>CABFWO010001175.1:47094-95193 GCA_902155825.1 Timema genevievae | reverse complement strand
TGAATACCCGTCGTGATATCCAATTACATCGATTGGTTAGGGCAGAAGAAGGTAGAATTTAGTGAAAGTCTATACATATTTCCATGGAGAGATAGATAGATAGATAGATAGAGAGAGAGGACCAATACAGTTGAGAAAACCCTCACTTCACCGGTAGGAACTTGAGCCCGAACTTCTCTGTCACCGTGAATCGGTTATTGTAAGAAAATTACATCTCAGACCATAAAATCGCCGATGCAGGAAATTAATAATAGACAAATTCCCTAGAACCAGCTAGCTTTGAGCCAAGTAACACAAAACATAGCATATTTACTTAGTATATAACATTCGTATCTCGAAGTTTCATTGCAGCACTTACAATAATACGTCAATTTTATATTATATCCCTATCTTGAGCTAGTGCCATCCAGTCCACATCATTACACTCTAATCTTATATTGAGCTAGTTGTCTATCCAGTCCACCTCATTACACCCTAGCTCTATTTTGAGCTAGTTCTTTATCCAGTCCAACATTTTACATCATATCCCTATCTTGAGCTAGTTCTATCCAGTCTACTTCAATACACTATAATCCTATCTTGAGCTAGTTGTCTCCAGTCCACTCCATCACACCGTAACCCTATCTTGAGTTAATTATATCCAGTCCACCTCATTATGCCCTAACCCTATCTTGAGCTAGTTCTATCCAGCCCACCTCATTACATCTTATCCCTATCTTGTGCTAATTCTATCCAGTCCACCTGATTACAATATAATCCTATCTTGAGCTAGTTCTAGCCAGTCCACCTCATTACATCCTATCCCTATCTTGAACTAGTTCTACCCAGTCCACCTTATAACACTCTAATCCTATAATGAGCTAGTTCTCTATCCAGTCCACCTCATTACACCCTAATCCCATTTTGAGTTAGTTCTATCCAGTCCACCTCATCTCACCCTACCCATATAGTGAGCTAGTTCTATTCAGTCCTCACTACGCCCTATCCCTATATCGAGCTAGTACTAAGCAATTCATCTCATCACACCCTATCCCTATCTTGAGATAGTTCTAGTCACTCTATCTCATTACACCCTATTTCTATCTTAAGCTAATTCTATCTAATCCACATTATTACACCCTATCCCCATTTTTAGCTAGCTCTATCCAGTTCAACTCATTACACCCTATTCTGAACTAGTTTTATTCAGTCATCCTCATTGCACTCAACACTTAACTTGAGCTAGTTCCATCCAATCCACCTCAGTACACCCTATCCCCATCATAAGCTAGTTACATCCATTCAACCTCATTACATCCTATCTCTTACAGATCCGTTCTAATGTTATCCTTCAACTGCGTTTAGGTATTCCTAATGGTCTCTTCCATTTAGTTTACCAGTCAATACTCTTAACATGGTTCTAGATTCTCCCATTAACGCTGCATGTTCTGCCCACCGTAATCTAAGAGACTTGATTATTCTAACAATGTCTTACGATTAGTATAGGGTGTGACTCTCATCATTGCGTAGAATCCTCCACTCCCCAGTACATGTAGTAGACAAAGCTCGCAACTTTGTCAAAGGTACGCGCAAAAATGGTCTTGGTGCCTATTACTTTAACGTGGCCAACTCGTATATGTTGTAACTTTCTCCGGCGACTAACCGGAGTCGGAACCAAAGTTAATACTTGGCACTTGAGTGAGAGGAGGTGGAGAGGGGTCTTAAGACTTCGTTCCGTGTCTGTCTTTTAAACGTCCTTGAAACATTTCAATGAAGAGTTGATCGATCGATCCATGGCGGGTAAGAGTGACTAGTGGGTGAGTAAGAGGGTAAACATCAGACGGTGAACAAGTCCAGCGCTCGCTTTAAGTACCCCCTGGGATCAATACACAAATCCTGCTTGCACCACTTGTTTAGTTCACTTGTTTTTTCACTTCAGAAGGAAAGGGGAAGGAGGAAGAAAGTGTGGGAGGGCGTTTGCGGAAAGAATGAGGGACATGATGCCGTGTGAGAACTAGTTAAGGATGGTTCACACTTGAGAAGCAGCTTCTTTAAGTCACAGGGTTTGTACGATCTAATTTACATTGAAAGGGCCTTCCTTATCTGATATCTAGAAAAGTTGATAGACCCACTTTGACGTAATCATACGTCAGGTAAATTGATCGGCAGCTTTCACTCTAGATGGATATTATCAATAACTATAAAATAAAAAAAATAGCAAAGAGCTATCAACATTGGCCGCAATAAATTGTTTATATTTTCTTAAAATGAAAACTGGATTGTAGTAAGTGCCAGCAAATTTTTTGACGTTTTGTGATTTTGGGGAAAATCTACAGCAGAATAGTGTTTTTAGAAACCTCAACACATTTTGCTTTCGGAAAATCTAGCCTAAAAAGCACCCATACTTTCAGCAATTAACATAAACTATATATATATTTCGGCTTTGCTATTGAAACTTTTTAAACTGAAATATGACAAGCTTTGAAATAATTACTTTTATCTTAAATATAGATAGATAAAAAATTGGTTTGTTATAACTCAAGAAATTTACATCCAAATAAAGTTTATTTTTCTAAATTACTCTTGAAATATTTGGGCATATTCACATTTATAAGCTTTAATTTATAAGAATTATGAAAAAAGTTTGGGAAGAACCCCGGAAATCGTTTTGGAAAGGAATTACTTCAGGTTTAAAATATATAGTCTATCTGAAAATATGTTCAGGACATTGAATCAAACACTCGAATTTAAATCGAATACATTTCAGACATAAAATTGAGGCTTCAAATCCATTGTCAAGAATTTTATCAAAATGTATCTAAATCTAACAGGCCAATATAAATACGATGAATAGTTGTATTTCAAAGTAATTTATCAACATTTAATTGAAGGGCAGTTAACAAACTTCATTGTGAAACATACAATAATGGGTTTGCTACACAGGTGTCAGTATCCCTTTTCTGCTATCTTTTAAGCGGAATATTAACAGCTTAACAAAGAGATTTTGAGATGAGGGGGTTATCTTCAAAAGTGTTTACTCTTTCTCCTTGCATGTAAATACGGTTACACGTCCACTAAGTCCTATCTCCATCATACCCACTCTATTGCACACTCCTAGCACTCCGCTTCAGAATTGTTCCTTTTCTTCTTTAGTCAACAAAATGAATGTTGGTTTGAAGATGGGTACGAACTCAACCCTTTGGCCAGTTAGTGCTGCCTGCACCATCTGCTAAAGATACCATGTACTAGGGGAGCTCAGGACATGTGGTGGTTACCCGTTGCCCTCCAAATTGTATATATATGAGTGCGCGTGAAAGGGCCAACCAATTTTGCCAATATGGATTTTCACATACCTTCCAGTGTTCTTTAACTTGCCACGCTCGACATGGGACCGACGGCCTCACTTCTCTTATGAAGGAAGTTGTGCTACGTATTTTTATGGATCAAGAAAGTCCATTGAACTATGCTGGGTTTGAACCCATGAAAATCGAGTCCTGAGGTGAGCACTTTACCCCAAGATGACCAAGGTCACAGACAAACATACATCAGACCAAGAGCCTCCAGGTTAAAATGGCTGCGCTCCATGGGAGAGCTTGAGTCTTTCAACACGGGAATCGCTAGGTACCATCAAGGTGCATTAAAATAATAATTTAAACATGGTTTCCTTAGAGAGAGAGGACACAAATAACAATCTCGAGTCAATCAGCCTGCTTCCACAAAAGTAGGTTCAGGTAGAGACCCAACCCTCTAATCATATAATCTTACCTGAAAAATAGTTTGAGCTGACTGAACATTGTGATTACAATGGTCTCTTTATGACTAACATGTTAAAAGTGAGTCTTTTAACAAGTGCACATTTGGAAGTATTTTTATCAATGAGAATTGACACTAGCGAACCCCAGTGTTGATGGACTAAACCTGGCTCAAGGAGCGCAGCGGAACTTCCGTAAGGCTGAGGACCTGGTATTTCCTGGTCTGTGACTGAGGTCGACTAGTTTCTCAGGAGTGCTTTATGCACACTCTCTTCATTCTTGCTGATGTACTGTACATCAATAATCATCTAAATTGCTAACATTTCTCATGCAATCCAGATTTTTGTTATATTTCAGGTAAGGACTGACTGAGATCCATGTGTCTATGAAATTTTAATTAAATTGAATTTTTGTTCTCAATAAGAAACTTAAACAAATATTTTTCCTATGCAATTTTCCGTTGGTTGTAAACACTCTAAAGGTTAAAAATCACGAGTTTAACCAAATATGTTTGCTCTATATTTGTCTATTATAAGAATATAAATATATTGAAATTATTACTTAACATCACAGCCATTTAATTGCTATAAATATATTTTTTAAATAATTTATTTTTATTTTCATCATAATAATTGGTTTTAAATCAACAATAATATTTATGCTTTATATGCAACTTTAAATGTAATAATAGTTTAAACGAATAGTGTGTTGGATTATATCACAACTTATTTTGGCTACACGGATAATGTACTGGACTCTGACCTGTGAATCACTACTTATATTTCAAACATACCGTTTAGGGGTTGAGACTTCTACATTGGAGTTTCATAAGCTAGTGTTTTGACTCTTCCCTTTAATTTTATATTATCATCCCTTTACACAAGGCGAAGTGGGTAGATACATTAATACTTGCATTAGAGTATATAACTAAATACTTTGTGTTACGGGGAAATACCAATTTTATAAATCTTGGCTTCTCAGATTATTTTTGTACTGCTTCTCACTAACCGTTCAGGATTCTTATCTACATTTACTAGCAACATTGCTTTAAGGATTAAAAATGTAGAGTTTAGTGAGACTTACCTGAATTTTCTTGTAGGAGCTGGAAAAAATTTAAGAAAATTAAACTTAATATACCTAGTTAGCGTTCTAACTCAGACCTACCCGTCATTGGAATTCAGTCTTGACAAGAAAGATATCAAGTCCACTTATCCACCGATACTTATTTAGATTTTTTAAATTATATAATTTAATTTATATCTTTAACCATTTATATTGAGAAATGATGAAAATTATAGCTTATTTCAAAACACTAAAAATTATTATACTAAGATGGATTTCAAAATAAATTCACTCAAATGCCTCGAAATGTATTAGACAAGCGGTTTTATACTACATATAAGCTACACCTAAGTTATGTTTAAAACGTTTTATTTTCTAGAGGTCTAAATGCGTTTTCATGTGTTTTGATAACACATAATACGGAAGATCAACTTTATGTAAATTTACCCTGATTCATTTGACAAAATATAAAAATGAATGATAGTGTGGAAAAGTTACTTATATTTAAGAACTCTCGTATGATAGCTGAACATACTACATGAGCACATTTGACTGCGATAGTAACTCTATTATTAAATTTAATTTGAATTGATCAAAAATTACTAGGTCTTAATTTATATTCCCTATAATTTATTCATTTAAATTGCACTAATATTAGTAAAATTTAATCGTAGTCTCAAATTCTGTGAATTTTTGGATTAGCTCTTATTATGCAAGGAAAAAGAATAAAGGTTGACACCCATTTACTGTTATGAGTTTTATCAAAAGTATATTTGAATATAGTCAAAATAAAAATTAGATTTGGTGTGATGTTTATTTATAGAATAGGTTCAAATCTCTCACTTAAAGATTTAATTTCTCAAACACCCAAACAGGAATTCATAAATTCTAATAGATTAATACTTTGAACATCATGACCACCAAATGAGCTAAAGTGGTAGATAATCAGAATGCTTGTATTAAAGCATGTCAACAACAAAAAAACTCCAAGAAACAAAAAAAAAGTGTAAGGGAGGTTTTCCTAAGATCCTGATGGAAAGTGTTTGTAAGCCACCTTAGAGAAAAGCAAATCTCAGTTCATCCAGTCATTACTAAACGAGCCTGGGTAGTTTGGACTCAGGCCTCACAAAAATTGGATCTATCAGCACATGTAAAAGAGTAAAGCTAAAATAAAATTAATCGCATGACACAATTGCAGATACTATTTCACTGAGTTTACTATAACCTGGAAGAAAATGTTCAAAAACATACTCTCCTTAAAATACTGAAGTAAGTTCTCCTCATAAAACAAATACCACATCTTGTAAATCACAATACACACTCTTTTTATATAAAGTTTAACCCAAACTGTTTAAATACTTTTAAAAAATTTCAAATTTTCAAAAATGTTCTATTTTTAAACTATCCTAAAATTGTGTTTAGTTAAAACAAAATCTAGTTCGATTTATCATCATCAGATAGGTAGAGTACATATTTTAAACTCAATCTTCAAGGCCAATTTTGAAACGTTTCTAATTGTTTATAATTGGTCCTAAGAGAACTAACTACCCTATAATTAACTTATTTTAGAAAGATAAAGATAAAATAGTATTGCTCTTGTAAAATAGTCCCTAGAAATAAATTTTGAACAAAATCGTTAAATTAATTTTCAAAAAATTCTAATTTTACAAAAATCAATCATTTGTAAACTATTATAAATATTAAAAAACCAATATATATATACATATAAATATGTAATTATTTATGATGTAAAAAGATTATCAGATAATCATTTTGAACCAATGGCTAGAGCAATTTTTAAATTTAATTATTCAAATTTTTAATAAAACTGTGTTCAGTAAACTACCCTTAAACAAGTTTCAAAAAAAGAAAAAAAAGAAAGGATACAGTTTTAGTCATTGTCACATATTCCACAGACTAAATTTAAAACAAAATCGTTTAAGCCATTTTCAAAAGGTTTTGAATTTTCGAAATTCCCCTTTTGTAAACCACCCTCTAACGAATTTTCACCCACAAATCAAGTTTAAACTGTCATTTTGGAAGTAAACTTCTCCCTAGATATCCATTTTAAACAAAATTGATATAGCCCTTTTTTAAAAATTTAGAATTCAAAATATTTACTCTTCAGTAAACTACCCTTAAATTGAGAATTCTGGTCAAAAATTTTTAAAAAAAAGCTCCCTAGCTACTGCCATATATCATCTATATCAAGTTTGAACAAAATCCATCCAACCATTGCAGATAAGTGGCCAGGGATAGACAGACATACAGATAGACAAGGGAGCAGACTGAAATGTAAACTCTTCTTTTGTAGTTATTACACAGATAAAACGTGAAGAATCATTTTAATTTCGAGATCAAAAAATTGCCTATTATCTTACTTTTTCTTGATACTTTTAAAGTAAAAATAAGTGTATAATGAAGTGCCTATTTTATTCCTGAAACTTCATTTTCAATTCAAACAATTTGAACTGGGAAGAATAACTCAATCAAGTGGCTTTCCAATTCACTACAGATGAATTCGGAGGAAGAACTTTTATATATAATTTAGTCTTCCTGTGCTTGAAAATTAATTATCATGTATTTATGAGTGACCTGTATATAAAGGCTTAGTAATTTTATATTTACCCCATTCATCCTGCTCTTTCCTTACTTACTTTATTTACTCTACGGCATTCAGAACTCAAAAGTTCATTGGTGAACTTACAAAAGTCCGCCACCTTTCTCTATATTGAGATAGTTCTATCCAATCTCCCTTATTACACCCTCTTTCTTTCAGATCCATTATAATGTTATCCACCCATTTGCGTGTAGGTCGTCTCAATGGTTTTTTCTCATTGGGTTTCCAATTCAATAAATTGAATACGGTTCTAGATTTTTCCATTCACGCTGCATGTCCTGCCCAACGTAATCTACGAGACTATTAACCTAACAATTTCTTGATATGAGAGCAGGGTATGTAGCACATCATTATGTAGCCCCTTTCACTCCCCATTGCTACTAACTAAACAATAATATAAGGCTCCTCGTAAGTGAAAACGTATGCTGTTCTATGATATTTAATATACTCATCTTTCTTCTGGTTATTCAATAATGGGTTTATCTTGGAACTCCAGTTGATAATTACTAGGTAAGTTCCTTAATATCTACTCTTCTCGTTCTGTTATTATGTTACTAAGCACAACGGTAATAGCGCTAGGGTATCCAACGTGAGATTGACTCCTATTATATAGACAATATATTGTTGAGTTGCCAGCGCCCACTGAAATTCCAGTACACACCACTGCATTGATGGGATGTAGGGCAATAAAACTAGCTACCAGGCGCTATCACAATAATGTAGCGTGTGGTCTCTCTTGTTGAGATTGCGAATGAACTCTTACAGTGTTAAGTAATTTGACTGAATCGAGAACTAGAAATGGCCAAAATGCGAAAACACTTGAGGAAGCTTCTGCGAACAGGTATTTTATTTTTCTAATCTTATCGTTCTGGGATTTTTGAAGACTATATTGTTGACCCAAAGGGCAGCATATAATTCGCAAATTATGGTTATGTAAGAGTTTTAACTTTTTTTGGTGCTATATGTGGTAGAATTTTAAAGTTCTCACTAAAGAGTATTTGTATTTGAAAATATATAAAATTTGTTTTTTTTAAATATAATATACAGGATGAGCCAAAAGTCGCGCAACCCTGTTTTTTCAAGGATATTTCTCGCAGAAGAACATGGAAAATTATCATGTTGTTTATATGTATGGCAACACTGTAATGTTGGCTGGATGTTATGCGGGCCGTGTGACTTTGAGACCTACACTAGGTATAGCCATTATAACCCCAAAGAGTACTCGGACCAAAGGGACAAAAAAATATAACTGTGAAAATATACTCTCGAACAAAAAAATATCAGGAATTAGCCACATCATAATAATATGCAATATAGAGATGTTATATCGATTTGACAAATATAAAAGCTTCCCTTTTAGTTGATCAGTGACTAAACGGAAACTTAGTTTTATGACCCTTTGTAAAATTGAATTGAATAATTTTTGGATTTTATGTATCAATATCTCATTAAATCATTTTTTATTCTGTTATTAAAAATAATTATTATAACATTTTTTTTAATTCTCGATATTTGTTTCAATAGATTATAAATAGTTAAAGAAAATGATGCTATATAAAACATAATAATGATTTTATTATTACCAGATGGCTTTCTAAATAGATTTTTTAAGTTCTATGTATAGTACATGTAATTGTTTTACGGGATCTTTATAGCCTCAACCTGAGAGACTTCTCACGTTGAGAGAACGATCATCTCAGTGAGAGTAGTTCCCAAACCTCATATTTGGATTAAGGATGTCCAGCATCATTGTTAAACAATGATTAATACTCTAGACATTTAGGTGTGAATTGAAAATGTAACAATTGATGTATGCCAATTTTTCAAATGAAGTCAAAGAAATTTCTTAACCTTCGGGGACTGGATCTAAGAAACATGAGGACTGACGCTGTTGCATTTTTGCAACATCCTATAGTGTTCTAGAAAATAATTAAAACCACATGCTTTAATACTTATTATTATTATTTAATCAATTTTATTAAATGAATATATGAAAAGTATTGTATATTTGTAAATTTTACTAAAAAAAAAAAGAAAATGATAAAAGTGTTAAACCTTTAGAAAAACATATCTATTTTTTATAAAATAAACTTAGTAAATGGTAATTGATAAATACAAAACTACACTACCTAAAACTTCGTATCCTGATCTACAAAATATCTTATAATCATAAAATATAAGTTTCAATTAGGATGTACTTAGAACAGAAAAAAAAATTAACACAAGATTATTTAAAAAAAATTGTTGAAAAAAGACTTTTCTTCCTTGAGTTCCTTACTTCAATTCGTATTTTTATGTTTATAGCAACCACACGGTATAGAAAATACAGAAAACTAAAGCAACGTGTTAGAACTTGAATGAACTATGCAATGTAAACATACGGAGGCAATGATATAGACGTATGACATCACTACTGGCGCCGTTGCGTATTCACAAATCCCACATTGCACCAGTTAAATCTCGTATACCTCAGAAAATAAACATTTTTTGAAAATGTTTGATGACATCATACTACGCAGCAGGAACTAAAAGAGTAATACTTGGAGAGGATCTGACCAAATTACTTTTAATCTTCAAAAGAATTACAACATTATTTTATAGATGTTGTGAAAATACAACAGTGCTGGTCACAGAAGGTTAATATAGTTAAGTGTTTAAAAAACATTTGATGTCTATAGGTCACCTTAAATTTTGAATACGGTGAAGATTTAATTTTAATCTCCTAAATACCAGTGGCGCAGGAACGTTTTTATTTGGGGGGGTAGAAATAACCTTGTGCTCTTATAGAGGATAATATTTTTGAGATTAAAAAAAGAACAGGAAAATGTAATACAGCTGTCCCTCACACTATGCGAGTGATTGGTTCTGATACATAATCGCGTAACACGAAAACGCAAGTGAAATGATTTTAATATGAGTGATATAGGGATTACTCCAAAGGAAATAAAAACCTAAAACTTGTAACTGAATGCCGTTTTTTTAATTTATATAACTTGTACAATGCATTAGGTAGCCTACATCTATTGCCAATCTTCAATCCCCTGAAATTTGTAAACAAACACAATTTTTAATCACTGTATCTAATTAATACAATGCTACAGGTACACTTACTGTTAATCTTCAATTGCATGATAAAATAACTGGATTTGGCAAATCTGGTTTATTACTATCTTGCTCTTGACGGTAGGCTCTTGCTCTCTTGACGGCTCTTGGACGGTAGGATTTTGCTCTCTTGAAGGCCCTTGGATGGTAGGCTTTAGTTCTTTGAAAGACCCTAGGACGATACGATCCTGCTTTCTTGAATATCCTGGGATGGTAAGCTCTTGCTCTTTTGAATGCCCCGGGATGGTAGGCTTTTGCTTTCTTAAAGGCCCTGGGATGGCAGACTCCTGCTTTCTTGAAGGCCCTGGGACGCTAAGCTCTTGCTGGCATGAAGGCCCTAGGACGGTAGGCTCTTACTTTCTTGAAGGCCCTTGGATGGTAGGCTTTAGCTCTTTGGAGGCCCTGGAATGGTAAGCTTTTGCTGTTGTGAAGGCCCCGAGTGTTTAGACTGACGATTTTCAATTTCTTTGATGGAATGGTAAGACTCAACTGACGGGCAGCATTTTCCCTCTCTCTATAGAGTTATTTGTAGCAAGCCAAGGAACTCTGGATCTTTCTGGCAACTTTGGTGCTTCTATCCATGTTAGGGTCATTCTCTTCAATGATTCTAATTGCACTGTCAATGGGCTTAAATAAATCAGCAAATTGTTTTGTTGTAAGTTGTTTGATAGGCTCAACAACATAAGGCTCTTTCTCTTCATCCTTTATGCCATTCTCCATTTCTAGAAGATCTTCATTGGTGAATTCTGTTGAGTGGGATTGAAACAATTGATCCAAATTTGCCTTATCTATGTTCCCAAATCCAACATCTTGCTATGTCAACGATGTCATGTCTTGAATTGGAAAGCTCGTGGTCAGGATCAAAATCGTGAGAATCATAAACTTCAGGCCAAACATTTTTCCAAACTCCCTTCATACAGGACTGTTTAACTTCTGCCCATGCATATCCAATGTTGTAAATACCCCCACCCCCCGACACCAAACTGTGCAGTAAAGATCAACGCTTTCACTGGAATGTGTACACAAGGTCACACCACCACAGAACAGAATGACTGCGAAATTCCAGCTGACCATGCACTATTTTTGTATGTCTTGGAATCGTGTTATAGCGAAAACGCGTAACGTGATATCACGTATAACGAGGGATACGTTATTTAATGGTCCCACTGTGCATTTTTCTCATTTATTTTAGTTATTCCAAAAATTAGAATTAATTAATACAAAACATATTAAGAGAAGTGTTATCTGATGCAGCTCAACTAAAAATTATGAAACACTGAAAATTAAAGTAGATTTCATAGACCTTTACCCTATATTTGTTACTAGCTATAAAACCACTAACCAGTTTTGCCATTTCAATTTTGTTGAGCCTCTCAGGGGATTTAGTCTACATTGCCTCATCGTCGAGTGAAGATAGTTTTTAATGCATCCAAGCACTGAAAAACTTCTTTCTGCAGTAGCTGACGTAGCTGGTATCAATATCAGAGTTTTCAAAATCTCTTCAGTGTAGGCCCCAAGCACATTTTATTTTTATTATGTTAACATAGTGTGAACATTGTATCTTGCCTCAATAAGATGTTTACATTATCTAAAAGTTTTACTATATTATTTTGGGGGGGTAAAAAATGATACTTTTTACCTCCCTCAATTTTTTGGGGGGGTAAAATTTACCCCCATACCCCCTAGTTCCTGCGCCACTGCTAAATACAAAAAAATGTATTAACATAGAATAAAAATACACATGAAACAAATATACTCTATTGGTAAGTTTGTAGACTAAATTAGATTTCTTAATCTGACAGCCAATTTGGTCAAATATATCAATTATGTTGTAGTTTTATGGATAAAGCAGATAATTAGTAATACACATTTTTGAAACTGATAAGGGTAGAATTATTCATATTAATTAATTTAAGGCAAAAATGTATAAAACTAGGTGTGATATAATTATTCTCTTTCACATTTCAGCTTAATTTTTAGAGTTTGTTTTGAGTATGCAAGAGTTCTTGTTCGATTCATTGATTATTTACTACTAATTAGAATAGGAGTAAACATTGATGAAATATGTAATCTCTTTGCGTATTTATATTTTTAATTCATGGAATGGTAGCCCTACTTATAAAAGCTAAAAACTCATATATGTGGACACACTATCATGTTCTCAATAGACTGTATTCCCGGTGACGAGGATGTCTAGGTTCAATTCTTGGCTAAGTTAATAGATTGCATTCCCAATGATGGGGAGATCTCGGTTCGATTCTTGTTTGATTTTACTTTAGAGGGTGGGAGCTGCTCGATGTGATGTAATTCTGAATTTACTCTAGCATTCCTCCCTTTTTAAATAATATTTAAATAACCTATTAAATCTATCAAATTAATAAGCATGTTAAAAATATAAAATTCAAATAATTTTTATACTATTTATTTAATTCATTAATAATTATTTTATTATATAAAATTTATATATTTGAAATCTAGATTTATGGAAAGGGAACCTAAATCTATATCCCTGATATAATGTGATATTGCTTGAAAGATCAAGTTATCCAGGATATATGCTTAACCTACTGTTTAAAACCTTCATACACTTAATATATATTTTAAACTCTAACCCTGGCTACTGTTAATAATGATGGTGATAGGCTTACGTAGTCCTTGCATGCTCTAGATTATCTAAGGCTGCAAGTTACGGCATGTATATTAGAATATTTATTTTATTTTTATTATATTTAATAGATTAAAATAAACAAACAATGTTTTATTTATTTAATTTTGTAAAGTGTTTCCTATCATAAAACACAATTAATTTGTTGAAAAATCTAGTTTGTTTCAATAATCAAATTTTATGAGATACAATACAACTAAGTTAAATTAAGAAAATATATTTAGAAGTTCATTAAATTTTACAAATTTTAAGTGATCACTATTGATTTTCCATTTTTTTGAGCAAAATTACACATATTTTAATTTACAAACATTATCAGACTAATAATACTTGTCATTTTATGTCATTTTTCTACAACCGTTAAACATAATGAATGGCAATTTACCTTCCATAGATAAATATATGTCCTTCAGCTCACCTGCGATATACTTGAGGCCCACTGGCTTAGTAACACAGTTCTAAATGACAATGCTGGCCCACACAGACTGAATATCGCACCCCCAGAATGAAAGTGTTATAACTCCAAAAAGACTAGTTTTCAGGAGAGTGAAAACCAACTTAAAATGAAAATATAAAATCAAGATTGAAAACTAAAATAATTTTAGTCATTAAAATGAATATTGGGATACATTGTTCTATAAAATATGACTTTAAGTTTAAAAATTAAATAACTAAGACTTAAAATTTGTAAAAACATGACATACGACACTGTTCTATTAGACATTAGATGGATTCTACAAGAATAAATGATGTTGTATCTCATTATTTGTGACCCCTTTTCCGAGGTAGCTACTTCTTTAGCCGATATTGTGCCAAGCGCAAATCAACCAACGACTTACATCCTGTTTACAAGGCCATCCTACGAAGATGAAAATGACACAACATAGCTGTGGAACATTCAACATCCCTTCAATTACCACTTCACTGCTACACTTATTGGTCTGTGCGGTCATTCTCGTTTAGGTCTAAGAAGTGTCATCATTCCATCAACAATACAATTTTAACAGCCACACTTATTAGAATGTGTGGTAATTCTTATTAGTTTATTCAAGTGACATCATTCTTAAATAAGAAAAGCTTCACTGTAACACTTATTGGTCTATGTGGTCAGTCTCGTTGAGGTAGATAAAAGAATATGTTTGATGTATTATTTTATATGTATAGCAAAAAATAGGTTTTACATATTAGCCTATAAGGATATATATATTATTCTAAGACGTGGTGGTGAATTCTTTTTTTTACCATATCTTATATTTCCAAACTATTTTGGTGAAAACCATCTTTCAATGTGCAAAATACCAATATAATAAAACTTATTATATTTTAAATGTTTTGTATAACCCTCCTTTAAAATTATGAACATTTAGGATAGTCGAAACACTGATCATTCATTATATGGGTAAAGCAAAATAAAAAAGTAGACACAATTATTCGTAATTAATCACCTATAAGGTAGAGGACACAAAATAAAACAGTAAGTCAGAAATAATTTAGCTAATGGTAAACAATATATTAATTTAAGAACTACAATAGCAAATTATGTTTAGTACTCTTAATACTTTATACGTTGTATGATATTAAAATTGATAAATCACATACCAAGCCTATGTTAATATATTCGTTACTTAAATTGCTACTTATCATTATAATTTATGTTGTATACACCACGTCTTACTACACGTTAAAGCTACCCAAAAATTTACATTAATTGTTAAGTATTAGTAAGGTATAAATAGAGGAAGTATATTCATATTTGCTTGAGAAGGGAGGGGAAAACCTTTAGGAAAAACCTGGCTCAGTACACCAGATCAAAAACGAGCCCCAACTGATTTGAGAACGCCACCATAAACCATAGGATCACAATTGCTGGTGTTAAACATTATTAAATTTGGCAACTGACATCTATCAAATGAATCGTTTATGGAATGTTTTTCACAGTTTCATTTAACGAGTGGCTCAATTCGGCTATGGACAAGGAGAAACCATCTGGTCTAAGTATCTACGAGCAAGGTGGGGAGAGGGAGGGGGTTGTGGGGAGAGCTATACTTCTAATCGCCTTTACTTCATGTTTGACTTTCCTCTTCAATTTGTCAGTCTCAAGTGCACGACCAACAACGCTTGACCCTGACTCGAAGAACATTGTCAATAATATGACATGTTAAGTAAGTCCCGGCATGAGAAAGAAACAATAAGAAGGAACTGGTAAATTATACTAGTATTTACTACCAAAACATAGCGTAAATAAATGACATGACGCAATCATATATAACCTTCTCATAAATAATTTAAATTATTGCTTCTCCAAAAACCAGTATGCAGTGCTATGGCAATTTTAAACAAATCGTTAAACCTATTTTCAAAAAATTTGATTTTTCTAAATTCAATAATTTGTAAACTACCCTTAAATTTAGCCCTAAAAGAGAAATCATGATTTTGACTCCAGGCATATTGTTATACCAATTTTAAAACAAGCTTATAAAATTGCTTTGCTCTTTCCAAAACAGAAATGTATAATAAACTTTCTTGAGTTTGAAATTACATAAAAGACTCAACAAATTTAATAATTGCAATATCTTTTATATGATAATGTAAAAAAAAAAGTGTTTGGCTCGTGATAAATATATTAATGTGTCAACCATTAAAGGAACAGTATTGAATTTTTAACGTTTCATACAGTTTATTTCTTCAGTTAAAAACAAGTTTAATCTAGTTTTTTTTTTAGTTTTGGTTTGGTTCCTAAGGTGGGGTGCTAGTGAGCGCGAGTTTAGTGCATTCATTTTACAGTTTTTATAGCATAAACATTTTTTGGCAAAAATAGATCAAATATTTCTTCTATAGAAACATAGAGTCTAGCTTTCTGCACATGCTAATCTCAACAGTTCTTGAATATCTCTCATGAGCTTAGCGGCATTTGGTGACAAACTTTTTAAATGCAGAGAAAAAATTGTCACTAAATTCCATGACACCCTTGACAGATATTAAAGAACTGTTAAGATTAGTATGCGCGGAAAACTAAACTCTATGTTTCTATAGAAGAAATATTTGATTTATTTTGGCCAAATAAATGTTTATGCTATAAAAACTTTGAAAATACTGCCCTAAACTCACGCTCACTATCACCCCATCTTAAGTAAATCTCTTAAGAAATTAGGCTGAAAAAATATTAAAAATGTATTATTTTGGTAGAACATATATGTATGCTAAGTTAAGATAACGTACTCGATAGCATTGATTCCATTGTTTCTAAACAGAAACAATCACTTTGGTTGGTACGCGGGCTTTAATATGATCTTTCTTATGGCTTGGTCTGATTTGTCGGTTACAGAAGGTCTAGGCTAGATTCCCAGCCATGTGTATTGAGAGGGTTTTCATAAACCATTTTTTGCTCTCCTTCCATACAGATGCTGACAAATAAAGCTTAGTGCAGTGATTTTTACCAATGTGCCACGAATGTTCAGCACGTGTGTAGCAGGGTTTTAGGAGTAGACAATTAAGAAGGGATAAATAATTTGAGGAATTAAAATAAATCTTTTTAAATCCATGATCAAATCAACTTTTTAAAACCAACTTAATACTCGTTATTATAAAATCTCTCCTTAAAAAAACTGTTGGCGTGCCTTGACAATTTTACCGCCTTGCTTAGTTTGACGAGTTTAAATGGTTGAAAAGCACTGGCTTTGATTAAAAACCTAATCTTATTCACCCCTAAACTTTTATTTTAAATGTGCATATAACCCAGATGCAGTGAAATCCAAAACAAAACAGACACCGAGTCATTGCAAATTGTTTGGATTAAATAAAGTGCACTCCATTCAATATGAAAGGTAGCAATATTACCTTAACGGACACACTATTATCCTGTCCTATAAGCTGTGCCATAGTGGAACTATGCAAGGTAAGCTCTCTACCTTTCAGTGTTAATCAAGGGTACATATTCTTAAACTATTTAGTAACTAAACAAGACCAAGTTATAATTATCTAACGAATCATTTGTTTTTCAGGTTAATGAGTTGTTCTATTAAGGCCTCGATTTCAATGTAATAATTGATTACGATTATATTTCTTAAAACTTTTTATAAGCAAGATACTTATAAATTATTTGATTAAAATATACCACAAACTGATACGTTTTGTTTGTGCAAAGGATACATTCTGATGTTGTATTAACATTCAATTTCCCACTTCGGTGGCCACGTGGTCTAGCGTTCTAATCTCGTGTTGGACTAGACTGCCGAAGACGGGGAGATTGGGGTTGGCTCCCAGTCGGGTGCACTGAGGGTGGTTTTCCTAAATGGTTTTACACTCTCTCTCCACGCAAAAGCTGGTACACCTCCTCTAAATTAAGCCTTCCTAATACCTAACCCATTAGTGTAATTAGTATATAAGTGTATAACCTGAATAGTTAGTAGGACGCGGTGCTAAAAAAAATCTAATGACAACTTGGACACTTGTTTTATTTCCGAGACCCGGTTGTATTTTTCAATCAATTGTATATTATGTGATGCTTATTGTAGGAAAGATCAATCTAATTATCAGCCCAGGTATGTAGTGAGGCGGAAATTATAATTATAAATGTATTAGGTAGCAAAGGGCACTGCCGAAGACGACAATGTTGAGCAATAATAATTAATCGGACACAGTCTTTTAAGAATAAATTTAATCAATCACAAAGTATTCTTATTTATACGTATTATATTTGCTTGGAAGTTTTTTGAAATGAACAGCCAAAGTCTTAGGCTCTTGAGCTATATTTGAGAGCACCTAAATACCAAATTACTATCAAACACAAAATTATGAACATTCATGGATATGCATGTATTTTCTATGAGATGGGGAAATAAATAGAGCTTAATTTCGCTTTACCTACAAAATTGAAGAATGTTTTTGGGGTTATGAGAATCTCACAATTTTATTTCGTATTTTAATATGGCAATGTTATTTATCATTTTTACTTTAATCAATTGGCTACAGATAGAAGAAATAATCTAATAGCTCAGAGAATGACGTCACAAATAACTCAAATTCAAAAATCTATAAAAACAAAGTGATTTAAATCGTAAGTAAATTTTAGTACTTCTAAGATAAAGTCAGTTAAATCGTGCATAGTTTTAATTGGAAATACTTTGAAAAATGTTTATTCCAATTTAAAAAGTTGATTAATTTAAAACAATGTACAAGTAATAAAGTAACAAAAGAAACAGGCTCACCACATTGTTTGATATCTTTAAGAAATAATAATAAAAAAGATAGATAATTGCTTTCTTTATCAACACAAATGGACATCAATGTTGTGTATATGGGATTACTCTTTTATTTTGATTTTTACTTGCAAACGCAATGTTGTATAGTTATTTTCCTTGTATCATTCATACTAATACAAACTATTTTATTTTGATTTTTTAAAACCTAATGTAAAATCTGACTATGAAGGAGCTAGGCAAACATACTAGGTATCAACATGTAAATTTGTATTTTTAAACTAGGATCGTATGTTAGATAGAAAGGTTTTCTTTTGTTTTGATTTTTTGTAAATATGAATCATAAATTGAATATTCCAAATACAGATTGCTGGAAACAATTGTACTAGTGTTCTATATTTTTCAAGTAATTAATTCTAAACCACAGGATTTCAATAAGTAAATTTCTTTACAGATTTTCTTAAGCCTTTTGTTTTAGTTAGAGAAAATTGGTACTGTTAAGTTCCGACTATAAGAACTACATATTATACAACTATTTCCCAACAATGTTTGATCTCTAACACTCAAACTAACAATAGTAACAAAACAAATGTTCATGAATCGTAGTAATGGCAATTAAATTAATATTATTCTCCTCATCTATCCATATTACGATCAATTTACTATCTAATATTGTTGAAATCTCAAGCTCATCGCTTATAACTTAATGTTGCAACCAAGGAAACTTTGTTTAAATTACCTCCCATTTTAATCGAAAAAAATTAAATATTGTCTCAAAATACCACAAATCAAATCAAATAATATGTTCACGTTTAGTTAGTTTTCAACATTTATAAATTTGTACCATATTAGTTTTATCTAAATAGAATGTAAAGGATTAAATTAATTTTTGGGGTTGAATAAAGTCAGTCGACGAAGAGATGGACACTCAAATGAAAATTATTTTAGCTTGCTACAGAAAAAATGAGTCTTTTATTATTTTAAATTCTTAATTTTATCATTTAGATAATTTAATTTCTGCCTGGTACATATTTTAGAGTTTATTAATTGAGCTTATAAATTGGCATACTAATTTCAGTAAGAATCTATTCCCTATTCATAGACATTACACCTCTATCAATACACTATTCCATTTTTTCTCTTCCTGCCATATTTACTACTCTGTACTTTCTATTCCTACAGCGTATTTCGTGAGAGATAATCAATCATACATTTACCCTCCCATTTTGTAATTTCGAATTATAAATTTTGGGCTTTTGGCATGGTCTATTTACCATCTTGCCCAGTTTCAATTTTAACCTCATCGATAAATGGTTGATAATAATTATTTTATCTCTGGAAATTTCCAGCCCTGGCCATTTTCCATACCCGCATTTGAATTTTAAATGTTCAATCTCATCTTGTCATTTGGCACTTTATAACACTTTATAAAATATTTCAATTTTATATTGTACTGTACCAAGAATTTTTTTTTTTTAAATTAAAGGAATTTCTTTACATTTTATGGTCCTTCATTTTTAAATTTAAAAATATTCAGACTTTCATTACTGTTTGGAGTGGTCCTTACACCTTCCCGTCAAATTTCAATCTTCTACCACACACCCACACCCACACACCCACACCCACACACACGCACACTCACACCCGCACACCAAAACCCACACACCAAAACCCACACACACGCACACACACACACACACACACACACACACACACACTAGTTTTGGAAATCTGGAACTCTCCACCTCCAATTTCACCATCACCCACATATAAAGATAAAATATTTAACTCTAATTATGGTATTTGGAGTGTTCCTTTTATATTCTTGGCAAATTTTGTTTTCTACCTCCCCTATAAGGTTTTTTATAATTATATATCTCTCCTTCCCTAACATATCTTATATTTGGATACCAAATGAGATTCAGTTGGTTCTAATTTTCAAAAACTTATGTCGGAATCTTGTTTACTGGCCTTGATAACCCCCATATATAAAATTTCTTGAAATTTATAAGTAAAAAAAAACATTTTCGAAATATTTACACTATTTTGGTATTCAGCTGACTGTAATTTCAAAAAATTACAACAGGATTATGTTGAGATGTGTTATAAATCTCTAAGAGCTCTATTTTCAGTACAATGGGAGAAACTTTATTTTGTGGCATTAGCTATATTTCTGAAAGAAAAAATCTTTTCTAAATTTTTACTTTGTATTGTTTGTTTCGAACTATAAATACTGTACCTAAATAAACATTCGGCATCACTTATCAGGAAACTTGGTGCCTCCACTCCCTCAAGGAGGTTGGCCCAAAATCTTCGAAACACGTGACTACCTCTAAAGCTGTGGTTCCCAAAAGTTGGTCCGTAGACCCCCGGGGGTCTGCGAGCTGTTCCTAGGGGGTCCACGACAACTACCAAAATTGAACCAAATAAAAATTAAAATATGTAAAAACACATTTGACTCGGATTTACTGTGCCAAATTCCCAGTTTTGTAGGTTTTCTAACATGAATTTTTAATATGGGGGGGATTTCTATTTTTATACATATAATAGATTAGATTCTAATGATTAGAAAAAATGGGGGGTCCGCCGATCTCAAAGAGCCTCTTTGGGGGTCCTTGAATGGTAGGTATTTGGGAATCACTGCTCTAAATTGTTTGAACTTGGACAGTGGTAGCTGAGGGTTGAAATTTGAGAAATCTAAGGTAAGGAAACACAAATCAGATTAATTCAATTTGACGCCACTTTACCGGCATATTAACTATTTTTTTGTATTATATTAAAAAAAAAGTCCTCCATTTGGACTATTTTTTATATCATTTTGACAACTGAGTCGTATAATATTATACCGTAAAAAGGGAGGATTTATAAACTTTATCAAATATAGGGTCATGAATAAATAGGAAAACATGATACTAGATTAATTTAGTAATATATTCTCCATATCTATGAGTGGCTTTTAAAATGTCGTAAATATATCGTGTTTAAAGAAAGAACCATAATTATTTGTATAATTATGTCGAATATTTTT
The DNA here is from genome assembly GCA_902155825.1 of Timema genevievae. NCBI lineage: Eukaryota > Metazoa > Arthropoda > Insecta > Phasmatodea > Timematidae > Timema > Timema genevievae. Next base: position 73,787 of record CABFWO010001175.1, on the reverse strand, counting down.
ATTATTGTGGTCTGTATCTGTTTTTATAATATTCGAAACATGAACAAAAGTATTGTATTCGTATACTTCATCATCATCTTCACCATAATCAGTCTTCAAAATAGAATTAAATTTATGTGAATGATCAACCTGAGCGCGTGAATCTAAACTGTCTGGTTAGCCTTTGTGTTTCAACCACTGAGTCATTCTGGCTGGTCTCATGTCCAGTTCCACTATTAACTTGTTAGATAATTGGTCTAATTGTGGTAACTAGTTGAAGTATTGGTCACTCAGAGCTATTCACAATCACCACTAACTTTATATTGATATGGAGTTAATAAAACATGTTACCTGCCCCATTGGACAGTGATCAGATTAATAATATAAGATCATAATCTGGTTTACCGATGACGGGCCATTCAGGAATCTAATCTGACACAGGTTTACTGAGGGTGGATTTTTACACCTTGTTGTACACCCTACTTTCATGAAAATCCAGGTATATTCACTCTAAATAGTACCTATATTATCTTTGCCACACTAGTGTAATTAATATATATGCGTTTTCTTCCACACACCAACTGTGCCGTGCTAAGACAACCTTTAGTTCAACACATGAAATTCTCACTAAGACATCATATAATTATTACATTACGTCTGGCTCTGTTAAAGCATCCACAAATAATATGAGTACTCACCACGTTATACCCTCTGTAAAAACAATGTTGTGTTCGCGTGTCCCATTAAACCAAGCCACGCCTGCTTCGAACCAAGACCTGTTCTCGTTAAGAAACTCAAAACGTTCACTAAAAGCCAGCGACCTATGTCAAAACGTCTGAGACGCCAGGTCAATCATCGACTTTCTTGACCTACCGGGGGTGAGAGAGTGCATAGAGTCATGTGATCATCACCCTCTCCACGAATATGGCTCTGAGATATTCCAGAGAGTTCTCCTACCTAACCCTCCACTGCCTTCCACTCTCCACTATATAAACAAGGAAGGAGCGTCCATTATATACCGTTTATCAGTCAAGGAACTACGCTAGGTCTGCCAGTCAGGGCTTTCAATATCAAGCTTTCTGGACTAAGCGCCCTAGACGGTGTTGCCATCTAGAGTGTTATAGGACAGGTGTCACTTACGAGGACGAGTCATTTGATAGTTGTATTTTATAACTAATATTATGAAGGGGAGGGCTTCTTTGACCCTGCAGTATATATTGTTCCAATATAGATAATTATATATTAAGGTATTCATAATTAATATTTAACATAATTCATTCCTTGTTTCTAATTATGAAAGGCATCATGATACTACTGTCATTTGTATAGTTTATAGGTATGGAATATGGCTTAGAGTGTGATACTTAGGTATAAAAACCAACTGAACAGTTTGTTTGGTGTAGGTTTGCTTGTATATTATTCCTAATTGGTCAATGTAAGAGATATATACATTTCAGGCCTAGTGGTGGTTGATTGGTCTCCACAGATTGTTTGTCAGTTTAAGATCCCAATTGGGAATGAATTTAAATAGAAGACCCTTCCTGTCTATGGTTTCCAGATTGTACTATAAAAGTGAATGTAACTATTTTACTATCTCTGGTCCCTATGACCATGTTTGTAGTGTGGGCTAGCCTGTTTGATATTTGTGTGTTTGCCACCCAGCTATTTACGCTTTTTGAATATCCCTTCAACCACTATTGGAAGATACGTCAACTTTAGTATTGCTCTAGAATACTGAATGTCTACTCTATATTGTATTATATCTATTTATATAATAAATTTTATATCAATATAATACTATTGGCTAAGAATACCCTGAAGTACTTGGGGCTAGTTCGATTAAATATAGTAGAATATTAGGTCTATTGAATAATGAATTTTACTTTAATGTTATAACCCATTTGTCTATTGGACCCTATAATATTCAAGGAAGGACTTAAATTTGATCTGCTTGAAATATATTTGTTCTTGATATTTAATGCATACATAATGGTTTATGTGTAAAATAAATTTGCCCTATTAGAATATATCTTGTTGAGCTTGGCTCTTTTATCCCATGATTTTGTTATTTCCTTTCATTTCATGTTCCTGTTACGGACTTAATTAGGGAGGTTCTCTACTTTCATTTCCTTAATCCGTTACCAAGGTCACTGGGCTAAGGTGATAGTTCACTTTCACCAGAAGACCCAAGTTACGGTTCACAATCAACTTATTATAATTTTCTAATATTTGTGTAACATTCCACATCCTCTAGAAGCTTCTCGATGACCTAAAAGGAAAAAACATTGCACACTTATTATAGTAGACTATATAGACAAAGGGAAATAACCTAAAAGGGCTGATTTTTATTTTCTATTAATTTTTCAAGTTTTTACTTACTAAAACTAGAATTGATTTAGTACACTCACTTTATCCACTAATAGCTGACAGAAAGATACATATTTACTAGCAAAGGCCATCCTTCCAGGTGCTCTTAAATTAAAGGCTAGGTTTTGTTTTGTAGTTTAATATTATAATCACCGTAGACAGGCCTAAACGCTAGTATAAAACATGTACAGTCTGGCCAGGAGCAACTTTACTCCACTGCTGACAACTCTTGAGGAATAACATTACCAGGCAACATATATATAGAAAGAACATGATAGAAGGGAGATTAACCGGCACTTATAGATGTTATCCTAACTTCTCCCCAAATATTAATACGTCAAGTCATCTGACGTGTAGCCAACACTTTTGGTAAAAATTAGGCCTATCAATACCAATAAAACAATACTAAAAATATATTCAAATATTTTCTATGACGACAGCAATGAAATGTGTTTGTATCTCATAGAAGTTAGCTTCTATATTGAGCTTACTGTGAGTATTATAAAATGAAAAACAATATGTTAATCTATAAAATAAATTGTATTAAATGAAAAGAAATACTTATCCAACTTCTTAAGGCATTGACAAAATTATAGCCTATTAAATGGTATAATTCATTTTTTATATTGTCAATCGACATCAAAAAGTTTCTATTCATATACATACATTTTACCAACAATATTAGTTTTTTTCCGTACATTATTATTATTATTATTATTATTATTATTATTAGCACTGCGTCTTACTACCCGTTCGGGTTATACGCACTTACGCTAATGTGTAATGGTTGGGTGATTGTGAGATGAAATGAAGGACCTACAGTTTAACGTGGAATCCGAACCACGGTAGAGACCTGGCATTCCTCACATTCACAAGTTGTGATTAATACACGTCTTGTCAGAGGTGAAGGAAGGGTTTGGCAATCAGATAAATCTGTGCCGGGACCGAGGATTGAACCCCGGACCCTCAGCACAGAAGTCTGACACCTTACCCCTAGACCACCAAGTCACCTTTCCGTACATTAAACTTAATAATTTTTATATATATTATTTAATAGACTGTAAAAAGTTATACACACAACCTATTAATTTAATAGACTGTAAAAAGTTATACACACAACCTATTAATTTAATTGATATCTAAATTTTATCTATTGTATAATAAACACGATACTATTTTATGTACCACCAATTTAAACCATAAAGTATATAATAGATTAATTATCAACTATTATTTCTTACGTTCCATCTTATAAACGTTCGTTCCCTCTCCCCCTTGAACTGGTCGGTCACTTTTCAAGGACGCTGTTTGTGTTAGTAGACAATGAATGCACTTCACTTCCTGTCACACATATTTGCCCCCTTCTTGGCAAGTGATAGCCAGCAGTTTCCGGGATGGGGAGGTTTTTGGGGAGGGGGTTGAGTAAAGGGGGCGGAGAGGTTATTTTTAATTAGAAGTGCACGGCGTGGCTCGAACGATAAGACTAGGAGGGGTAAGTCGCACGTCTCCTACCCACGACCCAAAACAACCCCCGCTAAACTTTTGATTAACAGCAAGTCACAGCTAGGGGGCTGGCGATCCAACCCTTCCCTCTTTTATTCTATATTTTTTTGTACAAAAATCCTGTCTATGTGTAGAGTCTTAAATTAAAATAAAAACGCTTGGGAAAGAGTGGTACTGTTTTTAATTCATGTTGTTGGTGATTGCAACAACCATAACCAATACAATACAAGTTCAGTTTTGAATATGTTTACAAACGTTAAGTTTATATATATATAATATTTTTATAGCTAAAATAATATAGCAATGATTATAGTATATAATATAAGTGGTATTACAAAAAAGTGCAAGTTTTCTCATATATCTTTCAAAAAGATTTTCAAAAAAAGCTATTCAGTAAACTACTCTTAAATATATTTTCCTCAGAAAAATAAACTTATCATCTTGTTAATAACTTTAGTTAATATATATAAATTTTTAACTAAATTGTTCAAATCATATATACATTATTTAAAATTTTCAAAATAAAGAATGTTTCAACTACCGTTGAACTATTTATATTTGTAAAAATTAAAATATATTCTTATTTATTATGAAAAAAAATCCCAATTACCCTTTTTAATAGGATCCTAAGAGCAATTAAAAAAATTCTAAATTTTATATGTAAATAAATTATTCTTATATGAATTTGGCTTGGAAATATAAATTAAAGTATTTTTTTTAGTTTCAAACAAAATGGATAAAGATATTTTTTAATTTAAATTTTTCAAATACCACTCATCCGAGTCATCCGTTAACTACCCTTAATTCAAGGCCTTGAGTTAAAATAAAAAATAGTTTCTAAAGTATAGCAATAAAGCATTTAAATATCAAGTTTGAACAAAATCCATAAAACATTTTTAGACCTGGGCTCGGGATCAGACTACTAGACATACAGCTACGGGGACAAACCAAATAGTAACATCAAATTTATTGGTTCGGGGGCAGATAAAGCCTAATGACTCATCATTATATCGAGGTCAAAAATGTTCACGATTACAATTGGGCCTACTTTTTTCTTTTTCTCTACATAACAGGTAAATAAATTATTGTAATCGTAAAAAAAAAACAAGCTCGAGATTTTGATAAATGTCAACATTTCATGTCCCTCCAAATCCAAAAAAGTGGTTTTTGGATTGCCGTCTGTCTGTCTGTCTCTGCCTCGGAGAAGAGCCTAAACTATTTTACCGATCAGGCTAAGACTTGGTATCTAGGGTTTTCATTGAGTTTCCCCGAGGGATTTTTGGAATTGGATATCCAAGCCTAAAATTAAGGGTAGTTTCCCTAAGGGTGAAAAGAGAAAAACAGATTTTAAAATTGGCTTCAACGATTTTGATTAAAATTTCATTTATATGCATTGACCAATATTACAAACAAGATAGTTACTCTCAATTTTTCGTCAAAGTGACTTTGATGGTTCCGGTCTGATGCGTAAATTCTAATTTACTAACACATCTCCGTAACTATTAGAGATATGAATTGACTATCAGTGTAAATATGTAGGTCTATCAATAATACAAATCCTTTATATGTAATATATTTTTATAAAATCAATATTTTTCAAGCTATACGAAAATATATAATTTTTAACTTTGCCAACAATAAAGGTCAAGTATTGCGACCGTAAAAAAAAATCTAACCCAAAATTTTGATGGATGTCGACGTTTCATGACACCCAAAATATAAAAAGTTTTTTTTAAATTCTGCCTGTTTGTGTGTCTGTTTAACCCTTAAAATAAGAGTAGTTTAGTAAAGGAAGAAAAAAGAAAAAATTGATTTTCACAAATTCGGATCTAACGATTTTAAAGAAGATAATAAATATTTTTATTTATTTTCCCATTAAAATGAATGTAGGGAACTTATCAGAAGCGGAAATTTCCGTATCTCCGCAACTATTTGAGATACCAAATAACTTATCATTGAAAAATTGTAGTACTGTTAAAAATAAAAAAAACTTTTATATGGAATATATTTTTATCAAACCAATAGTTTATGTGATACTGTATTGGCATATGTATTTATACAATTCTGTGAGCTTTAGTTGTAAAGAGATACTACGTGTGTTATAACGCAATAATTATCTAATGCCATAAAGTAAGTAAATTTAAGTCTCTCAAAAGTCTTATGTACTGTTTTCTTTAACCTCTTAGGGGAAATGTTTGTACAACAATGATTTATCTCTAATTTTTTAGACTCAATAGTCAATATTTACCTTATTATTGGTCTAAATTTATAAATGAGGAATTTAAATGCCATGCAATAACCATAAGATGTGCAAACCCTAATAAAATGTCGAAGAAAATTTTAATCGGAAATCTGTATTTTAATACGTAGTGTTGACCCTTCGTGACCCAAAATCGATATTTTTTATTGGTCAAAATTTAAAAATTATGATTTTAATTCTTTAAAAATAAAATTTAAACCCGAGATTCAAAAAATGCTGTACGTAAGTATAGTGCAATTTTTGCTCGTGTTTGCTAGTGTATATTATCTCGTTTCACACATATATTACGAGTTTTGAGTAAATATCTCAATTTTTAAACAATGGATTGAGAAAGTCCATGTGGAGTCCAGTACCATTTATTTCTTTATACGAGAAAATAAAATCAAGTCTAGTAACAACAATGTTGTGATCACGTTTTTCCTAAATCATTCATAAAGTAATATCACTCTAACTACGCTCAATTTAGATGCCATTACCTTGTGACAAATATGCTGGGGTAGTGCACGAAACGATTTATTTCATAAACATATATATTTTTAATTATTTATGTGAGGTAATTAACGTGTACTTCCAGAATCGGCTGATTATATAAACATCAAAAATGTATATAAGTGAGAGTGAAAGGGCCTAACAATTTATCCGGAAAAGGTATTTTCACACACCTTCCAGGATTCTTTTATGTGCCATAAATGACATGAGACCGACGGATTTACTTCTCCTCCAAATAAAGTTGTGCTACGGATTTTTATCGCTCAAGAAAAATCAACAGACCTTAATTGGGTTTTATCTCACGATGTCTGGGTGGATATTTAATAATATTTGTTATAGAAATCATCACATTAACTATTCTGTCTGAAGAATTTAAACCAATAAACACGGGTGTCTTTAGTGGAGTCGACACTTATAACCTGCTCAACTGGGACACTCTTAGTAAAAAAGAATAAATAGTGATGGATATATTCATAACATTTAAAATCCACGCTTTTATCAATCTATATATATCTAAGGGATTTTTTACATAGGAAAAATCTCCCTGAGTACACTCTTTCGGGTTTTGAGCCCCAACCGTCTCGTCACCGGTAAATAAGACATGAAAAATCTGAGGTCTTAAGAGCGTGTACCGACACAAATGCTTTAAACGTTTCATGCTAATATGGTTGACATGAACTTGAAGTGCTTACATCGGTATCAAAACAGTATAATTGAACTAATAGCTTTAAAAAATATACACGATAGGGTTTCTAGACGTACAGAACTTGACCAGAGCTTTGCACGATATTACCATTCATCGAGTAGTCATGAATCATATAACCTTGTATTCGTTCATGATCCAACAATTCAACAGGTTTGGTGAGGTTTGGTGAGGTTTGTTAAAATTTTGAGAATTTTGTTGAACTCTTGGAATCTCTTGTGAAAATCATCTGAAATTTATTGAAATATTGTGAGTTTGGTAAAGTTTGTTAAAATCTTACGGAATTTTGGCCAACTTGGCGAAGACAAAACTGAACTAGCTGTACCTAGTATTTTATAAGTTATGAAAATGGTCCTTGTTCATGGTCTTTAGGCAGGGCTGTTTTAAGAAAATGTGAGGCTTGGGGTAAAAAAAATCTGAGGCCCCCCCTTTGTATGGCAGTTTTTCAATTTAAGCACTAAGCCCTTATAATATATTGATCCGTACTTGGCAATGGTGTTACTTAATAGTTTATTATGTTTCATAGAATATTGACCAACCCATTCAATGACTGTACATTATTAAATACAAACAAATCAAGTTAACAAAAGTAAATTCCTCTTTTTACCACTGCACTGTTAGTTTTCTGTAGGCCGACAGCGGTAGCACAATGGTGGTTTATTCTACTGAACTGCAGCACATTACTCGTATAGTGTAAATCTTAAATAGCATAAAGTTAGGGTTTTCAGGAATCTGGAATGGAATCCTATCATTAAGCGGATACTTATTGCTTTTAATTATCTGTACACTATTTTATGCGAAACTTAAAATAATAACTGTAATCTTATTTAATAATTTTTGGGAGAAATATAGCCCCCTGGAATGTTAGGCCCGGGGAAGTTCCCCCTTTGCCCTTCCCCCTAGACGCAGCCCTGCCCATAGGATATTTGTACTTGATCATCACTCATTGATCATAACAATGAAACGTTCATGCCTGATTCTTATATACACTGTATATTATACACTTGATCAGAGCCACGCACGATTTTACCATTCATTGATCAGGGTCACGATTGTACTCATTCATAAGCCATATATCCAACAGGTTGGTTGTTGTTTGGTTAATTTTGGTGAGATTTGCTAAAAACTTTATGAACTATATTGAAGTTTCTGGATATCTTGTGAAACTTGTGGAAATCTAATGAAGTTTATTAAAGTTTGTTGAAATATTGTGAAGTTTTGTGGACTTTGGTGAAGACGGAAGTATGCAGGGAATACTTTCTTCCTTACAAGATAAATTTTGGGTGACCTTGTTCATTATCCACCGGACCAACTAGATCAGAATAGAATGGGCCAGTCTATATGCAAAAATCGCCCACTCCATTATGTTCTAGGTAAGTGTTGTCTTGTACAGAGTGTGTTAGAATTAAACCATCTATGATGAGGAAAGGGATGGATAACGTTATGAGGTTTGCCTGACGTCCGGTGTAGCTCACCTGAATGGCATTATCTGACATTATCTTCAAAAATAGAAAACGTTTAGTATGTAGTTTGCTTTTATATAGCTAGTGGATATTTACTTTTGAATTAATGTGTTAATTTTCAAACTACTAATCGTCTAATAAATGTTTCGGACCTACCCTATAGGTATTTAGTAAATCACCGAGCTTGAGGAGTATTCAATCTGACTATGAAACTGGGCCTAAAATCTATAATAAGGAAGTGTGTTATATCAAATGAACACATTTACTCTATTGTTTATAAAATCTAGTATAGAGGGCAGTGGCTTAGATTACATTATGAAAAAAGGGGGGACTGAAATGTTAGTTAAAATCGTTTAAAATAGTTAAAATGTTTCATCTTGTATTAGCTCTAACCAGTGGTTTATTAATTTTATTATTATTATTATTATTATTATTATTATTATTATTATTATTATTATTATTATTATTATTAGCACCGGTTCTTACTACCCGTTTGGTAATACGCACTTACGCTAATGTGTAGTGGTAGGGTAAAGGTGAGATTAAATGGAGGACCTACAGTTTAACGTGGAATCCGAACCATGGTAGAGGCCTGGCATTCCACACATTCACAAGTTGTGATTAATACACGTCTTGTCAGGGGTGAGGGAAGGGTTTTTATGTTGATCATGGATTCCTTTTCACAAGAAACATCAGATATACGTCAAAAAATACGTATTTATCATCTCTTATTCCATTTTAAAACTTATATTATTTTATAAAAACTAAATATCTTTCAAATAATTTAACTGCACACGTTACACAAAACATTGTCCTCAGAGTCAAAGCTAAGCAAAGATTCAAAGTGTCTAAACGGGAAAACTACAATATTTATCATGAAAATACTAAGATTAAAAAAAATATCTCTTTTATTTAATTCACCTGTAATGAATATTGTATTCTGTTTACGTTAAATAGTCCTTGCTAAAGGCTTATGGGGTAAACGTTTTTAAGTCAGGTAGTAGGCAGTTACTTGCCTGATTATCTTTTTTAAATCTTATATGGAGTACTAATATCTCCCCTACCCCATCCTCTTATGCAGAAAACCTTCCCAAAACCCTCTTCTTGCCACACCCCTTGACAATAGCTAAAATAGCAACGTCACCAAGTATAAAAGAATAATCAAACACATCCACAAAAAAAAACTGTATTTAATTTTACAATCTAGAATTTAGAAATTTTAGTTGTTTAGTATTGCTTACGATATAACTGTATGTTTATATGCTTAATATTACGAGTAACAGCGATTTATTAATATTTTATCCCTGCATCTAAAGACCAAACCATTTGAGACCTCTGTCGAGACTAGATTTTTATCGAGGTTAATAGAGATACCTCTGGGAGGGGGTGAGAATCTTAAAGAGTAATGACATCAAGGAAAAAAACAACTACAAAGTGAGTTGAGTCTCACTAGGGGAAGAGAAACAAATACATAATATTTGTTCGCCCTAATTACTTCAGTGTGTCTACGGGCTTATAAACTCCGATAGTAGTAGTAATAATAATAATAATAATAATAATAATAATAATAATAATAATAATAATAATAATAATAATAATAATAATAATATTTTAGTAGTAGTAATAATAATAATAATAATAATAATAATAATAATAATAATAATAATAATAATAATAATAATAATAATAATGATATTCATGGTATTTTTTCCGTGCTAGAAGCATTTATGTAGCCTAAGTTTTATTACTTGGCAAGCTGCTTTTAATCTTAAGAAATTTTATTAAATGTTATTATTTACTTTTGTTAACACTCCATTAGAAGATTTGCGGAGACATAGTTTCATAGTCTACCCTGATGCTATGTCCCTGATTGAGGGCCATAAGATAATTTATAACATACTAGGCCGTAGGTAATAAGTATGATAGGTAATGTCCAAAATGAAATATATAAAAAATATAATCCAGAAGTTTTTTGTTGTTGTTTGTTTTTACATGAATAGATCTATTTATTAAATGATGTGATTTTAAGTTTTAAAAACAACGCAAATGTAAGTCAACCTATATATTATTTTTGAAGAGTGGTCTATGCCCATACCACTTTCTTCGCCTGTGTAATGGATGTTATTTCAACTCTAGCATGGCCTCCTAAATCTTGTAACCTTAATTGGTAAGTGCTGGGACCGAGGGAGTTAGTACATTTGTAATTCAAAGTCAGATAAAGCTATGAACCTGGAAGCATAGTGAAGAAACACGAGCTATTAGTGCGTACTTAGTTTTTATAAGGGGAGATTCAAAGGGGGGGTAGAGGGACGTAAAAACAAGCGACGCCCGATAAAAACATCCTTGTGGCGGGGACAAAAAAATAATTAGACTGGGATTCTAAAAGAATTACACTGGCAAATAAATATAGGGAATTTTTGCCACCTCTTTACGTTAGCAGATAAACACCAATGACCAATCAGGGTGTTTCGACTCAGAAAGCCGATTTGGGTGATTGAAGTCCCCTAAAGTTGACCGTAATCACTTAGTGGGGAGTTGGCGACAACTAACGCTGCAAGTGGCAGATTAAAATAACTCTTTTTTTTTCCCGAGGTGAGTGAACTGGATGTGTGTAGTGGTTTTAAAAGGGCGTGGGTGGAGCTTTGCATTCATCAACTCTGCAAGGGCCTGGGACAATACTGAGCTAGCACAATCTTTTGCAGTTGGAACTTCAATAAGTTGGCTTATTTACTCCTTTTCCTTATAATTGTACAACAATTTTCTTACGAATTGACATATCTGACCTCTATAAAAACTACTAAATCTACTTTCACGTATTCGTACATCAAGTCATGTGATCTTCAAGTGTAGCTTCTGATAGATATCATCAATACCTATAAAATACCACCAATAATCGAATAACATTTTGTCAATATTTACCACAGACATTGTTTGTATTTTCTAAAAGGTGCTACAAGTGTCCTTTCTTAAGAAAATCAAGATAGTTAAGATATGCGCAAAGTTTGAATAAAAATATGATTGAGGTTAACCATAAATGACCTAAATATAAAGTCTAAATACATTTTAAAACATACGTCTTTTTTATTTTCTGCGTGACTGAAACAATAAAATTTTGTGTCAAAGTACTGGAGGTAATACATATTTATATTTATATATTAATTTATGTATTTCGAGAGGTGTATCAGTGGCCACGTGGATTAAATGTGAGGCTTGTCTAATTTGGCTGGTAGGTGATATGGAGATGTCTGGATTTGAATCCCATTTATATTAGTTATCATAAGTGCTTGGTCCTAAATGGTTTACTATTCTTCCTACATCCAATTATCAAATGTTTCTTCTAAATTTTACCTTTTTCGTCTCCATCCCATTAATATATAATTGCATATAACCCAAACTGGTACTAAGATACAGTTAAAGATAAATAGATAACGAAGCATAAATTGTAATAGTTTTGTAAAAACACCACGTCTTTCTACTCGTCTGGGCTATCCACATATCTACACTAACGCGGTAAACATTAGGTATGTATAATTTAGTGAAAATACATTCTTATATTCGTAGTGGTAGAGGAGGAAATAAATAACCTCACTAACATCCAGCCGGGATTACAACCTTGAACTGGGTCACATTCTAACCATAGGGAATCGTAATTTGCATATTAAAGGATTTGTTTTACATAATTTTTTAAAAATTATGTTTAGATAGTTATTCTTATTCCTCTTACTATTATTATTATGATTATATAAAACACTCTTCGGTGGCCTGGTCTGAGGCACTACTCTCAAAGTAGACTAGACTGCCGATAACGGAGAGATCGAGGCTCGAAACTAAGTCGGGTGTACTGAGGGTGGTTTTACAAAACGGTTTTCCACTATCCATCCACGAAAATACGGGTTCACTACCTAAAAATATAGCCCTCCTCATCCTTAAAACCATTAGCATAATTAGTACATAAACGTATAACTCGAACAGGTAGTAATACGTGGTGCTATAAAACAATTATTTAAATTAACCAACATTGAAATGTTTCCATAAAGTTAGAATATTTTTAAAAAGAGTACCAATTTTATTGATTGTATCTGTTGAACATGAGGTGTGTTTCAGCTAAGAGGTCTCATTCTCAATGCATCATTAGGTAACTCTAGAGAGACCCTTACATTTCAAAGTATTTGACACGCGCCGTTCTGGCTTGTTCGTTTGCTGATTGCGTGCTTGTAACCCTTTCCAGGAACTCAGAAAAGGAGGGATCACTGTTTTATACCCCCTCTCCACCCCCACCATCCTTTTGCACGAGATTCTCAATCCTTTCCTCAACATGGTCCATGATGTACTAGACCAAGTTGGGGGTGGATACTCCCCCAAAATAGGAAATGTCCGATTGTACAACCTCTTGAACATGTTACGTACAATGATATCTTTCTAAAGTCTACGTAGCGTTGCTCATGATAATCGGCTGCGATATAAGTAGTTGTAAGATTTGGAATTATGTTTAGAAAAAATTAGATAAGTGATATTTTTAATTCCAAAAATGATATTTGTTGCCAATGTAATACTATGATAGATACGCTCAATAACTCTACATTCCAACTTTCATAGAAATGGCATTTATAAAATATAAACATATACTTTTGCCGCCAAAAATTTTACACTTTTATTACTAAAGCTATATTTGTTTTGTTTTATAGGTATTTATATTATATATAAATATATATATTATATAAACATATATATATATCAAAGCTGACAGGTGCAGATTACATGACTTGACATTTGAATACGTAAAGTTTGATATGGTAGCTTTTCTAGCTATCATACATGGCCCGTCCTATGAAAATTGTAAGCACTATATTCTGGGCCTCCCTATTTAAAAAAAATTTTAACCCTCATGTTTGTCATACAATTCTTTAGGCCTACTTAATAATAATAGAGCTTTTTGATCCACTTTTGAAACTAAGGAATAAATATTCCTAATGTAAATATTTGTTTATAGAACTTAACTTACTATTCCAGAAGTATTTTAGTAGTTAATAATTAGTAATTTGCAAACCTAGCCGATTGTCTCAATAGTGTAAGTTGGAACCATCAATATAGATACTGGTTTTTTTCACCTCTTTTTATGCTTATCCAAGCTAACTTATTTATATATGTTTGTAAGATAGAGATGATGAGAGTATAAATTAGATTAAATGTTCCAACATTTAAGAAAGGCAAGATTGAGGAACCATTTAAGAAAAATCAACCGTCAGTCAACCCTAACATGATTCAAACATTGACTTACGAACTGAACCATATGATTCTAACGCTCAGTTCATATACCCACTGATGTGAGTTAATTATAATATAATTTGATTATTTCTTCACGTATGAAGCTCGTCTTGACCAACCATTTTCAGCCAACACCACCCTAATAGAATAGCTTGTCACAGGAGTAATTATCAAGGTGTTATCCCTCCCTCTCTCGTTAACTATATCACTCTTTGTTTCTCTCTCTTTCGCCCCCCCTGTTGGTGTCTAGGCGTACAACTTGGACTTCCTCCAAGTCGCAATGTCACCGAACGGACCTCATAAACAAACGACAAAACAATATTGGGCGGGGTAGGGAGAGAGAGAGAGAGAACAGCAACATGAGCTATAGATGTGGGTGGAGATATCGGAAACGAGCGAAATGGAGCAAAGCAGCAGCATCTTCCTCGTATGCGGCCAGAGAAAAAGGAAAAGGGGGATGGGGGGTAGATTGCTCTGTCGTTTGTCAAACTTTGAGAGCAGTAGCGGCACAGTCAGGTTTGCCAATGAATGTTCATGTTTCTGGCGGAGAGCACCCCGATACTGTCCATGTGTGTGAGAAAATGGGAGAGAGGGTGGTCTGTAGGGGATGGAAGGAGGGGAGGTTGTTGTGTACGACCACCAGGGATAGCAGGAGATCCCCATTAGCATAGTAGGAAGAAAGGAACGATGAGGGGAAACGGGTGGAACTGGAAGGTTTTCAATGTTAACCGCTAGAGGAGCTAGGATTCAGGACTGTAGGGGTTGCTACCGCGAGCAGCTAGAATGAGAATCGGCATCGATCACGCCACACTGACAACAAATTTCCTCCCATCTTGTCATTTCGCCTTCTCTCTTATCCTGTCCACCCTGTCCTTAGCCTTCTCTCTTCTTATGTCTCTCGCTCTTACACAAATATACACTGAAAAACCATTATAATTCTTTTTTAACACACAAGAATACGTATTTTTAAATTAATGATTTTTAATCCAATATTTTAAAAGATTACACATTTTCTTCTAACTATTGGTGATAGAAATGTATATTCTCCTTGATTAATATCTGAATACACTACACACATTGAATAATTGAAAACATTACTTTGTACTGTAGTAACAAACAAAAATTTGCGTCAGAAAATAAATGTGATAAATAGATGTACGCCTGCATGGTTCTAAAGCAGAAGGCCACGATTCGTTTCCAAGTCAGATGAACTGCCGATGTGTTTTACTTCATTTTAGCTTTCTATTTCATCCAGGAATAAATTCGGGTTTATTTCATTGATTAGCTTAAGCCTCCTTTTCTTTGTTTTTCTTCAAATAAACTATTTTCTATGCCCACACAGGTGAACACGTAGACTAAATGTCAGTCCAATCCTGTTTGGATTGGTGGTGATGTGGAGGTAATCGTTTGAATTCCAACCAGGTGTTGTATGAGTGTATTTTCCTAAATTAATTCCCACTCTCCTTCCACGTCAAATAGGGTCGATTTCCTTTAACATCTACCGTTCTTAGTTCTACCCCATTAGCGCAATTTAAATTCGTTTGATTCGACAGGTGGAAAAATAAGAAGAAATAAATACCTAAATGTTGTGAGCTCAGAATATTCTCCAAGCTGTCATCAAGTATAGTTTGAAACGATATTGAAAGGGGGCTTCTTTTATTTAACTATCAGTATTTATTATCTCTGGGAACTATTATAGACAGGCGTTTGCCAAATAAATAAGTTATTATAGTAAGGCAGTAGCCAGCCAATAATTTCGGAGAAAGGGGGGGAGGGGAGTTGGTGGGATAATCCCAAAATTGCTGGAAGATATAAAGAATTCTAAATTATAGACAGTTCTAGAAGCTATATAAAGTGTTTTTCATGACAACATAACTCCTTAACTGCCGAAGGCTAGGAAAATATCTAAATATTAAACACCTCTAGAAGCTATCTGAAATGGTTTTTTTTATGACAACATAACCCCTTAGCTGTTAGAGGATAGGAAGTATTTTAAATATTAAACACCTCTAGAAGCTATCTGAAGTGTTTTTTTATGGCAACATAACCCCTTAACTGCTAAAGGCTAGGAAAAATTCTAAATATTAAAACACCTCTAGAAGCTATCTGAAGTGCTTTATGTAACACAACCCCCTAATTTTACTTGTATCTTAGTTTTGATATTGTTTGAACCATAAATAAAGCCATATATATTATGTTCATAAAATTTTGGGGGGGTTTG
Organism: Timema genevievae; assembly: GCA_902155825.1. NCBI lineage: Eukaryota > Metazoa > Arthropoda > Insecta > Phasmatodea > Timematidae > Timema > Timema genevievae. The sequence continues at coordinate 57,537 of CABFWO010001175.1, read as the reverse complement.
AACCCCCAAACTCCCCCGGCTATGGCCTTGTATTATAGTTCTAATAGAACATGTAAATATTGTTTAGTGTGTGCAACGCATCTTTTTACTTGTCGGTGTTATCCGCTTAATTACTCTGATAAATGCTGCATTTAAATTAAATTTACTACTCTTGTTTTGAGGGAGAGAGGGAAACTTTAATTTTGAAAAACTAGTTATAGTCAAGGAAAACTAAGTTTTAACCCGGGATAAATTGCAACACAAGAAATTGCAGCAGCACCCCCCTTGGAACGCCCTATTTAATAACATATAAAAAGTTTGACGAAATTCATTTAAGGGAAAGTTCGCCATTTTTAAAATTTTCAAAATGGCCGACTAGTGTAGCGGTGATTAAAAAAAAAGTCCCTCGTGTGACACATGATTTTAGAAAGTTTTTCAATCTCATTTTGATTATTTAGTTATTTCTAGATTAGAAAGTGTTGAAAATTGGCAAATTGTTATGATTTTTTTTTTGCCTGCTTCATGTATACTTTGAAACGGATTTAAAGATATTGGATGGAAAAAGTTAGCCTACAGAGATAACAGTGTTATATAAAATAACTAGGCATGGAACGTGATAAAAGCCTGTGTATAATTGGCAAGAAAGATAGTGAAACTGGTGATTTAGTTGTTCTAAGGCAAGTTAGAGGTGCTACTGGAATAAACAATTATAGCAAACTAGAATGTGACAATATTAGTGCTTGCGTCGGTGAAAATGTGCATTCTTCTTGCCGTCAACGATTTATAAACAAAAAAGACATAGCTATATAAAATTCATGAAAGAACAATGTGCAAAAAGAAGCAGTAGTTCCTAAGTTCAGCGCTTCAATAGCAAAACGGACTGCCCTTTTTGTACACAGTTTGCGGATTTCAGTAATGAAAGGTATTAACCCACTAGTAGCAGATCAGAATACACTTCTGTTAAGACGGCCTCGTTTGCCAAAACAATTAAAGATGCTTGTGAAAAAAGAAATAGAAACAGTTGATCTTTGGAAGAAAAATAGTGATTGGAATATTTTAAACAATATGATCTCTTTGCGGCAGATTGTTTCTACCACCGATCCTACAGCAAAAATTTCCACACAGGTAGATAAATTCCATAGCAATACAAAACTAAATCTTATTTAAATAAAGAGGCAAACCTTGGACATCCCGAAAACGAAAAAAAAAGGAAGAATTTCTCATAACATGCTGGTATCTGGAATAAAACGAGTATCTCTCTATAACACCTATGATTTCCACAATGTTTCGCAAGAGTTCCTCCAAGGATCAGGTGAGTAGGCTTATGATCGAAAATGGATCAAGGAGAAATTGTATAATCATTTTTGAGATCCAATTATAATTTTTGAAGAAGAGAGGCAGCCAAACATACTTAAATTAAGGCAATCAATCCATTCTTTTGTGAGCAGCTACTATACAAACAACGTGCTGAAGATGAAAACGTGGAAAGTATTTAAATTCTAGAAACAGTTGCGCCCTTGATAAAAAGTGATACAAAGAGTACAAACAATTTTGAGAAAGAGTATTATCCATTTTTAAAGTATATAAACCATGAAAAAAGCTTGAAATACCCGCCTAACCTAATAAAACTCTTATGCTACAAAAGGTTTACCGTAAATGATGTTGACCTGAAAATCGCTATTATTCAAGCCTGCAGGCCTGGAGCTATGATATATACTCAACAGTTAAGTCTTGTTATTCAAATGCACTCACACTTTTGATTAAAATGTCTAGTTAATACACTAAATCATTTAGACTTGTGTTCGATATACAGTGAAGTTATAAAGTTTGATAGTATAATTATAGTACAGTACACTCGACTATCAAGATGAGACCGATATACGTTAAGAATGAGAGTCTCTTAATCATCGTTCATCTGCATGCTAAAACGATCGATCCCACGCCGAGCAAGTATAACGTAATAGATATCATTAATATCAGTATATATAAGGACGTTTTCGCAAAAGGGTTTACTGCAAACTGGTTAGTAGGACTGTTCAAGATAGGTAATGTCATCTAAATCGAATCTAGGACATTTATACTACAAGTAAACTTATCACTGGAGGATTCTACGTCAAGTAGCTTGGGAAGATATCACACCCGGATGTGTATCTTCTATAGAATATTATCACGTGTTCGGGAGATAGTGCCTACTTCAAATGACTAGGTTTTTACTCACCTCACAATTTGTGGATAGATGCAGCGAAAATTGTCAAGGGAGGGGAGGACAATTTCCGCCACCACTCTCACTAACCATATACATTTTCACGGGACGGAGATTTTCATTGAATTAGAGATGTTTAGACAATTGGGGTACTGCTTGGAGGATTTGTTGGGATTGTAAATTTGTGACGGGGAACGACTAAGAATTACGAGTGCCAGTACACAAAACCGAGTAACAGATCATTACACTGGCTGGGAGGCCATTGTCCCGAGCCCAGCCAATTCACCGAGACTTGTTCTCCCATCTCCAAACTGAAGAAGGGAGACAGTCCTAAGATCCTGCGCGTGCGGCACGTCTAGTATCCTGAGGAAGACCTTCTGGATGAAGGCATAATTCACGTGGCATTGGACCGCGTCGAGGAGAATGAATACGACCGGGTAGTTCTATAAGTTCAAGACTTAAAATGTGCTTTGTTTTAGAGTGTAGAAGGAAGAATAAAGTGACAGTGATGCTTCCGATAAACCTAATATTGTCGAGATCGAACTTGTGAGGAGAGTGCTCCTACCTTGGAAAAACTTTGGTCGTGCGTACAGAGGTCGGTTTAACTTCTCGCAACGGGACTTACATATCTAGGATGGGACAAGTTCAAGTTTTTAAAATGGTGAAGTGGAAACAGACTGTATCATAGACAGATTTAAAGACTATATCTGTGCAAAAGAGAGAAAGAGCTAAGCAAAAAAAAATATTTTTATATATCAATCTTAAGAATATGTATATATTTAAAGAAGGTATTCTATTTATTTAACCTCAATTCCAATCCTAAGATTTAGAGATCACATATGTGCAAGATAGATGAATCCAAAATATTCTGTTTGTTGAAAAGGTATACTATTTATTTAACCTAAATCCTAATATATACCTCATGATTTAGAGCATGATCTGGCTGGAAAATATAAACAGGCTTAATGTGAGGGTATGGTCTGTATAGGGAATGTAAGAGGGAATATAGAATGGAACTAGGATTATTGTGATAGAGTTCGACATGGTAATGAAGGAGAATGGACAGCTTGCGTGCATATGAGGGGCAAAAGAAAGGTTTGAAGTCACGACGCCAGTTGTTTTAGAGAGGAAACATCCGTAAACCAGTGCAAGGAGCGGAAGCCCAACTCATACAAGTATAGGGCTTTCCGTGCATGTGTTGTGCATCTGCACGACGCCAGACATCATTGTGAAGAGTCTACTATGATAAACCCAACATTCACAAACGCACACACACGATCCACCATTCAGAACTTGTGGTGACTCTTTTGTGAAGGTCCTAGAGTGATAAAATTGTAAGGAGCTGTTAGGTCACAGCAATTACTTAGCCTATCAAAAACGTCAGACCAGCATTATGAAGAAGGTAGGGGGTGTAGTTGTGAATAGTGGATATTAGATCTACTTCTGACCACTATAACATGAGGCCAGTTTCGTGCAAATATAGTATTTCCTTAAGATGTACAACTCAGAATTGAACCAAAGCATGTCATTGATTATCTTAACTATAACCTGATTTTGGTAATTAAAACGATATCTGGTAGATACAAAAATCACAAAAATATTTCTAATGTATTTATACATCAATTCATGTTATCTGCAGTTGAAAGTTTCGATATATATTATAAATACCTATATAATCACACAAACATTATAGTTAAAGTTTATCAAGGTTTGCCGGAAATAAATGTGTTTAAGTTTTCTAAGCTGTTCTTCCGACCAAACTCAAAGTATATTTAGTTGGTGATGGATATATTAATAAAAACTTTTAAGTATAATTCGGTAGCGTGTCTTCCTAATGAATTAAAGGTGTCAGATATGTTTACAGATAGTGAGTTTGTTTAGAGATAGATTTAAAAATAGATTCTCAAAATAATTATGTCTCATTGAGTTCTATGGAATGTATTAGTTAAGGGTGATACATGGGCAGGTACCTCGTCGCCCTTTGGGAGTAAAAAAATCTCACCTCTTCTCTTTACTTATCTTTCTTCCTCTGAGCTCGAAATAGATAAGTGAAAGAAGGACGAAAGATTGGTCACTCAAGGCTGGGATGATTCAGTCAGCGACAGCTTTGCCACTCTTTTGGCTTATGTTTCATAACAGCTCACTGGCTTGATACACAACCAATCCACTTCCAAATTTAGACAGTGATCGAATTGTTTAAAATAAATAGGAACATTAATATTTCAAGTTGCTAGTAATGCTGCTCTTGTATATTAAATCGTGATTTTATATTCCTGTACATAAAATAATTAGGTACTTATAGCTATATTTTTTAGCTTGGTATCTAAAGATAGCATTTTTTAGGTTAATTTTCCACAGCCATCAAACTACCTGTTGTGGATTATTTGCTTATCCACTAATTAATACGCTAATATGTTAGGGAAAAGAAAAGTTTAATTCTAAAGGCATTGTACCCATATTAACGTGGAGATTGAGTGGAAATCAACAATTCAGGACAAAATCCCCTCTATACACCACAGACCGGGATTATAGCCCTAACCTCCATGTCATTGGCAACCAATTCTATTGCTAAAGTGACGCCTTAGATCATTTGACCCTTTGGGTAAATCCCAGCTGGACAGTAGTTTGAACTCTTTTAATCTTTTGTTTAAACATCTTATAAAACCATGACTAAAAATAAATAGCCCTCTCCATTGGTCACGCTAACAAAATCATCTTTCTCATCTAGTCTAATTTACAGGTGATGGGTAGGTCGGGGTTGGAATTCTAGTCGTGTGCTCTGAGATTTTTTCCTTCGATTATTTTTCACTTTTCCTTCACAAAAATGAGGGTATAATACCTCTGATTGCTAATTTCCACTTTCTTCCTCTTTAGTGTGATTGTTGGAATAATAGGGAATTCAATCATTATTTAAAGGCACTTGAATATGTAAGATTTGCATAACAATTACCTTTATTTCCAATTTTACAGGTAAGTGGTGGAGGAAACTTTAATTGTATAGAACGATTAGCTATTTGTTTTACAATATTTTGGTTTCTATTTGCTGTAGTTAAAACTATTATATGAAAACTTTATAACCTGTCTTTATCAATAATTTTAGATAAGATGGTGTGGGTAAGCGTGACCTTTAAAATTACTTTTTAGTTACTCCCACAAAATAATTACGAAATATTATGCTTGTGTTTTGATTTATTTCGATTTTTATATTTATAGCTTATTATGTATGTTTCAAAATTTTCCTAAGCTAACAAAAATATATTACAATAGCTATCAATAATCCTGTGTGTATATAGTTTTTACATAAGTTATATAAAAAAATTTGTTTAATTTGTTGCTGTATGAGTAAAATAGCTTTCACTTTATATTTACCATCGAGTAAAATGTGTTTGTTTCAATCTCTTCGTGGAGAGCCTAAACAAGGGAAGTAGTGTTCAATATATTTCTACAACCTAATAAAGTTGAAGTAAAATATAAATCTAGAATTAAACTTAGACAAGGAATGTCCACTATATGTGTACACCTGATGAAAGCTAACAATGTCCACAATATGTGTACACCTAATGAAGGGCCATAGCCCCTATATATGTAAACCTGATGGAAGGTAACATTGTCCACTATATGTGTGTACACTGTACACCTAATGAAGGGAGGCATGCCCACTATGTATGTACACATCTGATGAAGGAATGTAATGTTAACTATATGTGACTTCACTATCTGCATGGTTCAAGGCAGTAATTCCCAACCTTTTTTTTTTAGCGTATTGCCCTTTCTGGGAATTCGATGCCGTTAAGTGCTACAGTTCCCACCCCCAAATTAAATGTAATATGCATACTGAAATCAATGATAATAACCTCGCAGAAATGCTATCTTGCCAACTGGTCAATATTTTCTAGTTTAAAAAAAACATGATCACAAAATAAATGCACATTTTACGTGGCATAATTTATAATTCTTATGAATAAAACACACGTTAAAACATAACTTATGTTAAATGGTTATAAACATAAGGAATTGATCGTATTGTCCAAATTAAAAAACAAAGCACAGTATTTAATGTAGGACCCTTTTGTTAAATATTCTATTGCCTGTATTTATTAGCATAAAATTATTCCTGCAATATCAGTAAAAACCTATACACTGCCGTACAACTTCCTTGTAATTATTTACCATCTCACAAAACCCCCTGGAGGATGGTATCACCCAATATGGGAAACACTGGTCTAAGGCTTCATTCTCGTGTTATCATCGTCGTGGCCTACTGATGACGGGAACATTGGTTTTCAAATCACAGTCGGGTATGTAAAACTACACGTATACCACAAAGCTTAGAAACATTATGTTCACTTTATGTAGGCCTAGACCACAAAATAGAGGAACTCATGTTCACTACACGTATACCACAAAGCTTAGAAACATTATGTTCACTATACGTAGGCTATTTCACAAAATAAAGGTAAACCATGGCTATAAAATGTAAGGCCTATATCCCAATATAAAGTAAAAACGTGTTCATTACACGTATATCACAAAGTTTAGGAAAATTATGTATATTATACATAGATCCAAACACACAGGAAAATCACGTTCACTACACACATACCACAACGCTTAGGAAAATAATGTTCCAAAAAGGTTTATCACATGTTAAAATAAATTTACATTATACATTACATCACAACACAAAGAAAAGTTATGTTCACTACACAAATACCACAAAATTTAGAAAAATGATGTTCAATACACGTATATCACAAAATAAAAGCAAATCATGTTCACCACACATAAAGGCCTACAAAGTTTAGTAAAATTATGTTCAATACATTTCCTCAATATATCACTAAACAAATTTAAATCATGTTCTTTACACTCATATCACAAAACAAATTCAAATCACGTTCATTACTCGCATATCTCTAAATAAGAAAAACCGTGTTCACTTCACGTACATCCATTGGTGGATCTAGGGCAGGGGCTCCCAAACTTTTTGAGACCACGCCTGCCTTCAAATGTCAGGATTTCTGTGCGACGCCCTTGTACCCAATATTTAAAAAAAAATCCCAAATTCGATTTGGTGGCATTTTTAAAAAGAAAATTGTAATTTACATTACAATTTTGTATTCTTTTAAATGTAACAATACAAAATTACAGAAGTGAATAAGAGGTAATTAGAGTATTCATATTTTTGCTGTACATAATCTCATGTGTACAATTTGTTCATAATGGCGAAACATATGTATGATTTATTACCGTATTTAAAATGTGTACGAGTACACGTGTTGAAAATTTGCATGTTGCATTTCGCTATACATAATAAGTTTTAGTTGTTACTTATAGGCACGACGCCTAGCTTGGAAATCCATGGTCTAGCTAGGGTATGGCATTATATGCCACATGCCTTGGGCGCCACTTAACGTAGGTGGGGTGGGGGGCGTCACTGAACAGTATCTATTTGCTCAGTTATAATTTATTTTGCTTTTTTATTCCAAATACTGTTTCCATTTTTAATAATTTTTAGTTGTTATATTATTAAATACTAAATCGAACGTTAAATATTTGTTTTTGTACAAACTGTTGCTAAATCCATAAGATTCATGCTGAAAATGGCCTATATAAAATCTCATACTAGATCTCATGCAAGAACTTGGCCGTTGAGACAGATCGAACCTATGGCACATAAGTCCTAAGGACGTTTTTCAACATTTATTTGTTTGTTTTTAAGTGTAAAATAATATTTAAACTAAACAAGTTTAGCTATTTTATTTTATTTTTAGCACCGCATCTTACTACGCAATTTCTAATTATTTATCAATAAAGAAATAGTATTATTTAAAATTGATAATATATTTAAAAAAATATTAACAATATAATCATATTTATTGTTTTATAACGTTAGAGGTCGCTTTGATTATTATTGAAAATTTAAAGAAAATTTAACAGAAAAGGAAGAAAATAAGGACGAAATAGAGCTACAAGAGTTTCAGTCACAGTGTTAAGACAACCCTATTGTCATGGTTGAACATAGAAGTATTGTTCAACAAAGAGTAAGTGAGAAAAGCAGCCTGGCAATGTTTGTGAATTGCGACAATCACTCGCTCAACTTGGTGGGTGTACCTACAGTCAAGCAGGCAGGATACAATGATGGTCACGGTTTTTGGAAACATTGAAGCTCTCCAAGTGTCATTATCTCAATCAACACAGCGCTGGGAAAAACTGAAAAATGCTTTGACTATGGTTGTGAAGTCGGAGTCCAAAACTAGATAGAGTGCAAGGACAGAAGCAGTGAAACCTGTTAAAAAAAAGTACCTTGAGAAGATACTTCAAGTTATCCAGGACATGACAGACGATGAAAATGAAACCAGTGAAATAAGAAGTGACTTTCTTTGAATTTATTACTGATGTCAAGGGACTGTGTTACGATGAATGACAATATTAAGGAGTTAAAGCAGAAGTGTGAAAATTTGGGCAAATTCTACATCTGTGATGTTGATGAAAAGCAACTATATGAAGAAATTTTAGGTTGTCAAATGTTTTTATCAAGCCGGGCCAAGATGAAAATATCAAGACTTGAAGAGCTTCTAGAATGTATTGTTTGGTATGGAGATGAGAGCGTTTTCACCGATCTTCGCAGTGCTATTCAGATACTTCTAACCAACGCCAGTTGTGAGAGCTGAAACTAATACTTTCGTATCTGAGAAACTTCATGGGTCAAAGCAGATTGTGTGATCTCGCTCTGTTGAGTGTTTGAAGAGAAGAAAGAGAAACAACAGATTTTAATCACATTAATGATCAACTTGCGTCAGTAAATACAAGGAAAGTGCATTGGTAATTTAATTGTATTACCATAATGTAATAATAATAAAAGATTAATGCACTGTCTAATTTTTGAGCTAGTATTGTGGTAAAGTTGTTTAAAAGATGAGGGTCAGGTGTTTGGACAGGGACGCAATTTCAGTTCTTGCCATAGGCGCTATTTTATGTAGATCCGCCACTGCGTATATCACAAAATAAAGAGCTCTCATGTTAATTTAACGTCTATTACGTAATGAAGGGAAATTATGGTCAGTATACGTTTATCACTATTTAAAGGGAAATTATATTCATACACGTTTGTAATAATTAGATTGTTAGGGGTTTTGTCTTAAGAAAGGTCCATTTCCTTGTTCAAATTGAGTCCTCCATAATATCCTATTATAATCTTCCTTTTATAGATCATGAAACATCATCTTTCCTTGTTTGCGATCATGCTTCCCTTGAATGCGTAGTATTCCTTGTCCCCCTTTACCTTCCATTTTGCCTTCTACGATATTACTTAGTAAGCCATTTCTTCTCATAAGGTGACCCATCTAGTGTGCCTTTCTTCTTATAAACACTTAGGTAATAGTTCTGTTTTCATGTACTAATCTTAGAACCTCTCAATCAGTCACCTGATCCATCGACTTTATCTTCTATATTTTCTCCAAAACCGAGTCTCAACGCTACCAAAAAATGTATTCACCTTTTTACTTTCTCGCTATCTTATAGATAGAGAAAGTATTGTGATCTTCAAAAAACTTGAACTCGAGATTTTGATAAATATCGACGTTTCATGACCCCCCGAATCCAAAAAAGTGGTTTTTAAATTTCCGTCTGTCTGTTTGTACCTTGGATTATAGCCTAAACTATTTTACCGATCAGGCTTAAACTTGGTATATATAGTTTTCATAGGGTTGCCCCGAGGGATTTTTGGAATTGGATAACCAACCCTAAAATTAAGGGTAGTTTACTGAAGGGTAGAAAGAGAAACAATCGATTTTCTCAAAATCAGCTCTAACGATTTTAATTAGCTTTAATTTCCAAGCATTGATCAATATTATAAACAAAATTGCTACTCTCATTATTTTGCCAAATTGACTTCAAGTGTAAATTCTATTTTTACTTTCTCTCTATCTTACAGGTAGAGAAAGTATGGTGATCGTCAAAAAAATCGAACTCGAGATTTTGATGAATCTTGACGTTTCATGACTCCCTGAATCCGAAAAAGTGGTTTTTGAATTTCCGTCCGTCTGTCTGTCTGTCTGTCTGTACTTCCAACTAGAGCCTAAATTATTTTACCGGTTGAGCTGAAACTTGACATCTAGGGTTTTCATAGGGTTGCCCCGAGGGATTCTCGGAATTGGATATCCACCCCTAAAATTAAGGGTAGTTTACTGAAGGGAAAAAAGAGAAAAAGTCGATTTTCTCAAAATCGGCTCTAACGATTTTGATTAAATTTCATTTAT
>CABFWO010001175.1:32434-46639 GCA_902155825.1 Timema genevievae | reverse complement strand
AAATTCTGGGCATTGGACACACGCGAACAGGCTACATATAGCTGGCCATGGGAAAAACATGGCATTTCCAAATGCACCCCTGCTACCTGCAATGTTTGCCCTTGCGCTTTGTTAATAGTAATAGCAAAACTAAGTTTGATTGGAAACTGGAGTATTTTGAATTGAAATGGTAGGTCAGTGGGGATTATTGGGATTCGAGGTATGATTACACTTTCCCCTTTTCCCACACCTGTTAAAATGGTGGCAAGGATTATATTTTGCCCTAATTGTGTAATTGAAGCCTCGTCCCATTACATAAACGGGGTGCATCTAAATTTCGCATAAGCATAACTGGTACACCTAATTTCAATTTTAGTTTATGCAAGGGTACACCCGATAGCTAATAGCCAATAGTTTCAAAGATTTTGGCAAATATATTAACACACTTTTATCAGCTTTATTTGTACAGACACACTACATATGTTTTAACGCAATTAATCTCTAATTCCACATAGTTAGTAGATAAGTAGGTGTCTCAAAAAGTGTATTTTTTTCCTTAAACCTCTTAGGGGAAATATTTGTACAACATTGATCTATCTTTAGAATTTTCGATTCAATAGTTAATATTTACCTTTTTTATTAGTCTAAATTATTAATGAAGTATTTAATAAAAATGCGATAACCGTAAGATGTAAGTAAAACCCCTGGTAAAATGTTGAAAATTTTAACCGTAAGTCGAAATTTTAATACGAAGTGCTGGCCCTTGTGGATCTAATATAGATATTATATTTTTGGTCCAAATATACAAGTGAGGACTTTAATTATTTAAAAATACTATCATAAAATTCAAATCCGGGAGTCAAAAATGTTTAACGTAAGTATAACGCAATTTGTGCTCTGGTTTACTAGTGTATAGGAGTTCGTTCCACATATACTACCAATTTTTAGTAGATATCTCCATTTAAAAAAAAAATAAAGTGAGAAAAACCATACGGATCTCATTACAGTTTTTGTTTTATTTGGCGGCTAGCACTTAGGCGAAATTTCGCTAGTTTACCTCTTCGTTTATCTTCTTTACATAAAGGTGCATCCATTTTCACGCAAAAAGTTACAATATTCAAAACGTTTGTTTATAGGCTGATAAAATCGATTGACTAGTTATATAAAAATATTGTAGTTTCACTAATAATTATAATAATAAAAACAAATAATTAGCTCACATACACACAAGACAATACATTATTTGTATAGATGTTAATATTTTAAACACCTGTATGTTTATACAATGCCACAAATAAATACAAGGTCAGCAGCTACTGTTTATTGTCAGCCTCAACTTACCTTTCTGAAAACAACAATAAACTAAAAGAATGTATGCTAGTAAAAGAGTGTGGTAAAGATTATATTTATTTCCTTTTCCTCCCTTCCTTACAAGGGGAGAGTCTAGGTGGTTACTTATTTCAAAGTGAAAAATAACGATTTTGATAGCTTAATAATAGAACTCAATAAAATAATCCCACATTTTATAAAAGCTTACGGCTGTGACCCTGTCAAAATATGACTTTATTTGATTGAGGAATGCAAGATCTAGGTGTCTAGACAATTAATTTAATCTCAGAAGTACAACTTTTTTTTAAAGTGTCATATGAATTCTTAAAAATAAATAAAAAGATATATTAAAAACTGGCTAGAGACCTGTTGATAAATTTCGCCAACACTTTGTTGAAAACCATATTTTAAAATATCCAAACTCTTCTTAAATAAAGTGGGATTACTAAACGTCTGCAACGCGCCTCAATGCTCTCCCCATGTAGCACCCTTAATACCCTAATTATATTATTGAGGTAGTAGCTTATCTGGTCTACAGCGAACCGGGTAAACCCTGTAGTTAATTATAGATTTATATTCAACCAGTAAGCACTGTAGTCGTACGTGAGTGTTAGAAAATAACAGGCTCTTATTAATTTATTGTAACTAACTTGATATTTTTTTCTTATGTTAATGTCCTTGTAATACAAGAACTTAAGTGTAATCCTGAAAATTTGGAATGTATTTGTGTGCATACGTAAGATTTATATAGGTAAAAACTTCCAGATATAATTATAGGATAATTTTCCACCTAACATCTTTAGGTGTTTGGGCTATTCTAGAATTAAGTTAGTTTTTAGGTCGTGTAATGGTACAACCAGTAATTTCAGAAAATGTATATTAAGTAGCAATATTAATGATAATAATAATGATAAAATTAATAACTATCCCTATTCAGCGGCTGAATGGTATAAGGCATTACTCTCGTGTTAGACTAGCCTGCTGAAGATGGAAACATCGATGCTCGAATCCCGTTCAGATCTACCGTGATTTTTCTACATGGCTTCCCCTTCTCTTTCCGCGTCAATACGGACAGAATGACTATAAAATGCTTTCGTTCTTATCCCTACCCTGTTATAGTAACTCTCATATACGCGTATAGCCTTCACAGGGTGTTAGACGTGGTAATAAACAAAAACATTCCCCACGCAAAAGGGTTATGTCAACCGTGAAATTATATAAGTGAGGATTTCTGCTACAATCTTATATATGTGAATCCAAGCAAAAACTTAACCATTAATACCATTAATATAGCGTGTATGTGTATTTTACATATGCACACACACACACACACACACACACACACATACACACACACACTGAGATGTTTGGGATTCCACGAGAAAGCTAGTCTTTACTGGTTTGTTTGTTTATCCCAGACCGTTTTATTTAGGAGGCTGGGCTGGATCGGTAAACAATACATCCTGGTACATATACACATACTCCGGTGCACACAATTCACTCTGCTTGTTTTCTTTCTCTCAACTACATACAAATAACACTCTTCGGAGTATACTTGGCTTTCCATACAAGTAGACTGTGAAACTACACGGCGAAAACCAATGGGTGTTATCCGCTTTCGGGTGCACGTGGTCTGAAGGGGGTACTCTCACCATTGAAGGAGAATTTTCAGTGGTGAAGAGGTCGGTTTTCCTTTCCCAGCTAGGTTTACTTAAGATATTTCTTTCCTAAATGGCTTCCCAATCGCTCTCTACACAAAGGCTGGAAAAACCTTTTCTCTTTTCTCTATCTTGACCCTTCGGAGAAAGAAGTATTTTGATCAAAAAAAAAAAAAAAATTATAAACACTGACGTTCCATGACTCCCGAAACCGAAGTAGTTATTTTCACTATTCCGTCTGCCTGTCTGTATCTTGGCGTAGAGCTGAAAACTTAACGTCGATTGTGATAAAACTTGTATCTAGAGTTTTCATAAGGTCCCTCCAAAGGGTTTTTTAAATTAGATATCCAACCTTAAATTAAGGGTAGCTTACTGAAAGGCAAAAAGAAATAAAATCGATTTTGTCAAAATATACTCGAACGATTTTTGATTAAATTTGTATCGAAGCAATAACTTATAGCCAAGAGGCTAATTCTCATTATCTCATGAATATGATTTTAAGGTTAATTTACACGAGCAGAAATTTCCAATTGTGATTATTTATTCACAATTATTTGAGATACGAAATAACTTATTATTGTGACGTAGTGGTGATATTAAATTTAAAAAATAATTTGTGAGAAACACATTTTTATCAAACCAATAGTTTTTAATCTATAAGCAAACATATATATTTTTTTGGAACTTGACTATTTAATTTGATGGTTTATGCTCTTTTGTGAACAGAGATATCACAAGCTATTAGTAAATGTCTTTATTTTAAGATGAAAGTTAGAAAAAGTTTGTGCGGTGCACTTTGTTATTCATTTTATATAAATTATGCTTTTTATCCCTTCCTACTTTGTAAATTTTAAAATACGGATGTCCCAAACGGATAGTAAGACAAGAAACACAAACACAATAGTAGGTGGAATGGTTGAAGGAGGAAGGGCTGGGTGAGGGGTAGTATTAGGGGCTGAGTGCAGTGCTATCCACCTATTCATACAGATGTAGTAAAAATGAAGAAAGTAGAATTGGTAGGAAATTAGCCCACTTTGGCATGGTGGTAGAGGAGGAAACTCTTTAAGATAAAATACCATCTGAATACTCAACTGGAATTTAATCTTCGATCTCCATGTCACCGGCAAAACAGACTAGACGAGCTTAACATATACTCCGCATGCCTCCCGGTGCAGATTTTATATTAAATACAATTTTATTCAAGTCAATATATTAAAACAACTGGGGGCATTGAGAATTTTGATAGTGATTTTTTATTTGAGATCAAAACGAAACTAATTATTGAACATATATTTTAGTGCAACCATTTTCAAAGGTCTAAGACTATAGTGTTTAGAAATATGATCAAAACCAAGCTAATAATCCTTAAATTTAATTTCCTCTTTCTACTATTAGCTATAGTTAAATAATGGAGTCAAAATCTGCAAAAAATTAAATATATAGATGTGTGAAAATTCTTGACGGAAACTTACTGCCAAACGAAAAACAGGGTTTGTCTCCCAATTGATACCCATAGCTGACAATTATGTGTTCACTGTTTAGTCCTGTTACTCAGAGTAGTCTAGATATGTCTTCAAGCTCCAATGTCTTAAGTCAAACCTAGCTGAGTTCTGCCCATCTTGAGGAAATAACCTTTTATTGACAAGAATATACTCGAATTGTAGGAACTGAAGAGTAAATTTGGTTTTGCCT
Organism: Timema genevievae; assembly: GCA_902155825.1. Taxonomy (NCBI): domain Eukaryota; kingdom Metazoa; phylum Arthropoda; class Insecta; order Phasmatodea; family Timematidae; genus Timema; species Timema genevievae. Next base: position 41,981 of record CABFWO010001175.1, on the reverse strand, counting down.
GGTTTACCAATCAGAAGTATGCGAGTGTTCGAATCCCTGTTGGATGTGCTAAGGGTGGTTTCTACTTTTCCTTCAACAAAATGTAGGGACATTTTCAAATATCTCTACTTTCTTTAAATCTTTTCAATTAATGCCTGTATGGTTAGTATGATGTTATAGAAGTAAAAAAAATGCACCCAAGGGAAGTCCACTAAAAATTATTCATCTACATCTGATCAATTTAGACAGTGATTAAGGCCCTTATATAATATTTCTATTTATTTTATTATTTATATATTTATTATAAGGTAACCATGACTTAGCATAGGTGATACAGTTTTAATTGTACTTTTAACATAAAAGTCATTAACAATTTAGTCTAATTTGTAGGAATGAAGAGGATAGATTAAAACATTGGCTTGAAACAATAATTCTGAAACTACAGTTAAAATCACCAATGTAAAACTACTGTCAATTCATTGGACAAAGATTCAAACACCAACCTCTTCATAAGCCACCACCATGATCATCAATGGGGGTCGAAGCTCTCTGGGTCATCCGGTCTCTATAACGGATCAGTAAGATGGTAAGTATTAAGAGGGTTTATAAAAGCAATTTTTTTAATTTCTAAATTAAGAATCTGTGAAACTAGCTAAGATTTAAACCCGCCTCTTAATTAAAATATGACCCTATGTTCACGTTCAACTCTGCCATCATTAAAGTATTTCTAGAGGCTTAAAATTAAAAATTACGGACTCACAAATAATCCGTTCACTCTTACAAATGTCTACCTTCTTAGAGTTAACTTGAAGTAAAATGCTCTTTGCTTCATCAAGCTTCGCCAAGTCTAAGTCTCGCGTTCTAAGAAAGGTAACGATGGATTCTTGTAGCCGTTGGTGTCACAGCAAGTAGAAATTAAAATGAGCTGCGTAGACTACTGTTAAGAAACAAACAGTAGCCAACGCCAGTGTTGGTTATTAAACCTTAATAAGGTGGAGTTTAGTTAGTAGAATGCTACACAAGCACCGATGTCATTCATTGCAAACATTTGTGTTTCCGTTCAAACTCACGCCAGATTGTTCTGCCGTCGCCAGCCCGCCTAGCGTTTGCTTTTAATCCGATTTGCAACAAGAAGGAAAAGCTTCCCCTCCCCCCCCCCCTTCCCATTTTAAAATGAGTCGTAGTCGAATTGCTTCATTGCTAATGTATGTATGTAGTCAGTGAGCGAAGGGTTCGTTCAGAACAAGCTGAGAAGGCATCAATTGAAAACGACTCAACACATTTAAGGCATTTTCTTTTTTTCCTTTTTTTTCTGATTGAATAAATAGATTTTTATAGAAGTTATTTTTTATACAAGAAATTAAAACCTATTTTTCATGAAATACAGACTAGTATTTTTATCCTAGCCTTTGCCCACGAATACTAAGAAGTCAGACTCACTGAAGGCTGGATTGCCAGCGATAAGGAAGCCAAATAATAAATATCTACTGTGTGAAATGTAGATGGGTGTACAATGTTGTGATTTGCCACTGGATGTTCTAGTCCTTTTTACAAAGCTAATACAAGTGCACTTACTCTTAAACACATAATTATACCTTAAATAAAGCCATTAATAAATGCTTTGTTAAACGTAATAGTGATAAAAAGATATTATATTTATTAAATGATCCATGCCATGGGCAGGATTGATCATGCTTTTCCTAACTATCTCTTGAATATTTGATAATGAAGGTGAATATACTTAATATCTAAGCATTGTGAAATCAGGTGTAAATTGTATATTCTTTGATATCTTATTCTTCACCGTTTCTCATTATAGGTTTGGGTTATATACTCATACATATTACTTATGATAATATTTGAAGGATGAATAAGGTAGAGTATGGGAGGAGTGTACCCGAATTTGGTAGGAATGAGAGTGGGGAACCATTTGTGAAAAGAATAACCTCAGACACCTCCAACCCAGACCTCTCCATCACCGACAAACCAAACTATATTGTATTAAATTCCCATGCCAGTTTACAAACGGTTTGAGGCATTGTATTAGAATTTAACTTTATAACACTTTACATGGAGCTTAAGAGTTCAAACCTTGATCGGGTGAATGGTGACTTGTGTGCCAAATTTAGACTTAACGTTATTTCTCAATCCTCTATGATATTAAGGCAAAACTGTTCCTTTTTGTTATTCACCTACCCCCTATGGGTTCAACTAGAATCTCAGCTAGGTGTATGAAAGTGTTTATTTCCTAGATGTTATCTCACTCTGACTCCAAAAAAAAAATGCTGTTACCTTTAGAATAGTATCTACCTAACTTATTCAACACATAGCTGAACATATATAGATAGCCCTTACTGGTATCACTGCGGGTGAGTAAATAAAATATGTAAATATTAACAATTACTTTCTTCGTGACTAAATAATTCTTTTCAAGATTAATACCAAACTCACCCACTTCGGTGGCTACGTTGTCTAACGCGCTACTATTACTGTGGACTAGACTGTCGATGACGGGGATATCGAAGTTCTAATCTCAGTCGGGTATAGTGAGGGTGGTTTCCCCAAAATGGTTCTACATCTCTTATCCCACGCAGATGCGGGTACATTTCCTATAAATATAACCTCCTTGATCCATAAAACAAACTGATAACTAGTACATAAGTGTATAACCCGAACGGGTAGTAATAATTGGTGCTAGAAAAAATACAAAATACAAAATTCAATAAACGATACTAATGGTTTGATCAGAGATCAGATGTAAGTTGCTCTTCAATCTCGATCAAATCTTTGGTCAAGCTAACCAGTTTGATTTACTGACTATCCTGTTTATGGCAGACACAATCCATCAGGTTTAGTAACCAGATTAGTATCTGCATTCTTTTTTAAGTGATTATTAAAGTTAAGCTGTATTTTTATACATTTATTTTGACTGTGACTTATTTTAAAGAGAGTTATGTCAATTATGGTTTATTCAGGTTTTTTTAAGTTGTAAAATGAAGATAAAGGTAATTGTTGATATCCAAAGCAGCTACAGGAAATAATTAGTCTTTTTTACTCATAAAAAACAATTTAATTGAGGTTTAGATTTATTTTATGGTCTGCATTTATTAATATCACTATAAAATTGTTAAAAACATATTTCTTGGGGAATATTCTTGAAATGGTAGTTTAGTGACATATATACATAAATATCACGCACCTTAGGCTACCAGATACTTCAAGTTTATACATTATAGCCAACCTTATGTATTGATCCAGGTCATTTCATAGTCAGCTTTTCCTAATAAAGTGCTTTTTACATAGTTGCCATATTTGTTTTATTTGATTATTTGATCAAATCTATGGTACGGTAAAAGGAGATTTTGATTCCTAATTAACTTTGTTGCCTCCCAAATTTTCATTGGTCTAAAATCAAATTGATTTAGGAATCAATATGATATCAGTGCAGCCGGCCCTTTGTATTTTCTATTGAAAGATTGAATTATTTTAAGGTAATTAGTAGTGACCAAATCATATTGGACAAGCGGTCACCACTTTAGGGGCCACAAAAGTTTTTAGCTAGCCATATAATCCTACCCACTCTAGAATAAAATTATATGTACACTAACAGGAAGGGAGTGAGGAAAGGACATTTCTACTATAAATAGAACCACGTTTGCATGGAGGGAGGGCGAGAAACAATTTAAGAAATAAGACACCCAAATATATCAGACCCGTATTCTAAACCTGACTTTCCTGTCACCAACAAACCAGACAAGACTAGACTGCCACTTATACATTCTTCTAGATTCAATGATACTCATTCCTATCATATAAGTGTATGTTTGCGGATAGCCCAATTGGGTAGTAATACATGGTACACCAAACATAATATAGATAGCCCAAGGCCCTTTATACAATGTACAGATAAATTACTGATAGAAATATGGAAATGATCAACGATTGATTTTAACTACAAACAAGAACAAGATATGGTTTAGTATGGCTTCCGCGATTTGACTGTCGATGAATACGTCACGAGACGTGATAGTCCTTCCGTTGCTTGGCACCGCGATGATTGGGGACCAGGGAAGAGAAGCGAGGGATCTGTAACGTTGTAAGCTTCGAGGATGAGGATGCCCCCACCCCCCTACTCCCTGTCAACGACATTCCCTACAATGTAGGAATGAGGAACAGAACAAGCCAGGGGGATTACCTCAGTGTTTGTTCTTGGAATTGCACGAGACATTGGGTCAAGCCCATTCCCTCCCTCACGTTATCATTCCAATGCTTTCTGGATCCTTTCCCAGGAAATGGTAGGGAGGGGTGAAATCTCGCAATACTATTATATATTTGATCGTTTAAAGTAGTAGACCCATATCAATTTATTTTCCCCCTTGAAGTGTTTGAATCAATCACTGAGAAATCTCAATCGTGTACTTTTTAATGAAAATTGATCAAGTATTTTAAAGTGAAGCTTGATCATAAATAATATCAGAAACTTTAATTTTATTCATTTTATTTAGTTAGAGTTATATTTTTAATATGTATTTAGAAAAATGTTTGTCTCAACAATTTTAAAATTTTGATTAAAAATTAGACCTCTAAAATAACAATAATTGGTTATTTATTACATTAATTAAATAAATCTTACTAACTTAACTTAAGCCTAGTTAATATTTGTTAGTAGTTACTTCGATCTGAGGTTAATATTCACCCTTCTTCTCTCATTAAGACTAAGTGAAAAACTACTTTTAGATCCTTAATCCATTATTATTCAAGACTACTAGATGTACCCGCTTTTCTAATGGAAAATCTATTGGGTAGCATTGTTACATACGTGCATACGTGCATACGTGTATGCATACGTGCATACGTGCATACATGTATGCATACGTGCATACGTGCATACGTGCATACGTGCATACGTGCATACGTGCATACGTGCATACGTGCATACGTGCATACGTGCATACATACATACGTGCATACATGCATACATGCATACATGCATACATGCATACATGCATACATGCATACATACATACATACATACATACATACATACACACACATACACACATACACACACACATACACACATACACACATACACACACATACATACACACACACATACACACATACACACACATACACACATACACACATACACACATACACACATACACACATACACACATACACACATACACACATACACACATACTACATACTACATACATACATACATACACACATACATACACACATACATACATACACACACACATACATACATACATACATACATACATACATACATACATACATACATACATACACACACATATACATACATACACACACATATACATACATACATCACGCCGTTCCCTTAAGGAGTATGCAAAAAACTGAGTATATCTAAAAAAAACTAAAACTAGGCATTTAATCCATCTTCATTAACTTTCTCCACACTTCTCTATCCTTGTATACTTCCTTCTCTTTAACAACGTCTGTACATAGGGCCGTATGCAAGAACGTCACTAAGTGGATGCTAAGTGGGCACTAACATAGGTTTGCTTGCGTCATGATAGGTTAAAAGAAGGAGTGAGAGTGCTCGTGACCACACTATCAGTCCACTAAACATTCACTAACGTTCTTGAATACCGTCCGTGGAGTCATACAGGCTTGTCTATTCTTAGCACCCCGATGTTTCTTTTATTCACACAATCGTATATAGAATTTATCTACGTCTTACATTCTCTATTCCTTCCTTTTGATCCACAAACTATTTAATCATACATTTATTTCATCATTCGATCCACATTCATCCTCTCAACATGCTTAGAACAACGTAAGATGCTTATTTCACATAGGTCTATTGGGTTTCCTTTTAAACAGCACTCCTTCAGAACCCATTCGTTACTGAATATGTATATACGAGTTTTGTTCACATACATCTCTTCGATATATTAATCCAACCGCATTCACCTTCCTCTTGTGTTTCTCCGGACAAACCCACGCTTCACATCCAAACAACAATGTTGGCGTTAGCAAACTTTTATATACTTCCATCTTTTCATCTTTCTATACTACTTCATTCTTTACAACAGTCCACATACATCTAATCCAACTACTCTTAGAGATACATTTAAAATTAAATACCTGCAATAAATTATGTTTAAATAATAATCCTTTATTAGTTTAAACTGTGATACAAAACGTGAATATAGGCTGACTAAACACAATGTAAAAATATAGATATAATCTGAACATGTTTTAAGGCTGACATTTCCTTTGAAGATAAAGTTTTAACTTCTATATTCACAAGACATTGATTGATCTCTTGCCTGTTGGTGCTATTAAAAAAGAAATAATTTCACGCCATAAATAATTGGTTGTTAAGGGGTTGTAATTAAATCCAATCAAAACTATTTTAGTATTTTTAAAACGCATCTACCCATACAAAATTTTAAATCCCATTTACCATTTTTACTCACTTTACCCAATATGTCCTTTTTCCCTCTTTAACCTAAAGTGATATCTTTATTGCCCTTTTTTCTTTTATTGCCCTATCAACCTTTGTTACCCTTCTAACCCCTTTACCTCTTGCACCCCATTTACGCTTTTTACTCCGTTTATCTTTAATCCCTTTTTCATTTTTTCCCTTTCTAACCTTTTTGGCCATTTTGTGGCTATTAAATCTTTTACCATAGTTATTTCTTCTGCCCCTTTTAACCTTAACACCCTTCTTGTTGTATTAGATTAACTTATCGCTCTTTTTATTATTTTTACCCTTTTGCCCAGTTTACCATTTATCCTCAATTGAAGGCTGGAATGGGCAAAATAAAGGTAAAAAGAGTAAAAAGGGTTTAAAGGGTAAAGAGTGTAAAATGGGTAAAATAGGTAAATAGGGAAAAGAGGGCAAATCTAAATTTTAAAATTCCTGCTTCAAGGGGTACACGTTTTGCACAGGGGCTACCAGGACCCGCATTGCACAACTGTATGAAATGTAGTAGAAAAGCTTTCTCACGGCGTTAATCTTTCTTAATTTTTTTCGCTTTTTAATTAATTAAAAATTCTAGATCAATTTTAAAAATCCTGACTTTGAGGTGAAACATGTTCTTGCACAAGGGCTACTAACAGTTACATTTCATACCTCTGTGCAAAAGATAGCACTCCACGCTCATTACAGGTAGACACACAAACTCCTCATTTTATTACTATAGATAATCAATCCATTACTTGTTCAAAGGTCAATAAATGGATCGCTAAACCTTTTTTGATCAACATTAAGTCTATCTGCTTAGTCGTAAGTTTAGTACTCTCAAGGATATTAATGTACAATATGTACAATGATAATATACATATATATATATATATATATCAACATATATTCATACATTAGTATCTATGTATATAAATACATATTGTACATTTATATGTATTATAGTGGATAGCAATATAAATCTCAAACAAAGAAATGAACAAATAAAGTACTATGACTATATGGTGTCCCAAAAGTCTGGAATCATACAACAAAGGGGGCTTTATACAATATGTTTGAAATGATCCCCGTTTTTATGAACACACAGATCCAATCGATGCTGATATTTCATTAACACTCGGTTGATGGTGGTTGGATCACTCTGATGACAAGCGTGCCTGATTATGTTTGCAAGGTTCTGCATATCGGAAATCTCCTCAGTGTAAACCATGGCTTGTAAGTGCCTCGAAAATATAAAAGTACAGAAGTTTCAGGTCTGGGCCTCACGGGGGCTACTCAACACATCTTTGGTGGCCTATCCAGTTTTATGTAAACTGGAAAGGTATTCTCGCACAACAGTGGTATGATGGACCGAAGTTCCATCCTCTTGGAACAACACTGGATATTCTTCTTTTGGGTTCAGAAGGCTGGGCAGGGCTTAAAGTTCCATAATGCTAAGGTAATTGTCACCTGTGATGTGCCATTGAAAAAGATTCGACCAATGATCCGATTCTTCTATATTCTAAACCAGATCATCAACCAGCCAGCACCTTGCTACTTGCTTCACTGAAACCAGTGTGAATTCTTAGAAGACCAAAAACAGTTGCTATGACAATTAATTTCGCCTGCAACATAAATTTTGCTTCGTCGGGAAACAATACCTGAGATAGTAATGTCTCATCTGCCTTACACATATGCAGCACCCATTGACATAATTCCATGTGACGGTCAGGGTCATCCTCATTTAACTTCTTCAGTATCTGTAGTTTGTAGCTATGTCCCTTGTTCAACTTCAGTAGGATGAATGCTACTCTTGGACAAGCCTGTTTGAATGGGCATGTGGCTAATCGAATTCTTAGGGCTCTTAATATATGGCGCTAAACCTGCAGTACTTGTCTTTTCATCAGTGACAATCCTTGGCCAATAACTTCCAGGTTTGTCATCCACGCTTTCTGTGAACTTTGTTTTACCAATTTGCTTACAAAGCCTTGGGTGATTGGTTGCCTGTCAGGATGTAAACGATTGAACTCCTCAGCAACTTCTCGCTGATTTCGGCTGCCAATGAACAGAATTACCTTGTTGCATTTTTCTTTAGTCAGAGCCATATTCATTTACTTGGAAAGCAAATATATTGAAGATTAAGGAAATCCCCATGATTCCAGACATTTGGAACACCCTGTACAGTAAATGGTAAGACACAATAAATACATACTTTCTCATTATAATATATTATTATAGTTTGTGAAAAAATCAAAATTCACTAACTAATACATTACCACTTAATATGTTTTACCTATGATAACAAACATTAATCAAATTTGATAATCATAAGAAACACTCTTCAAATAAGAGTTTTGAAAAAAAAATCTATATCGTTCTTTAAAAATAGCGAATTCTTAGAACTTAGTCACATGCAAAAATCCCTCGGATTAATTGTTCTAGAAATTTGAGCAAACATTCTTGTATATCATGTTAAACACTCCCAAGATACCTATTTTGAACAAAAAAAAATTAAAACCCTCTTTAAAAAATGTCAAATTGTCATTATTAATATTACTCAACAGTAATCTACCCTTAAACGAGTTTTCCCTTAAAAAATAAGTAGCGAGTGTGCTCCCCAGATATTATTTTAAACCAAATTACTTGAGACATTTACACAATATTTAGAATTTAAAAAAATCACTAATCAGCTTACCATATTTGATTTGAGGACTAGATTGAAAATAAATAAATGGTACGGCGCACCGCACAGACTTTCTCTCTCTTTCTATAAACTCGTAAGATTTATGAACGGAATAATGTACATTGTATCATCACCACTCCACATAAGAACAAGCATAAAATAATATACAATGATATAGAATCAATGAGGAAATAGGCGCATCTTTGTCCACCTTAGAGCATTTCAAACAGTTTAATGTCTTCCACAAGGGTCAACACTTCGTAATAAAAATTCGATTTTGGGCTAAAATTTTAACATTTTATAAGGTGTTGCAGATCTTCAAGTCATCGCATTGATATTTAATTATTCATTTATACATTTTGATCAATAAAAAATGTAAATATTGACTATTGAGTCTAAAATGGAGATAGATC
>CABFWO010001175.1:5349-24052 GCA_902155825.1 Timema genevievae | reverse complement strand
TAAATAAGGGATGTTAATTAACTGTAAGTAAAATTTAAGATGGAGTAGGATCTTCCAATTCGTGGCAAGGCATAACCTATGACTCTACTGACACACACTCCGCTACTTCTTTTCTACTCCTACACTTAATCCTGATTTATATTGTGTAGTTTGTTTTTTTCTTTATCTCTACCTCTATTGACTAACAACCTCAATATTTCCATTGTTTTTATAGTCATATTCCCTGTGTCAATCGACAACCTGAATTTATTGATAAAATCTACATTAACGCGAGCGAAGCCGCGGGCAAAAACTAGTACATAAAATGTCAAGTTTGAACCAATTCCATCATATTGTATCGACTGTAGCCTCAGGGACAGGAAGGCAGACAAGAGGACAGCTAGAACTGTAAGCTCACCATTAATTGCTCTTGGGGGCACATTAAAAGTCAAGATTCATCACAATCTCGAGGCTAAGAATTTTCATGATTACAAACTTTGTTCTATGTGAGAAAGTAAAAAAGAAATAAATATATGCAAAAGTGACCCGTATAAAGGATACCCGCTTCAGTGACCACATGGCTTAATGTGCTATTAGCGTAGTGGATTATACTGCTGATGACGGGGAGATCAAGTTTCGTATCTATGTCAGATAAACTGAGGGTGGTTTTCCCAAATGGTTATTCACTCTTCCTCTACGCAAATTCGGGTGCACTTACTATAAATATAAACTCCCAAATTCCTAAAAATTTAGCTTAACTAGTGCATAAGGAGTATAAGGTTGTAAAACGTGGTGCTTAGTAAAGAAGTATAACTGGTTTATCTTTCACAGTAGCTTACTACCCATCACCTGCCTCAGTGACCTAGTTAGCTAACGCGCGCCCGCTTCTTGTTGAGATAGACTCCCGAGTACGGGGTGATTGAGGTTCGAATCTCGCCCGGGTGAACTGGGGTGGTTTTTCCTAAATAGTTTTCCACTCTACCATTACGCAAATGTGTGTTCAATACCTTTAAATTCAATCTTCCCAATTCCTAATCCATAAGCGTAATTAGTACTAAAGCGTATAACTCGAAGGAGTAGTAAGACAAGATTATTAATAATAATAATAATAATAATACCCATTCAAAATATACATATTTTAATAATTCAATTGTGTAGAGAGATATAAGAAGGGTAGATAATGTATAAAATATAAAATACCACCTTCATTTGGAGCTTAGAAATAGGGTAAAATATTAAGTTATTTTAATCGCACTAGCTATTATAGCCAATGTTATTTAGTTTAACAATGTATTTTTTTTTTGCTTTGTTTTTGTGCACTACGTATTATTACCCGTTTGTAATATCCGTTGATTCAAACCAATTGATAAGGGTTAAGAAAGCATTGAGGCTGAGTGCAGAATATATGGGTTTTTTTTTGTTAAACCTGTAAACATTGCCAGATTTCCAACTATAATCTCTTTGTCACTGGCAAAAAAGACTACTTGAGCTTGATTTTTAATCAACGTATTCACAGATGATATTGAATTAGTTTTAAAATATTATATTAGTAAAATTTATTGTATTAGATTTAAAAAATCTATATTAAATAAACCTACAAAGGATATGTGTGTGTATATATATATATATATATATATATATATATATATATATATATATATACACACATTAAGGCCCTAGAGATGTATTACTTTATTTTATTTTAAAGAAAATTGATATTGTTATCGTGTTTATATTACTTTTTCTGAAATCCATATCAAATGTTAAAATGTGCATCTTGCTGTTAAACACTTAAGATTAAGCTGGAGCATTGTATTTTGTATGTATTGTTGATACCAAATTAAATCAACTACCACCAACACTGATACCATCAATTTTACCAATACAAATATTCCAATTGATTCTTACCTACACATTCTCACTTAAGTTTCTCTTAGTCAAAGTTTAAAAATCAACTTACCCTGAGACTCCAAAAAGTATCACTGAACAAATAAGCTTAGTACTCAGAGGTTTAATATATCTGTAGTATGATAACCTCAGCTAATTCTATAAAATTATTTTTGACCCTATTAACCACATGATTAACCTGCTTTTGGTAGGAAGAACATTATCTGGTAGTTACTAAAGTTACTAAAACAATTTTAATACATCCGTATATCAAGTCATGTTATCTCCAGTCATCATGTTTGATAGATATTATCAATGTGTATAAAATAACACAAATAATATAGTAAAATGCTATCAATGCTGCCCTCGAAATATTTGTTTTAATTTTATAAAATGTTTTCACAATCAAAACCAGACTTTTATTGACATGTAAAGTTGAAAATTGTCTGGTAAATTTTCCAGAAAATATTTTGCAGTGGCAGTGCCTACTGAATAGGTGAAGAGTTTAAGTTTTGAACTAAATTTGTTAGCAAAATATCAGACCAACTCAAAAATATTTGAATAATTATCATCTTAATGATGATAAACTGAAAATTATATTCAAACAAATAATGGGAATTAAAGGTAAACATTTTTCTGGTAGAATGTTCATATCATGAAATCTCAGGGGCAGGGGTCAGGTCTACAGAAGATCCGATGTTAGTGACATATTCAACCACCAAGAGCTTGAGTCGATAAATGAGTGTCGGAATATAACTTTAATCGCAGTTATGGTTTATTAGATCTTATTTGATAAAGTTTCGGGTGTTAATGTAGTTATGAGAAGATAAAGCTATATGTACAGTAAACTACAAAATGTGAAATATCTCTCTTGCATTCGTTATATTTAAATAAATGGCAAATTAGTTAAAATAACTATTAAAAACTATGAAATTTTTTAGAGAGATTAAAGGGATAACTCCCAAGTAAATCTTCTGAAACGAAACACTTTTCCGTCTCACATTTCTAGTCGTATGACTAAATACAGTTTTTCCCAACCTGTGTTGTACTGCCCCCCAGGGGGCATTTTTAATTTTCAGAAGGATGGTAAATTCTAAGAGGCTGCTAGGGATGGGTGCGTTTAGCAACTAAAGATATTACAGAAATAATTTTATATTAATAATAACAGGATATAAAATATTGAACAAAGTGCCTTAAACTTATATTTTTACAAGAACGTCTAGAAGGAAATTAATCAAATTTATAACATTTGCCTATACATGTTTACAATAATTTATAAATATATACTTATTTTGAAATAATTAATTATTAATGTACAATTTAACATGATTTTAAGGTTACTATCCCTAATTTCAGCGTGTTTATTACATTTAACTTTGGTGATGGGGAGAAGTGTTAGCCAGCACCAAATTCTCCACTTCTCAGAAATGGGAGCTTGGATAAAAAAATGTTGAAATCCACTGGTTTAACGCGTCACTCTCTAGTTATACTAGAATATCGGTGACAGAGAATCGGGGCTCAAGTTCCGGTCGGGTGTTTAGCCCAAATGGGTTGTAAGAAACAGTGAGAAAATATACCTTGTTTAAGATTGAGTCTAGCCTCCTTACCTAGCTGGCAATGGAAATATTTAATTTTATCTAAAATTGTTATATTAATATTTGTTTTTACTAATCCCTATTAGTCCTAATGGGGAGCGTAGGGCCGCAACATAGTTTTGCTACTCCAAAAATTCCTTCTTAAGATTTCTGTGATAAGTTAAATTATAGTGGATCGTATTATCAACCCACCCTGTGGATTTCTATCTACGAGTGAGGAATCGCCTACAATTTTTTTCCGAAAATTAACATACGTTCACATGCTTTCCATAGTTCGTTGACATGCCACAATCGACAAAGGATAGAAGGCTATTTCATCACCTCCTAAGGAGGTTGTGCTATAGATTTTTATCGCTCAGTAAAAATCATCGATCTCAGCTGGGATTGAACCCATGAGCATTGGGTCCTAAGGTGAGCAATTAATCCTAAACCCACCTAGGTCAACGTTCTATTGATTACAGAATCTAATTTTAGAAACACGATAGGACAGACAATATTTGAAGCATCCATTTCAAAGAAGACTACGAGTGTATAGTGCTTATGTTAAAATGCGTGCATGTGTGTGTGTGTGTGCGTGTGTGTGTGTGCGTGCGCGCGTGTAAGACAATGCAATGGAATGAGAGCTCCCGCCCGGTCTCTGTACTTCTCCATGAAGGAAGTGTTAAACCAGTCTGGGCCGAGTTCGGTCGGGCTTAAAGCTTAATACCGCGAGTCACTTAATGATGCGCCCCAGTAATCCACTACCGAGTTGAAACAATCTGCACACACAGAGCTTAATCCCCGACACCCAATTATTTACTAACGTTCTGTTCCACCGTTCCTTTACTGTGCGTCTCTAAAACTTTTTGTCAAGTTGCACAATAATCTGTGTGATTATTCTGTAAACCTCAGAGCTTCACAACACAGTTTCCCTATACCCTCAACCCCTTTCCCATTCCCAAGCTCTTTTACTCTATTCCAAGCCCTTATATTTCCTTCTAGATATGCCCTTGAATAAGGCAACAGTAAGGCGAGTGTCTTGACTAACAAGAACAAAACACATTTTTTTGTGTGCTTCCTAAGGTTATTAGACAAATGTATCTCATTGTCTAAGAATCTATTTCTACGCGTTGTTTAGAATAGAAATAAACTATTTTAAAATAAAAGATTAGCTTAATGATCTGTTTCTAAGATATTTTTCAATGGTTTTCCTGGATTTGGAAAATTGAAGGATTTATAAACTATTAAAGACAATTGTTATTATGATAATTTGAAACGATATCACATAAAGAAATAGATGGAATAATGGAATGAAAAAGGCTTTACGTTTAATTGGCTAAGAATGGTTAACTGTTACAATATTTAGCCTTGTAGTTAGGAAGATACTCAACACTCCAGTTTTATACATCTCCCAGACAGTTGATAGTCATTCATATTAAATCTTCCAACATTTAACTAAGTGTTTGACGTGCTTCAGTGACCGCATGGCCTAAGGTGCCACTCTCACAATAGACTGGACTACCGATGACAAGAATATCGGGGTTCGAATCCTGGTTGGGTGCAACGAGTGTGGTATTTACTCAATTGTTTTTACTCTACCTTCACGCAAATAAGGACACACTTATTCTAAATTCAACCTTTCTCATCCCTAGATCATTAGCATAACTAGTACAGTACATTTGCTTATAGCCTGAACAAGTAGTAAGATGTGTTAAAAAAAAAATACAAGTATTTGGATATTTACGTAGGTAATGGGCTTTTCTCCATCACTAAAAATATTTTAAGAATACTTTAATAAATACATTGCCTACACTCATATGTTATTATTATTAATCGATTTGATAGCGCTCTATTTCTGAACTGGCTTATAATAATCGAATACATTTAAAAATGACACCTAGACACGGGAATCGAACCCAGTTCCTTTGGCTAAGCGCGCAATTTCTGAATTAATATATGAGTGAAGAATGGCACTGAGAATGGAATTATCCCCAAGCCAAAGGTCTCAGCCTAGATTCTCGTGTCCAGGTATCATTTTTTAATTTATTCAATTATTATTAAAAACGAGATACGGCTCATTTTCTTAAATACAATCATTCTTCCCCCGAGATTTAACTTTCATATATTAATTGTAGAGCGTTACTTTCTTCCATTTGACTTACTACAGAAAAAGAAAAGTACAAGTAGAGAGATAAAGAGATTTATCGAGAAGAATAGGGATGAATATAGAGGGGGAGAGATAAAGATAGAGTAAGAGATAGATGGATTTATATATATATAAACACATACATATAAATACATAAAGATGTATATATATATAAAATACTGCACAAATATATATATATAATACTGCGCAACCTGTTTACACTAAACTAAGTGTATTCCCCAGAATTCCGACTAGCTATTTTTTTGGTGTCCCCAGGTTACACAGCATTTTCACATTTTAGATATTTTAGTCATGAAGCAACTTTATGTTAAGCTTTATCCAATTATTTTCACAGATTTGAGTATCTTAATTATGATCTCACAAGATCCTGGTTTTCTAATTATTATAATTTTTTTATGTTTTATGAATGACTTTTCTAGTATAAGAAAAGAAGAACTATACCTCTTAGGCCAGCTATTCAAATTTGTATTGACCTGTAACGAATTACTTTCTAAGGGTGAAGTAATGTGTCATCTTGTATTATATTTATAACAACGAAAAAAGACTATTGGCGAGAGTGAGACTACAGTTATCCGAAAATTGTTACATTTCTAGGACAGAGCACAAATTCTAACAACTCAGGAATACAATGCTAGTAACAATCTTGACAAAATACTTAAAATTTGGCAAGGAAAAAAAAAGGCTTCTAAACCAATATCTAGAATTTAAAATTAAAATTAAGCTATGTTCATCATGGATAGTGAGGATATATTTACATTGCTTATGGCCAAGTGTTTGACATGTAAGGAAGAAAGGGAAATCCTAAAAGCTCAAAGAGCTGGGGTGTATCGCCAGGATAAAGACTATGACAGACACTAAGTCCCCACAAACCTTCTATTGGACAGCTAGGAGAAACTATAAACCAAAGTTTTATATACAATCCTAAATTTAAAAACAACTTCTAAAGTGATAAAACCTACATAAATGCTTCTTTCACGGTGGAAAATTTTTTTTCTCTTTCCCTATTGATAACAGGTAGTTAGACACAGTGACAAAAAAAAATCAAGGAAAAACAAATGATGAAATTGATCTAATAATACCCCTATTTACAAACAGTATTTTGACCCGTTCTTCGCACGGTTAAGCAGCACCAAAACTGTATAAAATTATAAGGCTCAACAACCAGCTGCCCACTTTTTGATAGTTCCTCGTCACACAATCATATGGCAATCACAAACCAATCATTACATCTAGAATTGTTCCTCTAACTGCCTGCCAAATTTAAATTTTCTACCACATATAAAAGCGTTTGTTGTCCACCCACTGCCCCTAGTATCTCAAAGCTCTAGTTAAAAATTTACATTTTCAGACCTTAATAATAATTTGGAGGGTTATTTTTAATTGCCTGACGAATTTAATTTTTCAACCACCCTGGTGAGTAGTTGTTTACTATTAGTTTTTGAAATTTTGAACCCCTTGCTCCCTTTTCTCCAATTTACTCTTATACCATTACAATTTTAAGATTTATTTGGTAATTTGAAGTTGTCATTCTACCTCTCTACCAAATTTTAATTTTATAGCTCTTATAAAAAGATTTTTTCTAGTTGTAGGCCTTCTATTTCCTGGAGCCCTATTTTGAAATTTCCCAATCTTACATATTTCTGGCTGTATGGGAAAATCTCACTACATTTCTGTCAAGAAAAATTTCAAGTTTCCAGGCCCAGGGTATGGAGAAATATGGTGATGGTTGAGTCAGTGAGTCCCACATCTTTCTGTCTTTCTCCAACGTTTTAGGGGAAGAAATGGGAAAACCCTCAAAAGGTATCACCTAATTCTAGATACAAACTCTCATTTTAAATTTTGAGGCTCCATGTCCACTGGTTCAAATGGTACATTTGTGAGTTTTGAAGACTTTCAACCCTACCTTCTCCTCCTTAGGGATCAAATCTCACATTTTTAGACTTACTTGGTGATATGGAGTAGTCCAACTACTTTATTGTCAAATTAAGATTTTCGACGACATTAAATAGGTTTTTTTGGTGTACCCGCCCCTCCCCCCTACTATCTTATGGAATCTCATCTAAAATTTTAATGGATTCAAACCTTTATGATTATTTAGAATGGTCCCTTTTCAATCCTGCAAAATTTTAGTTTTCCACCTCAACTAAAAAGTTTTTTTATTATAGCCCCCTCCCCCCAATTTCCAAGTCCCCATTTTTGAAATTTCCTATTTTTAGATTGTTGTGGTTATATGTGGCATCTCCTATATTCCTGCCAAATTTATGTTTTCCAGCTCATCTAGAAGTGTTTTTTTTTTACCAGACAGGTATACTTTCAACATTATAATATATAGAGATTTCATAAATAATGCATCCGTCAAAATATTCAATAAATATTTTTTATGTGTTCTATTTTCCTCCCTATTCGCAATGAAATTTCTCTTGCTCTCTTTCTCTCTCTCTCAATCCATATATCTGTAAGAGAAGCAGCAAACTGCTCCAATTATGGGCATGACAACTTGTACGAAGGAACAAAGACCCGCATGGCTGAACTCTCAAGGGTTTGTCCAGTCCAAGATAAGCAGGGTCAGATCACGCTAATGTTTTACACCCTTCAATGGGTTTGTGTGTGATGATATGTTTTCAACACCGCACCCTGCCTCCCTGCCTGTATTTAAGCTAAAGGTCTCCTGTATCTGTTCTCTTGAAACTCGAAGGACACTCAGGGGAAAGGGTCATTTGGACGTGACAAGAAAACTGGAAGTCAGAAGCAGAGGTTACCTCCCTGCGCCCCCTTCCACCTTCGTATCGTCGGGGCAAGACCTCAGGGTGGAGTTTCTTCTTACTATTATTTTGAGAAGCATGAGTTAAAAGGAACTATGTAAATAGTTGGTTAGCAGATGTGTTCATCTTTAATATCTTCGAGCGTTAGATGTAGAATTACATAAATAAATGGTCAATATTTATAAAAAAAAATTACAAAGTTTTCCTATAATTGACGATATAATTCATCATGATTAAAATAAATAATTTCTACACATAGTTAGTAAAACACATTAAAATGAATACAAAGTATAGATATAGTCTTTATATTATATTATTCCTATTTAATTTGAGCCAATAAAATGTTTAGAATCTCTTTTCTTACAATTTAAAAACATTTATGACCCTATTTTTTCTATAGGAAGCCCAGTTTTGACCACCAACATTGATTGAAAGTCACTAAAATTTGGCATTGTATAAATATCTTTTATTTGGTATATCAATTATAAGATTACCAAATACTTCCAATAATACTTCCTTATAGATTACTGTATAATTTATGTTTACATCATTAATTAAACGGACTAAGAATGTAAATACAATAATACGCACTATTTTTACTTCCGCCTTTATAGCAACAAGCGTTTCTTTCTAAGAAAATCAGACTGTAGAGTATTTACTTTGTTTAGAGTACTTTGTTTACTTTGTTGAGCTATTTTGGTCACATTAGTTCTTACCGCAAATGTTATTTAACTATACTATTTTTTTTGTGCACCATGTCTTAATAACCGTTCAGGATAACCGATTTCACAAATTGAGAAGGATTTGGCTAGCAAGAATTTTGAAGGGAATATACACATACTCACGTTGTGGGACAGTGGAAAACCATTTAAGAAAAACCACCATCAGTTCACCCAACCTGGATTCGAGCCCCTATCTCCTTGGTACAAAAAATCCATTATATATTGCAAGAGTGACTCATTATACCATGCAACCACCGATGTGGATTTTCCCACTATGTTAATTGGTCTAGATTACAGTAAAATATATTATTGCTAACAACCAACTTAATTGCTATCTGGTTTGAAACCTGGTGGAGTCAGAATTAGATTATTTTTCATGATGTAAAAGTAATGGTAATAAAACTATCTAATTATCATTATGTGAATGATGACTTGGATTAAAACTTAAACCTGTTTGTTAATTACACCGATGATTTTACTAGTTCAATATAAATAATTATTTTCAATAATTTGACATGAGTTTCTAGTAATAATATCAATTATTGTTTGGAAAAATTATGTATTTTTAGGGAACAAATACACTAATGAGAACTTAAAATAATAAATTCAGTATACGAAAATTTCCCTTCCCTTATTTAAGTTCACGGGATGATTGGGCTTAATTTAAAAGACATATTTGAGCTCACTTGGGGATAAAATTAGGAATCCACATGTGAATTCACAATTTGTAAAATCCCTCTCAAGATTCTCGGCCCGAATTAGAAGCTGTTGTTTTTCTCCCAGCTAGAAGTTAAACAAGCTAGATTATCTAACTAGCACTGAAGCAATTACGACATTGTTTTCCTGGGTAGTTATTTGTTCAAAAAGTGTATATTTTTTCATATTTTATTATATTCTTCTATTTAATTTTTAAGTTTAGTGATTGAAGCTTAGTGAGTACAAAAATTTTCTGAATAACTTTTATATCTTATAATATTTATGGATATTCTGATCGTACCTTATTGATAATGCAGCTAGCAGAAAGGAAATTGTAATGAAAACTAAATTGAAAGACACAATCCTGCAAACATTCCCATATAGTTTATTAGAAAATGTAACAAGTTTTTTCAAAAATATATTTTTAGTAAACTACACTTTAAATAAGTTACTCTCAGAAAAAAATATCTTGATATTCACTAATAAACACTTAATATATGAAATAAGTCTTAATTTTTTCACCCCTTTTTAGAAAAATTCAAATTAATAATATTAGTAAAAATAACAACATATTATTATTATATATTGTGTAAAACAATTCCCAGATACCGAATGTGAAAAAAAAATTAACTCAGTCTTTGTAGGCTTTTAAATGTTCTAAAATAATTAAATTAATCAATTTTAGAGAAATTAAAGAGACATTATTAATTATCATATAAAATAATCCACAAATAATAATTTTGAGAAAAATCATTTGGGATACTCTTGAAAATGTATTCATCACTTAGCTGCTATTAAAATAACTTTTTTCTTTAAGAATTGCAAGAGGCATTTTTTGGGTGTGGGGCACATAAAATGTAAGGATTGATGATAATCTCCAGCTTGAAAATTTCACAATCAGAATAATCTCTTTATGAGAAAGTAAATAAAAGTTAATTTCAACGCACTGGAATTAGTTAATTTAAACTGCATGGACAAATAAGAGTGCTTTTAACAGAATCGGGGTTGTAGTTGGCTAACGCGCTAGTTGTGTTGAGCTAGACTGCCGAGGACGGGGAGATCAAGGTTAGAATCTCGGTCGGGTGAACTGGGGTGGTTTTTCCTAAGTAGATTCCCACTCTCCTTCCACGCAAATGTGGGTTCACTTCCTCTAAATTCAACCTTGCCAACTCGTAATCCATTAGCGTAATTAGTACTTAAGCGTATAACCCGAACGGTTAGTAAGACACGGTGCTAAATAAAGAACAAGAGTGGTCTTAAAAAAAAAGAGAATGAGACTAAACTTTTTACATATGAAGCATAGAAAAAATATTTTAATCAAAATATGTCTGAAACTTTTTACTGAAGTTGTAATCACACTTCCCAAATAAAATCCTAATTTAAACATTTCATTATGAATTATTATATTAAATATTTTTTTTTAAATGTGGGTATAAATGATTTGTGTAGAAACTTTAGCAGCAGAAAAAAAGGTGTTCAAAGTTAGTTTGTGCGTACCGTTGTTTAAATCATTGTAGATTGAAAGTAAAAATCATCATACATAATAATATATTTGCTATGGGACTAATGCTATCTATACAGTATTATATAAATATATTACTTACTTACTCTATGGTATTGGAAACTCGAAAGTTCATTTTGCACTTACAAAATTATGGCACTTATAACTATCCTGATCTAGTTCAATCCAGTCCACATTATTACACCCTATCCCTAACTTTAGCTAGTTCTATCCAGTCCACCACATTACACCCTATCCCTATCTTGAGCTAGTTCTATCCAGTCCACCTCATTACACACAATAATGTAGTTTTACGGAAAAAGAAACCTGGGTGGTCATTCAAATAATTTAAAGTAATTTTATAACAAAACATTCTAAATATCAAATTGGTAGTCTATGATTTTCTTAACATCTAGAATATTTTAACTGTATTATAAACACAAAGCCAAGATATAAATAGGTAATGGGCCCTAATGGTAAAATAATTAAATTTATAAAATCGATGATAACTCTTAAAACACTGCGCAAATTAATTTATATTATGGTCATGAACAGCTTCGTCTGTGATATGGCGTGATTTTATCCCCACAGCTGACTGTTGATGCAACAATTAGGCCTGAACGTACGGTATGATAGAAGATTCCATTGTATTAAAGGGGGTGCATTTATTTTTATGGACATTAGTGATACAACATGGTTAATAAGCAGCGTAATGGCGTATTTATTAAGTAAATTACACTAAAACTACATTTACCATCAGCAGAACTACAAGGAATTAACTTTGAGCAGTCTGCTCGAGGTTTAAGAGGTTTTGGAAGAAGTCTTCCCCAAGAGTCAACGAAGTACAGAAATTAATTCAATTTTTTTTTTTAGTTAAACTCTGAAGCGGCTGCATAGGTTGTTTAAAGATTCTATGCCATATGTCACTTCTATGTTACCCGGCCACAATTCTGAGATCAGTATTTAAAAAATCTTTCAAAATTTTTGAATATTCTTCTTGATAGACTTCACTCGCTTTCCTTTCACGGCTTGGAATGGTTGTGAAATATTTGGCTCTTAAACTGTCCATAGAGTTGATCAAGAATTACAACCGATCCTATTTAATGATTGGTGTCACAGATTCTCAGTAATCTTAACGCTATAAGCTGTTTTTATACTTTCTTTTACTCCTCCCCCTAATCTGAATTTCATTGATTCAATTATTAATATAGTTCGATGTATAATATTTTACCTTTTACCTTTAGAAGCACCAACGTGGCGCTCCAGCTGCTGAAAAGGTGCTTGACTACAGCACTGATTACACCCTATTATCTGTCAGTTCCATTATAATGCCATCCTCCCATCTGAGTATAGATCTTTTACCTGAGCTCAGATCTAGATTCTTTCATTAAAATCTTGATGACCATATCGGTAGGTAGGTAGACTAAGAAGCCAAAATCTTCTGGTTTGATTTACTGATATTTACGGATGTACGGATTTACGGATGTCATTGCTCAAATCCCAGTCAAGTAGACTGAAGTTGGTTTTCCTAAATAGTTTCTTTCCCTACCTCCCTCCACCATTGTTAGTACATTTTCTCTACTTCCATCCCTATCCTATTAGTTTAACTATGTTGATAACTCCAACGACCAGTGAAACGTATTACTTGTAAGCTAATATTTTTTCAATATTTTTAAACATTTGTTCTTGATAATTTAAGAAACAAAAAATATAAATCAGTATTATTGACTTTTAATTATATATTTGTGTGTGTATATATATATATACATGTTGATATATATATGCGTACACCTATATATGTATATACATGCATATAGATATTGTATACGTATATATGTATACGTACAGTATATACATATGTATATATTATATATATAATTTATATATGAATTTCTTACAAAGCTTGGTCGATATCGTATTAAATAAAATATATATTTAAATTGACATAAGACCTACTGCCATTGATTTTAATTCTAAGGTTAACATTCTATTTATGTTTTAAATGAAAATTGATTTTATTTATAAAACTATACAATTCATAGTTTCTCGCTTTGGTGGCTGCATGGTCTAAGGCACTATTCTCACAATAGGCCATACCGCCAATGAGGGATAAATCGTGGTTTGAATCCGAGATTCTTTTCAATAAATCTATTCCCACTCTCTCTCTCCATGCAAATTAAAGTACATTTTCTCTAAATTCAAACTTACTCATCCATAACTTAGTAGAGTGATTATTACATAAGCGTGGAGGCTGAATGGAAAGTAATACGCAGTGCTAAGGAAAATTATCATAGTTCAAGAACCAAAATGTTCGAAAACTTCTTTGCAATTTTCAGTTATATATATCAACCACATTTATATTTATATTGCTCACCCAAACAACCTAAACTTCAATATAGGTGTAAACCCTTTTTATGTAACACTTCAACAATGAAGTGTATAACTATGAACTGTTAATTTCAGAATGCGCAGTACTTTCCCCACCAAAATTAAAATGCCAAAATTGATTTAAACGTGGTAAACACAGCCTTATTATTTAGTTATTGATATGTTTTTAAACTAATCAGAAATATTTCTTGAATTTTCACTTTTATAATCTTATTTTATATGGCGAAAAAATTTCCTTTGCTAAGTTGTTACGTTTGTTTATGATATTAACGTGTAACCCGAATAAATAGTAAGACACTGTGTTTGTTTATGAACACTAAACATTATAGTAAAATATTTTCAAAATGATCTATAATCTCAGCCCATTTAAAATGGGTAGCAGTATCAACATCATGTGTATTACAAAAACTATTAAAGGCAGTATACTGTGTATATTTAATCTTTTTGAATTAAAACGAGACACATACGTCTACTTGATTTCAAGCCGACTTTATAGAAATATTTTAAGTTTTCTAAATCTATTCAGCTAAGTTAAAGTAGTTAATTTTATAATCTATTCCCTACGCTTAATTTAGTGAATACAGTTAAATGGTATAGGTCATATATTAATGCGAGAACTTTTAGATAGTATTAATTTGTTAGAATTTTACAGGCTTGTCATAAAAATGGGGACTGAATAAAGATTCCAAAATGTAAATATTGGTGATTCTGAGATGTCCGTGGAATTAAAAATAAATTTGAATAAATAATTATCAGATTTTGTGTTTCCTCTCATTTTGGTACTTCTTACACACAATTTTTCGTTGAACCTTATATTACAAACCATACAGGATATCAATATTTAGCCATACTATTAGGGAAAAGATAGGGAAGGTGAGGTATAAAATATATGTATCCGAAGTTGAGGTAATAAAGAGGGAGGAACCATTTTGGAAAAATAAACCTTAGTACACCCGGCTGAGATTTGAACCCGAACCTCCACGTCTACACTCAAAGCAGACTAGATGAATTTGAAATTTAGTTCACTTGCCCACAAATCCGCGTTAATCACTTACTAGGTGCATAACTATGAGAGTAGAAAGATAATATATTAAATCACCATTTACAAAAAAACAAAAAAAAAAACTACTAAGGGCCAGTTTCATAGTCAGATTTATTACGCCTAAAGTGCGAGTCGATACTAAATACAGGATGACACCTACCTAGACCAAAATGGAATGGGCCAGTTTCGCATATGAAACTGGCCCATTCCATTCAATTTCAGGTAGGTGACGTCTTGTATTTAGTATAGCGCCGCACTTGAGGCGTACTAAATCTGACTATGAAACTGGCCCTTATTCCTGCCGTCTGGAACTAAATAAAACTCTCTTCATTGGTAATATGAGCTAAGGCGCTATTCTCGCAATAGACTAGACTGCTGATGACATGTAGCTCACGGTTCGATCCCGTTTAGATATATTGAGGGTGGTATTTCCTAAATTGTTTCCCACTCTCTCCAAGCCAATGCAGGTACACTTCCTCTAAACTCAATCTTCCTCATCTCTAGCTAATTAGCGTGATTAGCACATAGTTGTACAGCCGGAATGAATAGTAAGACGCAGTGCTAAAAAGGGAGTCAAACAAAGCAAGCATATTTTCACTTGTGGCGTTACAAATATATTAATCACAATTTTAAAAAAGTTTGCCAAACAACTAAAAACATTTACTTAGATTGTTTGTTTACAATTCCAATGCAATTCTAATTTTTAAAAAGCCAGCTTCTATACTCAAATAATTAAATCTTTGATGTTCTTATATTAACTACAATAATAACACATATTGGTGAATTCATGTGCTAAAGCGTCACTCTCACAAAATACTGGATTTACTTTGATGAGGGGTTTGGCTTATATATAAACTTAAACACTGTTCCTACCCAGAATGGTTTCCTACTCTCACTCCACGCAAATGTGTAAACATTTAATCTGAGTTAAACCTCACTCAGGCCTACTAATTATGAATGTACAGTATATATCCCGGACGGATAGTAAGATAAGACGAAAATAAAATAACAGCATCTACAACTTGCGAAATAATTTTAGAATATTGTAATTTAGATAATTTCAAATATTGATTACTAAACTTTTCCCGCTTCAGTGTTAGAATGGTCCAAGTCACTCTCGCAATAGACTGGAGATCTCTCGTCCAGTCAAATGTACTTAGGGTTTTTTTACCAAATGTGTTAGACATTCTTCCTCCATGCAAATGCAGGTACACTTCCTCTTAATTCAACCTACCTCATACTTATCACAGCAGTGTAATTAGTACGTATGCGTATAGCACAAACGGGTGGTAGAACGCAATGTTAAAATAAGGTTGTACATATTCTGCAACATTAAGACTGAAACATTAGTACTGGGTGACATAGTTTTTGTCCAGTTATGCCTAGTGGAGATAAAGCGTTGTTTAATGAAGAAACATGTTCTTTACTGTGTTTGATGTTGAATGTCCAAGGTGGTCCTTTGAGCACAATTAGTAGAGACAGTGTCATGGCGCTTTATCATCTGGCGTTTAGTCCTAGTGACTTGGATAAGGAACTTGGGACAGACGTTGCATTTAATGCTCACTTCTGGTCCGATTTATATGGCCGTTAAACATGTCACTGTCGTGTAAAGACGCGGCAAAAAGAAATGCACGCTCTTGAAGTAAATGACTCAAACATTCGGGATGATATAAGTTTAATAACTTATCTGTACAGTTGAGCCACTACTAATTTAAAGATACAATTTTTTTTTGTTTAATCAAAAATGCAAACTTTATGGGGGTTCCAATTATACATTGGTATCATTCTTGTAGATACCTGTGGCACATAATTGATGATATACATTAAGGATGGTTGATTATTTTTAGATTTTGAACTATATTTAAATTGATGCTTAACAATGACATATTAAATATTAATTAAAGTTAAGACTTAGATAGAAAACTTAGGAAATAACTATAACAAAATATCAAAATTTTTAATTTAATGAAATAGATAGTTTCAAAATTGGTAGATGAATAAAGTGACATTAAAATTCAATAAGATTGATTATACTTTATTTCTAATGAGAAAGACATTGTCATATACGAAAATTTCCAAAAATTTTATGTAACATCATCAACTGAATTATAACATAGGTTGACCACAATTCTAAAATATACGTTTAACATATTAAAATTGAGTTACAAAACTTGGATACAATAAATTGAAGACAAAACAAAATTTAAAGTTCAACTGTGTTGCAAATAAATTATAAAATTTCAATTATTCAGGTTAACATCTGCCATATGAAGTTTAATGACGTGATTAAGTGTACTTGTTACAATGCTTTGAAGAATATAATAGTTTTAATTTTAATGTTATTTATAAATTACAAGCCTTGTCTTGTTACAGTCCCATTAATCCTTGTGATAATCAGCCATAGAAAGATGCTGATTTATATTCTTCCGACATGTTTCGGTATCTAAATAACCATAATCATGGAAAACAAGTTGTTGTGTGGGACAAAAAGTGTTGTTACGACTAAGTGATTTAAACGTAAATGTAATGTAAACGATATTCTAATGATAATGATGGGTTGACAAAATTTGGTCCAAGTTAGCTTGAAATGATTGATTTACTTAATACAATCTCCGAACTTTTTATATCTATTGAATGCATTTAAAATCTTCATATTAATTAGTGTGGAAAATACAGTAAATTAAGACCAAATTTAATGAAAGTAGATAAATGTTTTACTTTACATTTTAACACTGAGCTTAATAATTTGATATAATATAATATAATATAATATAATATAATATAATATAATATAATATAATATAATATAATATAATATAATATAATATAATATAATATAATATAATATAATATAATATAATATAATATAATATAATATAATATAATATAATATAAAATAATATAATATAAAATAATATAATATAATATAATATAAAATAGAATGCCTTTTAGTAAATATATTGTGTAACGACATAATAAAGCTACAATGATATCCTAAAGATGGTTTAAATAACATAAAGTCCAAACCACTCATTTCATATAAATTTATATATTTAACAATTAACAGCAATATATTTTAATTGTTATTAAATCTCTGTTACAAAACTATTAATTTCGTAAGAAATTAAAATTAAATATTTCATATCACCAACAATTCTCCAATTGGCTTATTTTTGAAATTTGGCTATCTATGGATCAGAGTAAGACGAAACACAGCTATACCACGTTCATATTCTTATGATGGAAAATTGTGTGTGAAGTTCATTAAAAATTCATAAATTGCTAGAATTTTGACAAGTTAGCAGTAATTATACTTTACTTAGAGTACTTATATTCTACTTTCCAACATAAACTAACTTGAAAAAAGATATGAAACTCTTTGTGTAAAAGGTAAGCTTAACATAACTGAAAATATTACCAAGTGACTAAAATGAATTTTTTTCTCTATTTTGGATATTGGTTGCTAAATATCAGTTCATTTTCTCACATAGTTGCTTTACATACTATATACTTTATAATACTGTGAATACATTTTTTAATCACAAAATATTTATTCCAGCTAAAACAGATTGAATTTATGCTATCATAATTTTTAATTTGTATTTTTCATTACCATTACACTTGACAAGGTAATGTAATGTAGTTTATATTAATTATCATTACTATAGTATTCAAAAACATATTTATTTCTAAATAACGAATACAATACTCAAGGTATTAAATAACTGTAATTAAGTAAACAATTTATCATTATCAAAGATAAGGGAATATTAATTTTAATTCGATTCAAAATTTATTTTAAAATTAAATAAATGGGTGAGACATCTATCTTATTTTGGTAAGACATATCTCTTTTAGGTAAATTTGTATGCCATAGCGTTGTTTCCAAGACAAAGGTTAATATAAATTCGGGACCTATGGTTCAATTGCCAGCCAAGAAAAACCATAGCATCGCGATAAATCACGCCCCCCCCCCCCCCCATCC
>CABFWO010001174.1:189093-199560 GCA_902155825.1 Timema genevievae | reverse complement strand
CCTCCACGCAAATGCGGGTTCACTTACTCTAAATTCAACCCTCCCAATTCCTAATCCATTAGCGTAATTAGTACTTAAGCGTATAAACCCGAATGGGTAGTAAGACGCGGTGCTAAATATTATTATTATTATTATTATTAATTACGCGAATTAAATCTAGACTATGTCTAGTTATATGTTTATATAATAGCTTTCATTTAATTTTGTTTGGTCAGAATGTATTTCAGAAAATGTTGGACGACCCTGTTTTCTCTGTTGATAAATTTTCTGAAGTTGACAGCTGTGTTTTACCATAGGAGTGATTCTCCAGATGTTGCAACCTTGAGATTCGCGTACTTACACATTTGGTGTTGTTTTTATGCCTTCACGACCCTTGAGGTTAATATCACGAAAGTCGCGTGCAGCGTTGCTAAATGTATAATCTGGATACAGTTTTTACTATAACACATGGGCATATAAGGGTGGGGGCTGAGCAGGATCCTAGCCCCCATGGAAATTGGTGAAACCCATAGGGGGTTCCATATATACTCACAAAATCTTAAATAAGGCAATGATGTGTTTTTTTAATGTACCTATTCATTTTATAAACTACTGTACAAATATTAATTAATTATTATTTTAATATTCATCTACAAGATGCGTTATATATGACCCAGTGTGATAAAATTATCTTTGTCAACATTTCAAATAATAGATTATTCTTAGCACATTCTGTATTGAATAACAAAGTATGTTTCTTGGGTCTTGGAATGAAACAAGTAGGTGTGAAGCCTCGTTTATCTTTATATATGTCACAGGAAAAGTAGATTATTAGGGAGAGTTGACTCGGCCTAGGTAAAGTCGACCCTTACTAAAAGTATCAGTAAAAGTTGATATAAAATAAACAGATCAACTTTTCATAGGAAGAGTTAACTATGCCTGCTGTTGTTTAGTAAAAGTTGATTCCGCGATGTTGCTCTCCACAGGCGACTTCGCGCGCACATCTTTGTTTTGAATATTCCAGCTCTATTGGTTTACTGTTGTTTTCTAGGTTAGGTTAGGTTAGGTTAGGTTAGGTTAGGCTAGGTTGGGTTAGGTTAGGCTAGGTTAGCTCTGCAACTCAAAGTGTCACAAATCTTTACCTTGCTGTAATAAATAATAAATATTTATATATCTCTTTGTATCATAAAGGTTTTGCTTTTTTATTTGTTTTTTATTAGGTAGTAGACCATTTCCTTGCAAAAAGTCAACTTTTACCAACTCAAGGTAGTAAGAGTATACTTTCCCTAGGTACGGTCAACTCTGACTAGTAAATGTTGATCGAAATTCATCACTTTTCGCTTTTAATCAACTTTTACTAAAAAGACCAGTAAGAGTCGACTCCGGCTAGGTAAAGTCGACTCTTACTGGAGAATCTACTTTTCCTGTAACATACACAACATTTTGGCCAACATGATCCCAATAAGTTGTGCTACAATATTTAAACGAATTCACAACTTGTGACAGCACATTGTATTGCCATTTGTATTTTCCTCCTCCCCTGTTTGTTCTCCTACTGCCGGATGGTTCCACCTAGTAACGTTATATAAACTCATTTGGTTTCTGGTGTTTATGAATATCTGCTCGACTATTCTAGCTAAGTGCTCATAAAATAACTTTAAAAAATACAAACCTGAACAATCCCATTGGTATTCGAGATTTATTGTGGATTCAATCTGTACTGTTTGTGATATTTGTATTTTAAAACTATTTTAGTGAAGTTTATATAAAAGCCATTTTAAAATGCAGAAACAATTTATTTATTTTAATCACATCGGAGGTATCACGGTATGACCGGATGCACTAGAGAATTATCATTGTGGTTTACCGATCCTCTCTCTTAGCTGATGTTGGCTTGGTACCTATAAAAATACCCTTCTCATCCCTAAACATAGTTATTTCACTATTTACTTTATTTTATCTCAGCATCTTACTACCTGTTCAAACTATACTCATATGTGATAATTACTCTAATGAGGTAGGGATGAAGAAGGAAGCATTTTATAGGTAATCTACCCGCATTTGAATAGGAGGAGAGTTTGAAAACCATTTAGGGAAAACCACCCTTAATATACTCGACTGGGGTTCGAACCCTGATCTCTCCGCTATCAGAAGACCAGTCTAACACGATAGTGACGCCTTAGACCATTCGGCCACTGAAGCAGGTAGTTATTTATTAATTTTGAATTAGATCTTTAGTGATTTTTATTTACTAATTTGTTCGTTATGAATGTATTTTAAAACATTAAAACCAATATGTGTTGAACTACTAAAAATCTCTACCGAATCTTCTGAAAATTTAAGGTTTAAACACCCTAAAGGGCCACTGAGGACATTTTAACACAAGTTTGTCAATTTAAAAATAGTTCGTTTACTACTGTGGCTTAATTTTCGCGACGCCGCTTCGTTTTTAGTGCACGTCGTCTCATGTTTGCGCGTGCCTGCGTCTTTTCGAGTTTTCATTACCTCAAGAGAAAGGGGGGGGAGAAATGACAAAGGCATTCGGCGCAGGAACATCTGTAGTATGTATGAAGAAACGGAGGAAACTAATTTAACTCGAGCAGGGAAGATACAAGCTTAATCTAGTCATTCCCTCCAGACAAGTTGGTTTAGAAAGTTTTGAGCTACTTCTCGTGTACTCCTTTAGTTCATGTCGAGGTAAGTTTGGATTTATTTTGTATTTTTATTAATCTTTATTTATTTAATTCCTATTTGAGGTATCTAACGTGCACTTTCTAAACCGACTGATTATATCAACACACTACTCAAAAACTTTTTTTTTAACACTGAGTCTTACTACCACCTCGGGTTATACGCTCATGTAATATTTACTATAATGTGATAGGGATGAGTAAGGTTGAATATATAAGAAGTGTACCCACATTTGCGTGGAGGCCGAGGGGGAAACCTTTTAAGGAAAACCACCCTCAGTACACCCGACTCCCTTTCTCCCCGTCATCGGCAGTCTAGTCTTTTGTGAGAATGATGCCTTAACCTATGTAGCCACTGAAGCTGGTAAAAAATAAACTAATTTAAATCTAGAACAGACACAACACCCAGCTACCCGCCTTGGTGGCGAACGCGCTAGTTTTGTGTTGAGATAGACCTGCCGAGGATGGGGAGATCAAGGTTCAAATCTCGGTTGGGTGAACTGAGGTTTTTTTTTTCTTAAATGATTTTTCCATTCTCTCCCCACGCAAATGTGGATTCACTTCCTTTAAATTCAGCCTTCCCAATTCCTAACCCATTAGCCCGTTAGCTTAATTAGTACTTAAGCGTATAACCCGAACGGGTATTAAGACGCGGTGCGGCCAAAGGGAGCGAAAGTATTTTTACAGTTTTTATAGAATATAAATTTTTTGGCCAAAATAAATAAAATATTTCTTCAGTAGCAAAATATTATTATTATTATTATTATTATTATTATTATTATTATTATTAGCACCGCGTCTTACTACCCGTTCGGGTTATACGCACTTACGCTAATGTGTAATGGTAGGGTGATTGTGAGATGAAATGGAGGACCTACAGTTTAACATAGAATCCGAACCACGGTAGAGGCCTGGCATTCCTCACATTCACAAGTTGTGATTAATACACATCTTGTCAGAGGTGAAGGAAGGGTTTGGCAATCAGATAGATCTGTGCCGGGACCGAGGATTGAACCCCGGACCCTTAGCACAGAAGTCTGACACCTTACCCTTGGACCACCAGGTCACCAGTATCAAAATAGAGTTTAGTTTTCTGCACGTGCCAATATCAACAGATCTTGAATATCTGTCCAGGGTGTTCTGAAACTTTGTCAAAACCTTTTAAATAAAGAGAAAAAAGTTTTGACAAAATTCCAGGACACCCTGCAGATATTAAAAATCTGTTGATATTAGCACGTGCAGAAAACTAAACTCCATTTTGCTACTGGAGAAATATCTGATTTATTTTGGCCAAAAAAATGTAATGCTATAAAAACTGTAAAATTACTCGCGCTGCCTTCTGCCGATGCATAGTAAATAAAAATCCCAGCTCCAGTCAACGATAGCATATTCCAGCTTAGATCTTAGCAAGGCATAGAACAGGCATAGAATATAGTCAACTTTAGTGAAGGTGAAGGTGATAAATTTAAAAAGTCAATATAGTTAAAATCAATTAGGTAATATATAGTCAACTTGATAGAGAAAGTAGAGTTTGTTGTCCAGAACACCTAGATCATTGATATTTGGGCGTGCACATTGTTATCAGTGACGAATGTGTAAGTAAATAAAATGGTACAGTGCACCACACAGACTAGCTTTTATCTTAAAATAGAGACTTTACTAAAAACTCGGAGGTGAAGTAAAGCCGTCGGTCCCCTGTCGATTGTGGCATGTAAAGGAATCCTGGAAGGTATGTGAATGTACATTTCCCTGCAAAATTAGTAGGCTCTTTCGTGCTCGCTCATAGAAATTCTTCGCGTGAGGCAACACCACACTTCCTGAACTCCCCTAGTTCATGGGATTCCTACCAGACGGTGCAGGTGGCACTAACCAGTCGAAAGGCTGAGTACATGCCCAGCTCCTGATGGATGAAAATCACATCAAACCCATCTACGGCTTTGTTGATTTAAGAAGATAAATACATACATATCATACATACATACATACATACATACATACATACATACATACATACATACATACATACATACATACATACATTCATTCATACATACACACATTCATACATACACACATTCATACATACACACATACATACATACATACACATACATGCATATATACAAATATACATACATACACATATACGTACATACACACATACATATATACATACATACCTACCTTATATACATACATACCTACCTTACATACATACATAAACATACATACATAAACATACATACACATATACGTACATACATACATACGTGCATACATACATACATACATAACTTACATACACACATATACATACCCACACATACATATTGTATAACTCTAGTTGTATCTCCATCTTGAGTTGGGTCATAGTTGTTTCTAAGTGCACCCCGTGACTTTCAATGTTTTATGACGTCACAATGATTCATGATGAACGCTGCCACCCGTCCCTCGCAGCCAATGGCTGTTATAATGGCACTAGTAGACTGCATGGGTGCATTATTCGTTGTGGGTTTGGATGAGGTTTGCATCTTTGCGTTACGTAAGCTAGAATGTCGATTCCCTCAAGGATGGCGGGCGTGACTTGTCGGAGCTAACGGGTTTACACGGTCATGGTGCAAATAAGGAGGGTAAGTCAAGTGAGTAGATAGCATGGTAGTTTTGTTATCAAGTGGATGTTGCCCACGCAATTTCTATTCACATATAGGCAAGTCCATTTTTATCGGTGTGTGGTGGGGGTCTAATGGACAAGTGTGCAGTTTTCATAGCAAAACTTTATTTTTGTCAAAATAAATCAAATATTTGCATATATATAAACCTGTATTTTAATTTTCTTGATATGGTTACCTCACCAGTTCTTGAATATCTTTTAAACCAGCTTTGGTGGTCGCGTGGTCTAACGCGCTACTCTAGCAGTATACTTGACTACCTAAGACGGGAGGGTTCAGGGTTCGATCTCGGTCGGGTGCACTGAGGGTGGTTTTTCCTAAATGGTTTTCCACCCCCGCACCCCTCTACTTAAATTTGGGTGCACTTACTCTCAATTAAACCTTGCTAATCCCTAACACATTAGTGTAATTATTACATAGGTGTATAACCCCAAAGGCTAGTGAGACGCGATTAAAAAAAACTATCAAGGGGATCCTGGAATTTGATTGAAACTTTCTCTCTTCATTTAAAAAATTGGTGTTCTAAAGCCGTTCTACGTACTGAAAGCGTCCAGGCCGAATTTGTGCACTTGCCTTGCATTATATCAGGAGTGCACAAGGTAGGATTATCAATAGCGGAGCATTGTTTTTTGTCTCTGAACTCCATATGGCAACACCGCTTATTGGTTCGTTCACGAACGACACAACTCTATTTCACTTTGAGTTGTATTGTGTTTACATCCTAACCTACCATAACCTGTCCTAACAGTGTGGTTTTATTATTTTATTTATTGTAAAAGAGTAATGGGGCTGCTTACAGTACATGTTTGCCATGTTGCCACTTTATGCAGTTGTCTTTTTCCCTGTGGTTTTTTAAAAATTATTTTTGTGTGCTTTTGACATGAGGTTCCTCGTGTTCGCTTTCGATGTTCTCCGATCACACTAATACTATAATAATAGCAAGAAGACGAAAATACAACATTGCACATAAACAATACCAACATCGGTGGCCGCATGGCTTTCCCAGGGTCTCCCAAACTTTTTAGCCAGAAAGATCCCTTGTATCAGAAAAAAAAAACAAGCTGGAGACCTCATAATTTGTTCTGCACTAATATTATGAACATTCAATAAGGACGGTTAAATTTTATATGTTTAAAAGTTTAGAACGAACGGAAATCCTAATAATTGATCATAATTTATAGTGTGAAAAACAAATAAAAAATATTTTAAAACTGCCTTACGGAATCTGAGATAACTGGCGGAGCACAGTTTGAAAAAACGCTGGCTAGCCTTTCAATATCGTGTTGGACTGGGTCGCTGGGGACCGGAAGAGTGGGGTTGATCCCGGTCGGGTGTACTGAGTTGTTTTTTCCCTAAATTATTTACTACCCTCCTCCCAAACAAATTTCGGTACATTCATTCTACATTTCACTTTTCCTCATCTTTATTCCTCTAACGCCATGAAAAAAATAATCAAGGCTCCACTTGTACGTGCAGTGGTCAGCTACAAGATGTACAAACAGGTCGAGTAAACGGACAGGTACAGTCCAATTTTTATATGAAGGTCATTCGACAGCTAGACATGTTACTTTATATACTTTCACGTGTTTATACGTGAATTCATGTGATTTTTAGCTGTACAGTTTGATAGATATTATAAATATGGTATCTATAAAATAACGCTAATATTATAGTTAAATATTGTCATTGTTGGCCACAAAGAACATATGAAAGGTACAAGTGAAAAAGGATAAAAGCCACATTACATAAATTTTCCAGTAACACCACTTTTTTTTAATCTCAAACCTCATAAGGGCCCCAGCAAATACTTTTTTTTTAATCAATTTTAATATGACAGATACATCTTTTATGCATAATATAAAGTGCATTAGAAAGGTATCATGGTTGTCTAACAGATGGCAGTACTAATTCAATTTAAGCTAAAATTTGTATTTCCCCTTCCCCCCCTCTAACCCTCTACCTTGTATTGTCTAAAAAGTTTCTCGTATGGAAATTTGCCTGTTTCTTGCTTGGGTAATATATTTAAGTGGAGGGGAAGGCCAGTGCGCTTGAAAATATAGCCTATCATATTTATATTCACTTGTCTTCCCTGCCAGTTTGTTTCGCTACCTGCCTTACTTCTATTATTATTATTATTATTATTAAGCAAGTAATTCTCAGGTGACAAGTAGCTCGAGTCATGTGACTTACTGCCGCAATGTCTTATGTCCTCGCCACCTTTATATAGTCACATTCATCTAATGTGCTTTTTGCACACATCAACTGTGCAGTTTTTTTTTGTTTTTTTTTGTTGACTGGTGACCTGGCGCTCTGGGGGTAAGGTGTCAGACCTCTGTGTTAGGGGTCCGGGTTTCAATCCTCGGTCCCGCCACAGATTTATATGATTGCCAAACACTTCCATCACCTCTGACAAGACGTGTGTTAATCACAACTTGTGAATGTGTGGAATGCCAGGCCTCCACCGTGGTTCGGATCCCACGTTAAACTGTAGGTCCTACATTTTATCTCACACTCACCATACCATTACACATTAGCATAAGTGCGTACAACCCGATTGGGTAGTAAGACGCGATGATGATGATGATAATAATAATAATGTTGTGTTGACTGTGTATGACTGCTCGTTCAGGC
Source organism: Timema genevievae (assembly GCA_902155825.1). Lineage (NCBI taxonomy): Eukaryota > Metazoa > Arthropoda > Insecta > Phasmatodea > Timematidae > Timema > Timema genevievae. Next base: position 191,591 of record CABFWO010001174.1, on the reverse strand, counting down.
CATTCATATTTCAAACTACAATAATGGAAAAGGGATGAGTAAGGTCTAATTTATAATATTATTATTATTATTATTATTATTATTATTAGCACCTCGTCTTACTATCCGTTCGGGTTATACGCACTTACGCTAATGTGTAGTGGTAGGGTGATTGTGAGATGAAATGGAGGACCTACAGTTTAACGTGGGATCCGAACCACGGTGGAGGCCTGGCATTCCTCACATTCACAAGTTGTGATTAATACACATCTTGTCAGAGGTGAAGGAAGGTAATTTATAATAAATGTACCTGCATTTGCGTGGTGGGGATGGACAAAATTTAAATAGAAAACCTATAGACTTACCTTTTCCCTCTCCCCTTCAGTGCATCTGGCCAAGATTCAGACCTCGACTTCACCACCAAAGGCAAACCAAGTGTATTGCGATTTTAGCACCTTACACTGCTCGACCAACCGCTTCAAACTCTCTCTCTCTTTCTCTCTGCATATGTAGGCCTACATATATAACGCATATAAATGTTCCTAGTCAAAATATTACTCAAATTCGTGTTTTTATTACCCTCGCTCCTTTCAAATCAAAGACAAAACCAAGGCCGTAGCTGGGGTTGGGGTTGGGGGGGTGGTACAAATACAAATTAGGGGGCTGTGTTACCACAAAAAGCACTTCAGAGAGCTTCTAGAGGTGTTTATTATTCAGCATTTTTTCTAGCCTTCGGCACTTAAGGGGTTTTTTATCATAAAAAGCACTTCAGAGAGCACTTCTAGATGTGCTTAATATTTAGAATTTTTCCTTGCCTTCAGCAGTTAGGGGCTTATGTTACCATAAAAAGAATTTCAGAGCACTTCTAGAACTGTGTTTATCATTTAGAATTTTTTTCTAGCCTCCGGCATTTGGGGAATGGGCCCACCGAACCGCCCCTGAAATTATTGGCTGGGTACGGCCTTGATGAAACCACTTTCAACCAACCACGCATTTGGCAGTTATCACGTAGCGAACATACATTGTGAGAGTTTTTGAGTGGCCGCCATTTTCAAACATACATTTTAAATTTGCATACGTTGTTTGGCCTAGTTCAAAGAATCTCCCTGCAAACTCTCGTTCAAATTAGTTCACGTATTTGACATTTATCATTCATCACGTAACAAATATCCGGACTGACAGGTGGACAAGACAAAATACCGAATGCTCAAGCTAAATCAGAACCTCGCATTGCTTGGTCAAAAAATAATAAGCTAAATCCAATATGTAAGAAAGCAAAGCTACACAATTAAGTATATATTAAAGTCGAAGCTTGAAGGATGAATGATTATAATTACGGATTCCAGATGTCCATCACAGACTCTGCCTTAAAATATGAGTGAAGAATGACCCCCAGCATGGGACGATCCCTGAATAGCTCAATAGTAAAGCATTGGCACGCTAAGTCTAAGGTTCTGGTTTATATTCCCATGTCCAGGTGTCTTTTCTTTTAACGCGTTAGTTTCGTGTTGAGTTAGACTGCCAAGGACGGGGAGATCGAGGTTCGAATATAGGTCGGATGAACTGGGGGTGGTTTTTCCTAAATATTTTTCCACTCTTTCCTCTACGCAAATTCGTGGTTCACTTCCTCTAAATTAATCCTTCCCAATTCCGAACACATTAGAGCAATTAGTACTTACGCTTATAACCTGAACGAGTAGTTAGACGCGGTGCTAAAAACAATTATTCTAATACATCCAATAAGCACGCTCCTGCGCTCGACTATAATTTCCCCCTCCCCTCTACTGTAGAAACAAACCACCGTCTCTTGTTCCCCAGTTTTTCCACTGTAGACTAACTACAAAGATAAATAATTTGATAGGAGTCAAGGACGTCCGATGCACACGCTAGCCAGGTAACGACTATTTACTACCGCACACGATATGTGTATCAGCGTAATAAATATTCATCGTGGCTCGACAATATTTCTTGGACACTAAATATGAGCGTGGTTCGAACTAACGGAAGGAAATATGGCTCGTTGAAAAGTCTAGTACGTCTGGCGAGGCACACGAATAATTCTCTGGAGTGAATGTCAGCGGTCTTCAACCTGCTGACTGATTCTATCTGCCCTGCAAAAGATTCAGTAGACAAACAATTGTGTTCATAGACTAATAACGAGAAATATAAGGTTGAAACTTTTTGTTCGATATTTTTATTCAAATCGGCCCACCAGATTTGTTTATTAGGTGTTCTGTCTTACGACAGGTCTATTCCTTTTTTCAGTGAACTTAGACCGCCAACGCGCCCTTTCCTTTACCTCCTCCTTCAGCTCCCAGAATTTTCTTCTTTCTTTCAAGTCATCCAATATTTGAATCCTCCTTACTAAGTTCCTCTTTCCATATGGCCCGTTATTTATTAAAGGTTGCCGACCCCTGAATTAATTGACGGTGATAGTAATAAATATTTCATATTTTTCAGTTGGAGTGTTTTTTCTTTTGTCATGTCTTGACTTGGAGCCAAGGCCGTAGGCAGCCAAC
>CABFWO010001174.1:151746-178952 GCA_902155825.1 Timema genevievae | reverse complement strand
ACACATCTGGAGCGTGTTTATTAACTGAAACAAAAAACACTTTTTCTTGTGATAGAACATTTAAAATTTCCAGGCAGGTAAAAGGACAGTTTTAAATAACCATTTTCGTCTTTAAATTCGAAATGTCGAAGTAGGAATTTTTTAAATGGGGGTGGTTATAATTTCCAAAAATGTAATAGTCACATCTCCTTTTCTATATGGTAAAAAACTGAAATTTGGCAAGAAGATACATAAAGAAGAGACCACGCCAAAAAAAACCATATAATACTGACGATTTTAAATGGAAAAAATAAGGAAGGGGAAGTATGAAGGGGGAGAAAATAAAAAGAAAAGAAAAACCTACTATTTAGAAAGGATATTGGTAATATAGGGGGTGGGGGGGTTGAAAATCCCCAACAAAACTAAAATAATAAAATACTTGTCAGTGTGGTAGAAGATTTAAAAATGTCAGGTGGATATAAGAAATACCTTAAGGTGCGGCAGAAGGGAGCGCGAGTAATTTTAGTTTTTATAGCAATTTTTTTTTTTGCTAAAATAAATAAAATATTATTCCTTGAAATTTAAAAAATAAAATAAAATAGGTGAAGGCAGCCCTTTATACAATGAACAAATATTATGAGCCTATGTACACAAAATTATATTTTGTTGATACACCTAAAGCAAACCCCTTTTCTCTCAAACCACTGGTGGTCCACGGTGGTCTTTTAAATGGTCCGCAGGATCTCATGAAATTTTGGGACAAAACCTTTTATTTCCTCGGTATACACTGAGGCACATAGAAAAGGAAATATGTACCAACATTAACTCATCAAATCAGAACAATTATTTATTACAAATGATAATGCTTAGAATATTAAAAATAATCAAAACATGATTGCTTATTAATTCATTGTAAATATATTCTTCTTTTTTTTCGACATTAGCTTTAATAAACTAATTTTTGTCTCTTTTTGTCTTATATTTCTAGTCGTAAAATGGAATAAATTAAAAAGTAGGTTTTTCTTGCATGATTTTTAACCGCACCCCCGCTCCCCTCTCCTGACACCCTCAACCTCCCTCTATGCTCCCAGGCTCCAGAAGATTCTCCAGTGCCGATAACCTCCATTTTGTGGTCCTCCATCACCAAAACTTTGAGAAACACTGCTCTAAAGCGATCAATGAATCCACGTGTATTAATTTGTTAGCGTTGACTCCGCTAAATCGTGCTGAACCACATTTCTCATATTACATAGAAAGTTTCAAATATATCTTATTTATCTATTCTTCTATGGGTTTAAAAATATATTAATGTAATAAATACATTATTTTAACTAACTATAATATATTTGATAGACAAAATATTCACTAACATTATAATTTGGAAAGACTATTCATATTGTATTTCACTCGCAGACTTTTACATTTGAGTTTAATATAAAAAAGTTAATTAAACCTCAAACACACTCATTTTATTTCCTTATTCGGAAGCCCAACAAAATGTTGTCCTCATATCAATACATAAACTGATAATTATAATTTAATTTATAACTAGAGAAAGCTGTGTTTGATGAGTTTAAGTGTTAACTTGGGATAAGCCATTTCAATTCTTAAATCGATTCATCTAGATTTTTTTAAACACTAAAAATCAATTTTTTGATACATCAGTAGTTAAGTTAATAAATTAGCAAATCGATTGCTAACATAATACAGTGGTTTCCAACTTTAGGGTTGCGATCCTATCCAGGATCTGTTTCGAGTGGGGTCGCAATGCTTGTTGACAATATAATAGTATTAAAAAAAAAGTTATTTCCACATTAGTGAATTTCAACCAATATTTGCAATAACATTATTCTGTTAGCTTTAAGTTACCACCACTCCTATGGCGAATAGACTATAGTAATCCTGGTTGACAAACAGGGGGGTTGCAAACAGGGGGGTTGCAAACAGAAAAATAAGTTGCGATGGGAAATCTTTGCTAGCGCACTTGTATAATAGTCCCCCTGTATAGGCAATCTAGCAAATGTTGCCAGAGTGTAAAAACAATTAAACACATAGATCACGTGGCTTGATTTAATGAACGAGTGAAGCGATTTCTCAGTTTTAACTCCACCTATTTGCATTGTTTCTTTTTTTGTATGTGATGGATATGTCTCACGAGAGCTTTTGAACGCATTAACCGATTTAATTCAAACTAGGCACAGTTATTTTTTGTACCTTTATATAGATCTGATTCGTTGGGGAGAAATAAACCCTTTTATGTATAAAAACACAGCTTCTAACATTATTACATGTACAGTATTATATTTAGGGCATTTCTTGATACCTTATACGGATGAAAATTGGCATATGGTGCCAACTACCGTAATAACACTAAACTAAAAAAAAAATTTTTTTATGGCGGAGAGTGGGGGGAGGTTGAGGTAGATAGCTGGGGATCTCGCAAACAGGGTAGCCCTGACAAAACCACCATACTAGATATTTTATGTGACGACAAAAATTAACAATATGCAGATACGGGTACATTTTATCCGGATGCTACCTTACTCATCCCTGCCTCATTGGTTTGGTAAAATATGGATAGCTAGCAAACTATNCCCCCCCGTTGTAATCAAAATATTAAGCATTGAATGGCCTGCATGAGAGAAGTTATTTAATCCAGCAATATCTCCTCCATATCTTTTTGCGTGTTTGGTTTGAGAAATGATTGCCCATCAAGTGGTTTGAATCCTCCGGACGGGAGTTGTACGTGTGCTAGGCAGTCGTGTCACTTCCTCACAGATATAATATATGGACCTTTGTCATGAACAGCGGCCATGTTTTTGACGTACGGTATTGTAGGATGCCATCAACTTTGCTTCTTCTGCTTGGTTTTTTTCAACATGACTGTATAAAGTCTGTTCAGCGTAGGAATTGTTTTCTGAAAGGCCTTTTTCCCTACCAGAAATCTATTATATAGTAGGATATTGGTAGGAAAAAAGACCTTTCAGAGAGTAATTCCTACCGCGATTGGAGTATATGTTTTAACACAAGGCTACGACTCATTCTAAGGCCTAGGATTGAGGAGGGTGGATCAGCGGGAATAAATGAAGGATGAAAGGGGAAACGAGAAGAATCATCTTTTAGAAACAAGCCCTCGTTGCTCCCGACTGGGATTCAAATCCTTACCACCTTGCTCGACAGCGACCGCATGCGTTACCATGCTCGTCCGTGGTCGCGGTTTGCAACTTATTTCTCAACCTACACGTCGATTTAATAGGAACAACTGTTTTGTCAGTTATACAGGGTGGAGCGGAAACAATTAGACGATCTATGTTGAGGAAAGCGATGGACAGCGTGCTGAGGTTTGTCTGACGTCCGGGGGAGCTCACCTGAGTGACATCTTAAAAACTTGATAAACTGTAGTATATAGTTTACTTTTATTTAGCCAGTGAATATTTACTTTTCAATTAAAGTGTTAATTTTCAAGTTACTAATCGTCTAATGGTTTCGGCCCCACTATGTATAACTTACTAGAACAGATTCCATGTATTTTCACGTAAAGTAATTTGTTCTGCAACTGTCAATTTTGATCAATAGTATCAATACCTATAAAATAATACATGTACTTTATAAAATTCCTTTTTAGCTTTTATGTAGCTGTCCAATGAATGAGTATTATAAAGGCTGCTGCCCTAAAATAAAATGGCCTGTGCCGTTTTCTCGGAATACTTTTTTATTCCGGCAAAGTTTATCCTCCCTTTTACCCTTAACCTAAACCACCCTTTGTAATGTCATTATGAAAGAGGATAAAGAAAACTACGAAACTTCTTATATCAAGTTAAAGAGGAAAGCTCGCTGCTAGTTTTGTTGTGAGCCTATTTGCTGTATTTGTTAGAGGAAGGCTAAATATAGAGCAGTTTTTCATCAAACCCTAGTCTCATAGCTGCATAAATATTCTTAGAAAGTTTTTGAAGCTGAGCTAATGTCACAGTTTCACACATTTGTTTTTCCTATTAATAAAACTCAATAGGAGTGTCAAGTATAAAGAGTCTTGTTGGAATATTTCGACTTTATTTTGGCGGAAATCATATTTTGAAATAAATATTGCTTTAGAGCTGAACTTCTGCGTGTATTCTCTCTCTTATCAAGGCGGCCCCTTTATCTACCTATTTATACTAATTAGAATAAATAATGTAACACATAAAATTTGGACAATGACACTTGGACACGGGAACTACACGAATCGGTGGGCGTGGGTACAAACGTGTCTGTCTAGTCTGGTTTTGGTTTGCCACTGACGGGTAAGTTGGGGTTTGAATCCTGACTGGCTGTAATGAAGGTGGTTCCTTCTATATGTTCTATCACTCTTCCTTCCATACAAATGCGGGTACATTGCCTTTAAAATTCTACCTTACTCGTCCATTCCTCCTTAGTGTAAATATGCGTATCATCTTGTTGTGCTCACCAAAAGGAAAGGTTCACTCCCCCTCTCCTCCCTGTGATCCGCGTTACACTTCCCGTCCGCAGATCTACAGTAATGGTGTCGAGATGAGAAATGTACCCGCATTTGCGTTGAACTATCAGAAACCTAGCTACAGCGATTTGTGATTGATTGGGTTGTTCAAAGCTTACACACAGAGGCTTTATTTATTTATCTTAAATATAAATTGACACAGACCTCCTCTGTGGTCAGAGTTCCTGGCTACAGGTCCCGGGTTCGATCTCTGGTGCATCCAGAATCTTTCTGTGAAGCATTGGGTCTGGCACTGGGTCAAACTCAGCCCCGCGAGGATAAATGAGGAGCTACTTGAATCAAGAAGTAGCAATATCGGTCTAGAAAGTTGAGACCAACCGCCGGAAAACTTACTGTGCTGACCACATGACACCCTCTATCCGCAAACATTGGCACTATCGTCGCAAATGGTGGCGGCCGCTCAGTCGGTATAGCTCGCTTGTTGTCTCACATTATGAAGTTTTGGAGAAATTGACACAATTTCTACATATTATGTGCTGGTTCGAATAGATAGAAAAATTACATCTGGACACGGGAATCGAACTTTGGACCTTTGACTTAGCTCACCAATGATCTACCGCTGAGCTATTCACGGATCATCCTGTGCTCAGGGACATTCTTCACTCATAAGGCTTTGAATCGGTATTCATTAGGTCGAAATTCAATCCTGACCGAATGCCATAAACAAGTTATTTTTCTTATAATTGACTTCCCAAACTCTCTCCAGAGATATTTTTTTTACAGATTCTTCAAATTCACCTTCTTCAATCTGTGTTCTTAGGCCGGTTAGTCGATAAGTTTCAAATCACATCAAATGGGCAGCAAGATGGATTATGAACCATATATGATCAGTACCAAAGATTTATTTCAATTAAACGAAAGTAACTTAGATTGTTCGTGTAGCATTGTCAAAGTTCTTTGTCAGTTCTCTTTGGAATTATCCTAATTTCGTGCTCTAAATCTAAGATCTGTAATACCTCTTATTTTGTTGTTTATCTTCAACCTGTTTATACAATGATTTATTCCCGGTGAGGAAACTCATGAATAAAACATAGATCGTGCGATGTTATGCGAGTACTGAACAAACACACCGCCGCTGGCAACGGTTATTGGGTTACAGAAAACCTTGTCTGTGATCGTAAAGGCAGGCCTAAAAAAAACGTGAATGTATTCGCACTCGTTGATAATATCCCTGGAGTTCTCAAACATTTGTCGTTAAAATAACGCTCTGTAACAAAAAATTTACATTCTAATATAATTAAAGTAGTGTTACTCTATTGCACTAAGAACTTAAAAGATCATTGCTTCTCTTTCAAAAGTACGCCACCTATCTCTATCTTGAGCTAATTCTATCCAGTCCACTTCATTACACTCTATCTCAATCTTGAGTTAGTTCTATCCAGTCCACCTCACTATACCCTGCCCCTATCTTGAGCTAGTTCTATCCACTCCACGTCATTACACCATATCCCTATCTTGAGCTAATTCTATCCAGTCCACTTCATTACACTCTATCCCAATCTTGAGCTAGTTCTATCCAGTCCACCTCACTATACCCTGTCCCTATCTTGAGCTAGTTCTATCCACTCCACGTCATTAGACCCTATTTTTATCTTGAGCTAATTCTATCCAGTCCACTTCATTACACCCTATCCCAATCTTGAGCTAGTTCTATTCATTTCACCTCAATATAACCTATTCCTATCTTGAGCTAGTTCCATCCAGTCCATCTCATTACAACCTATTTCTATCTTGAGCCAGTTCTATCCAGTCCACCTCACTACACCCTATCTCTTTCACGTCCATTCTAAACTTATTCTCCCATCTGCGTCTAGGTCTTCCCAGTGGTCTCTTCTCTTTTAAGTTGTGTCTGAGGACTCCCCGTGTTTGTCAGTTTGTCCTTCTCTTTATCTGTCTATATTCGGGGAAATATCCTAAATGTTTTTATATCATTCAAACTTGATATTCAGAAGTCATACCTTAAGACCTAATAGTGATTTTGATTTTACCCCTAAAATTAAGGTTAGTTTATAAATTACTAATATTTGTAAACCAACAATTTAAAAACAAATGTTATGACAATTTATCTCAAAATCAATAACTGAATAGTGTTAAATCATGGCCGTCTTTAGTTACGGGCCAGTGTGTTAAATGTGGCAACTTCGCTTGTAGTGACGTCATGAGGCCTAGCAATCCACTGGTTCTTATAGAGAATTGTGTGAATAGTGTGAATATTTACTGTTTTCTTCATTTAAAAACTGATGAGTCACTTTAAACGAAACCAACAATGAATCTAAACATCTTTTTAAGTATAGAGGAGATGCGGATATTATGGAATAGTCGGGCAATAGGGAATACCATTGTTTTTCATATATTAAATGTCACAATCTATCGTTAACTATTTCAACTATTACAGTAAACAATTTCGAACAGCTAGTGATTGTTTTGTGAGAGACGATTGTTTGATTTGGCTGTCACAAAAACTTTTACAGGCTAGTGTTTATCGTGCTATATTTCTTTACTCTACTATTCTTATTAATTCTAATCATATCATTAGGTTAAGGCTCACTCATGCTTATCTTTGAGTTAAAACATTATTTTATTATAATTTTTATTATAACCTAACAAAAAATATTGTTTTTTAAAATGGCGAGTCAGGCAATAAGGAATACTACTATTCCATAATGCCCGCACATTTTTCAAGTGTTTGGCATATGATTTATTTTGTCAAAGTAAGCTTAAACATTTTTCCTAAGACCTAAGAAATATATTAAAGGAACAATCTAACATGATATTTTAGTCTACTATATTTTAATAATTAATTATTAGTATTGATTTATTAACTAGTTATTTTTTATTGTAATGTATTATTTCAACGATTCGTTACTACTACTATTTTATTGTTTTANTTTTTTTTTTTTTTTTTTTTTTTTACACTTTCATTTGAAACCTTTGTTAGTTTTAGTAAATAAAGTTAATTTTTTATATAAAATGTAAAGTATTCCATACTGCCCTCATGTGTTCCACATCTCTTTTAAGTGCTCCGACAGGATATTGAAAGTGAGTAATTTTGATTTAAACACTAAAAATAGTTAAAAACATATTATTTATAAATTTAATATGGAAACCAATGACAAAATTTGAAAATTTGCTTTAATATTAATGAAAAAGTAAATGATATTCCATATTACCCGCACTTCCTCTATCATTTAACAAAAATATTTCAAAGGTTGCAAAATACAACAAATAAACATGTAAGTAATAATTTTTAAATAAATTTGCTAGGTAAGGATTATGTTCCGTTCACACACATGATTATAATATTATAATGAAACTTACAAAAGGTCACTGGCTCGAGGTCTAGAAAGAGCATTCATTGTTGCACTACTCCAAAGGTCCCGGGCTCAATGCCCATTTCAAATAAAATCGACGATGTTATTTAAGAATGGTTTTGAATACTTACCAGCCTTGGAATATAAAATTTTGAAACATTACTTTGTAAAAAGTTTAAACTTTTTTTTTTGAGTAAGAATTTTCACTGCGAAATTAGAACTCCAATATTTTATGTAGTTAATAGGAAGTATATTTCCGAGCGTTGACGAAACCAAAGAAAATCATCCGCGCAAGAAATTACCGCAGAAAAAGTTGTTTATTTTATTTAGCACTATGTCTTACCACCCGTTTGGGTTATACACTGGTGTACTAATTATATTAATGGTTTTAGGGTTGAGGAAGTTTATATTTATGGGAAGTGTACCCGCATTTGAGCGGTGGGTGGAGTGGAAAACCATTTTGGAAAAACCCTCATCAATACATCCGGCTGAGATTCGAACCTTGATCTCCCCGTCATCGGCAATCTGGCGAGAATAGCGCCTTAGTCCATGTGGACACTGAAGCGGGTGCACAGGAAAAGTTGCTTCTGATATTTGTGCTGAAGAAACTTATTTTCGAACATTTCTTTAATTTAAAGCCTTCATTATAGAATGTTCATTAACATCCTCAAAACGATTGTTGAAAGACTAGTTAGTCCTTTTCTGGTAAGATTATTGAAATAGTCTATATTATAACCAACTAAAAATGTCGGTGGATCAACTGCACTCCAAACGAAAAGGTCCTTTTTATTGAGCATAACACCAAATGCTCAAAACTGAGGATTCTGAAATCATGTCAGCTGTTGAATATCACTAATCACATCCACAAAATGTTCATCCATATTATGTTTTGCTATATGACCCAAAACATTAGAAGAACCACATAAAATTTCAATTCAAGTAAATTACACGATAAACAAACATCCAGCACAGAAAAACAAACTGAACTAAATCGGTAATAAAGCACGTGGCTGTGTTGTCGACCGGCCTCAACGCAGTGTTGCCAAACTTCAGTATTCCGGCCTGTAACTAAAGACGGCTGTGGTTCAATACAATAATTAAAATAATATTTTGTGGTTTTTTTCTGAGGAAAAATTATTTAAAGAATAGTTTTATGCTAATTTTTTTTTTAGTTTGAACTACATTAAACTGAATGTGAAAGTATGTAGAGTTGTGTTGAACCATTTATTTCATTACTCTGTCTAACAGCAATGATAATAAGAGATAATTCTAAGAGGCAGGGATGAGGTAGGTTGTTTAAAAGAGTGCACTACATCATCTTGTAAAGGGATGGATAAATCCCATTAGGAAAACCTCACCCCCATCCGCTCTCCCATAACCCATTCGATGACACCCACGTCCTTTCCCCGCATTCTCTTTTCCCCCAACCCTCCATTCCAACCAATATAACCGGACAATATTTAATCCTCTACAATATTTTTTTAGCACCGCGTCTTACTACATTTTTAGGTCATATGCATATGTACTAGCTAGGCTGCTGAGTCAAAGATGAGTAAGGTTGAATTATAGTAAGTACACCCGCATTTGCCTGGAAGGATAGTAAAAAAAACATTGGAACCACCCTCAGTACACCCAACCGAGATTCGAACCCCGATCTCCCCGTCATCGGCAGTCTAGTCCAACACGATAGTGGCACCCTAGACCATGCGGCCACCGAAACAGGTATCTACAATCTTAGTACCTGCTTCGGTGGTCATATGGTCTGAGGCGTCACTCTCGCAATAGACTAAACTGCCAATGACGGGGAGATCGAGGTTCGAAATCCGGATGGTTCTTTTGAGGGTGCTTGTTCCTAATTGTTATGTACATGCGGGTACAATTCCTCTAAATTCAACCTTCCTCATCCCTAGTACATTAGAGTAACTATTATATTTGCATCTAATCCTAAAAGGCAGTAAGACGTGGTTCTAAAAAATAAGCCCGGAAGTTTCTCGAGGAAGTCCGTTTGGCTAATTCCCTCTTTATAAGGACTATAAGGTGGCTTACACGCGCTGCGAGTGAAAAGACATGTGTGAAGATGTGGTCTCACACGTCGTGTGTGGGAGATATAATATCTCTTCGGAGATGTTTGCGCAGCTGTTGCGCAGAACTAGGAGAAGTGCCACACTGTAACTTCCTGCGGAATTAATTAGACACAAGTAGGGACTTGAATTAATCTGGAAAAGTATATTCACGTGACAAAGGTTTCTGGAAGGCTGTTCTGGTCAGGGGTGGCCCTAGCAAGTTTCCCAGGTGATGCGAGATCTCATTTTGGTGCCCCCTCTCCCCCATATGCATTTTTTACATGTTTATATATTAATAACTTAAGACTTTCGAAGGATTAGTGTAGTAGTAGTAGTAGTTTCGATGAAATTTTCTAAAGCATTATTTAAAAGCACTTTTGTCGTCGGTTTTTTTTAATCCTTACATTTTATTATTGATAAAATCTACAGCTTTCATTCAGCTACTATTATTTTGCAATCACCAAGTATTTAATTATTATTCAAACAAATTAATTATGAAAAACAGAAGTTTTTTCACAGTTGTGTGTAAATAATAAATAAAAACCAACCTGGGCTGTGTGGTGATTAAGCTCTTGCGTTTATGAACTCTTCTTGAGGATTAGTTTGTTAAAACAATATGTGAACAGCAAGCTGGGTTGTTAGGTATACAATTTATTTTGGCGGGTTGGATTAAGTGCTATTTAGTTGCTTGGGTTTTATTTTTTGCTCAGACAATCTGTCGTTGCATTTTCTTGATGGCGCCCAGTGCGGTCGAACCGTTCGCACCGCCCTAGGGCCGCCTCTGGTTCTAGTCCGTCAAGTGCGGTAAGATGTTCACCCCAATTTTTGAAAGAAGGGTCTTTAGAAAATACAAACATATTTTTTGCAGTAGAAATTGATAACCAGGCCCCAGATTGTGATGGCATATCATTTTGTTTAACACATACAAAGCTCATAAGTATATAAACTCTGTTCATGATCTCTTGGTTGTAGAAATGTATATTTTATAGTTCACTTTATATAATTTTGTAATTTTAGGTCATATTTCCTTTGTCATTGTTTAGTTATTATTAGGCTTTTTAAGTCATTTTTAAACCAATTTAAGGTATTCTTGTTTCATAAGTATATTTTTAAATACTATTTATATTTTTTAAATGAAATCAGTTGTCAGAATGAGAAGAGGTAGTCACTGAACTTTGTATCTTCTTTGCTTGTGAGTTTTGGTTTTAAAATATACATTCCTGTTGAGACACTGCAACTAGGCTGAAGAGGGTTGCATTGGCAGGGGGGGTAGCAGAAGCAGATATTTGTAAATCAACATTATATTTAACAGAATGCAAAAGTTTGGTTGTTAAAGGATTTTCAATGCATTCTACATATGTAAAGTGCGTGTTTGATTTAGTAGTGTGCATTTATTAAGAGTTTTTCTTAAATTTTAGGTAATTTTTTGAAAATTTGGGGTAATTTTTTAGAATTTTTAGGTCCTTTTACAGATAAAATTTTGATAATTTCTAGGCCATCAAAATCTGGACATTATTGATAACATTTTACTATCATAATTATTATTTTAGATATGTGACCTCTAATCCTTTGAATCCCTCGAATCCTTAAGGACATTTGAAATTCGAGGGATCGAGTAAATTTCAAACCAAGACTCAAATCCTTTAAAAAAAACTTTCATTTTTCAAGGGAAATTGGTTTTAGAGCTATGATACTGCTTATTTTTGGCTCAGAACCAATCATAATTGTAGGATTAACTTAACAATCAGGCCCCAGACCAGTAATTTAACACTTAACTTGATTGGATTATAAGAAAGAATGTTAATATCTAGTTACTCATAGTATTTTCAATTGCTTTATTATGTTTAAATTTCCTCCTATGTTCATAATATTTTTCCAAGTTTTGGATTCGGATTCGAGATTTAGGATTCGAAGGTAAATTGGAGATTCGGATTAGAAATATGGACTCGTAAAATATGGGATTCGACACAACTCTAACTATACTATAGGTATTGTATTTATCTATCAAAATTGACAGCCGCTGTTAACATCATCTGACATATGAGTAGGATACGTGAAAATAGATCTATTAACTTTTTTATCTGTCAGATAAAAAAAATTCCTACGAAAATAGGAATTCACGTTTTATTGAAAAATATCAGGTGTGTTGGTTTTTTTTATAAATGTTTGTTCTCCCTGCCATACTCTTTATTTGCTGGTGATGGTAAGGCTGAGATTCGAATTCCAGTCGAGTGTATTATGTATTATGGCGAGATTTCTCCTCCCCCTAAATTGTCTATTACTATCTCTCTTTTCTCTAGTTCAAATTTGCGGATGACCTCAACATGTAGTAAGATGCGTAGCACGTAAAAAAAACTCCTTATAATTGAGGCTAGTAAACCTAATACGACCATCAACAAAAGATGGTAGCTTGACATTTTGTAGAAATATATTTAGTACCGTTTATAAGACAACAATGACTTTGTTTCGTACTACCATAAGAGCCTTACCTGACAGCTAGAAAAGTTACTAGAAGAGCCTTACCTGACAGCTAGAAAAGTTACTAGAAGAGCTTTACCTGACAGCTAGAAACGTTACTATAAGAGCCTTACCTGACAGCTAGATAAGTTACTGTAGACCGATTTTGATAGGAAGAACAGTAGAAGTTAGTTACTAAATTTACTAAAACAATTTTAATTTATTCATACATCAAGTCATGTTATCTGTAGATATCATTCTTGATAAATATTATCAATACCTGTAAAATAACAATATAATTTTTTTAGCACCGCATCTTACTACCCATTCGGGTTAACACGCTTATGTACTAATTACGCTAATGGTTTTAAGGATTAGGAAGGTTATATTTAGAGGAAGAGTACTCGCATATGCGTGGAGGGAAAAGTGGAAAACCACCCTCGGTACACCCGACCAAGATTCGAACCTTGATCTCCCCATCATCGGCAGTCTATTCCAACACAACGGTAGCGCGTTAGACCATGCGGCCACCAAAGCGGGTCAATGAAATATTGTTCGCAAAGAGAAACTTGTTTGTATTTTCTAAAAGGTTCTTTCCTGCGAAAATTGGTGTGTATGATCAGTCCTAGCGCACAGTGTAATATCGAGTTGTAAATGTGCTCGGTGATTATGCCGCGCACGTAGTTCGGAAGGGTACGAGAGCTATTCTGTCAGAGGTCCGACGACACGTGGTCAACTAGTACAGCGTTAATACGGGTTGAATGGTGAGGTGGAGTTGTCGGACTACAAGGGCCGGATGTCGCGGTAGCTCACCACCGCTATCTGCATGGTAATGGCGCGATACTATGGGTAGTTTGTATTCCACCCTTATACTCGAGGGGAGAGGTGGATGGAGAAGAATATTTAGGCATTTAAAGAAGGGTGAGAATAAGGTCACAGAACTATTCAATTTTTGTCCTCGTGGATAAAAATTTGTGGGTATTTTTTTTTTTCCCCACCACACATGACTCTACCTGTCTGGACTATACGCGTGTATATTGATTAAACTAGTGTGGTAGGGATGAGGAAGGTAGAATTTAGAGGAAATATACTCTCATTTGCGAGTAAGGAGAGTGTAACACAATTTAGGAAAGAAACACTTTTGTTCTATCCGGCCGGGATTTGAACTCGAACCTCTCCGTAACAGAAAACTCTGTCTTGAAAAGATTGACACATCAATCCGCGTCCCCGATTAGGAATAGTAGCTTAGATTAAGTGTACTTAACCAAGATTTGAACCTTGACCTTCATATAACTGAAAACCTAGTATTTTGTGAATATGGCTCCTAAGAATGCTTGAAAACTGGCATGGGTCTCATTAATTTTTAATTATTTTTGTTTGCATGGCGTCATGGCACCCATCTAGGATATTAGAATATTTAAAGTTATGGGACTGAACTGAGGAAGGTAAAATTTAGAGAAAATGTATCTGCATGGAAATCCATTTAGTAAAATCCACCCTGAGTAAACCCAGCCAGGATTTAACCCATCGCTGGCAAAACTGACTAAACGAGTTTTATGTTTAATCCACATGTCTACATATAAGGGTGTGATCATATTAAAAAATGGGGGTGATTTATTTCAGCCTAAATTTTATAAACATACTTTTAAATCCGTCAGAAACGAAACGTGGAAATGAAGACCATCTGTCAAAACGCGTTCAAGAAGGGGAGCTTGTGGGATTACCCTGAGAATGGTGTGACGTCAGAGCGCCGTGTGACAGTGACGCGATGGCGTCAGGTGTGATAGCGTCGCGGTGCAAGCGCTGGGTAGACGACAGATGGATCCGTCACTTTCAACACTCCCTCGCTCCTTCACATCTCGATGCTGATGTTACTTCTGCGGCTTAAGGGAAGAGTGGTTTTGTTCTCTTTGTGTTCCGACTCTGCCATGTGTGCTTCTGAGCCGTGTCAAAGAGTTTTCTTTGAAAAATACACTCGGGTTTTCGAGCACTCAGTGAATATAATATCACCGCCTTGGAAAACCTTTCAAGGTTTATAATAAATGACTGGGAAGTTGCAAAAAAATTAGCTATATTTATCTTTTAGCCTCCGAAATTGACACTATTTGTCAAAATGTGAGAGCTGCATAACTCATCCCATGCTATATAGAGGCAAGGTAACCACACACAAACGTGGTGGTGATGGTGTGACGGTGTTGGTGGTGAAGGATCTACTCGTACTACTATGATATACCTCCATTATTTAATGTATGTATTGGACGCAAAGCCCGAAAACGGCCAATGGAAGGATTGTTTGCTCAATCCTAGGATTGGATGTTTTAAAATGACCAAAGCCCAAAGTTATACTTCGGGCTTTGAGCGTCTCCAAAACGCCCAACCTAGGATTGTGCAGTTACTAAACGACCTTCCCTATCCTGTGCTGTCCTGCGTCCATCCTGCCCTACGCTGCAACTAACTTTGCGCTTAGCCTAATAGTTGACCGCCTCGGTGATATTTTGGTGAGAGTTCCTGGTTACGGAACCAAAGGTCCTGGGTTCCATCCCCGGCGCTTCCAGATTTTATTTTAAGCAGTTGGGTCTCAAACGGAGTCAACTCAGCCTCGTGAGAACAAATGAGATATTTGAATAAAATAGCGACTCCGGTCTAAAAATCTGAGATTAGGGGCTGGAGGGGCTCGCTGTGATGACCATATGACACCCTATATCCACATAAGTTGGCACTATCTTTGCCAACAGGTGGCAGCTGCTCGGTCAGTATGGGTCGATTGTGGGCTGACCTCTTGGAGTTTTTGTTTTTTTAGCCTAATAATTTATTTTTTAAACTACAACATTATTGAGACTTGTCATTATTAAAGGTCGTTCATCACCGATTTTGTTTAGAAATGTTCTACCCAAATCGGTGGATACACGGAATAAACGTCAAGCTCGTCCAATCTGGTTTGCCAGTGGTGGAAAAGTCGGGGATCAAATTCCAGCTGGGCGTATTGAGAGTGATTTATATTAAATTTTTTCCCACTCTCTCCACACATAATTATGTGTACATTTCCTCTAAATTCTACCTTACTCCTTTTTAACCCATTAGGGCAGTTAAACACGGATATGTCAGACGGTTAAAATACACAGTGGGGGAAAAAATCATACGTGATCTTTAATACGGGGTGGTCCTGGAACGGTACGTGGTAATCATTGGGGCGGCACTTCAACGGTCCTGAGTTTGATTCCAATGTTCTGGTGCACTGCATATCATTATTATAGATTACATATGATCTGAATGGGTAGTTATTAGTGGGGGGGAGGGGGGGGGCTACCTGGCGCTTGGGGCAGTTGGTAAATGTTGGTTTTTAATGCAATATATTCTTTAAATTGAAAAAATGGCATCTGAACACAGGAATCGAACCCGTCATAGTACGCCATTATTCTAATCACTGATCTATCCAGGAGACGTCCCGTGTCCAGGGTCGTCCTTCCCTCATTTTAAGGCAGAGTCTGTGATGGACGTGTGGAAATTGTCAGCTACATATGAGCGATCAATTAAGATCGCGAGCTATCAGATAAGGCAAGCCATCTTCGACTTGAGAAGGCATTTTTTATCGCATTAGTTTGAGTTGACTAGTGTGCTTTGTTTAGTAAGTTCACGTTAATTTAGAATAATATGCAAACCAAATTAACGCCTACACATGGTTTAGGACAAATCCGTGTCATCCATTGTGATTGAGCGCGACTGTACTTTTCATTTTACTGTACAGTCTATTCAGAGATCTGTGACATCTCACATTCCAGTAGCTCAGTTTTCGCATGAATAAAATAAAACACTCTTGATAGTTGCACATTCCAACATTCCTATTGGTGGAGGGGTGGAGGTAAACAATACAAGGCTTATTTCCCCTCTCTTTCTCTCGGCACATTCAGACATGAGAACAGCCAGTCTTCATTCCTCACTTAAAGGTGTTCAAACCAGTTTTTATTTGTTTTTGGTTGGGAAATTATTTTATTAGCATACTTTTGTTCTCATCTAAACATTTTTTTCAAAATAAAATCTATTTAAACGTGTTTATTGAAGTTAATTGGTAGCAATAAAAATATTAGAAAAGGCCCCTAACAATATTTATTCTACTGCAAAAGTTTGTTGACTAAGGAAAGTACAGACCCTCTTTTATGGTCTAATGGTTTTAAGGCGTCGCTTTCGCATTAGACTTATACTGCCGTGAATGGAGAAACAAGGGCTCGAATCCCGTTCGGGTGTAACTTAACTTAGCACCGCGTCTTACTACCCGTTCGGGTTATACGCTTAAGTACTAATTACACTAATGTATTATGAATTGAGAAGGTTGAATTTAGAGGAAGTGAACCCGCATTTGCGTGGAGGGAGAGTGGAAAACCATTTAGGAAAAACCACCCCCAGTTCACCCGACCGAGATTCGAACCTCGATCTCCCCGTCCATGGTGGTCTGGCTAAACACGACTGGCGCGTTAGCTAACTACGCCACCAAGGCGGGTTGTTCGGGTGTAACAGGGGTGCTTTTCCTAAATGTTTTTCCACTCTTTCTCTAAATTCAACCTTGCTCATCCCTAACTCATTAGCGTGATTAGAACATACACGTACAACCCGAACGGCTAGTGAGAAGTGGTGCAAACCAAAAATGTACATATAATTTTCCAACAAAAAAAGCAAACAAAAACGTTAAAATATTTCAAATTTTCTTGAACATCCTTAGATTATAGCTCCGTAAATTATGGTGCTGCTACGATAATAGATTCTCGTCATTATACAGGGTGGGGTGGAAACAATTAGACGACCTTTGCTGATGAAAGGGATGGACAAACGTGCTGAGGTTTACCTGACGTCCGGTGGAGCTCACCTGGGTGACATTATCTTCAAAAAGTGAACAAGTGTATTATAGGTTGATTTTGGTAGGAAGAACAGTAGAAGTTATTTACTAAAGTTACTAAAATAATTTTAATATATTCATACATCAAGTCGTGTTATCTGCAGTTGTCACTTTTGATAGATATAATCAATACCTATAAGATAACACAAATAAAATAGTAAAATGTCATCAATATTGGTCGCAAATAAATACATTGGAATTATCTCTACTGTTCTTCCAACCAAAATCGGGGAATATGTAGTCTGCTTTTATTTAGCTAGTGAATATTTACTTTCCAATTAAAGTGTTAATTTTCAGGTTACTACTCGTATCATTTTTTCGGCCACACCCTATTTAACCAAAGCGTAACACGTTTTTAACACGAAGTTCTCACTAACTATGAATAGTGGGTTAAACAAAAGAAGGAATGGGTGGATAGAGTATATTTCTTTAAGGGAACGATTATTATTATTATTATTATTATTATTATTATTATTATTATTATTATTATTATTATTATTATTATTATTATTACTACTACTAAGATATATTAATACCAAGCATAAATAATTTTCAAAGTTTCTTGTGTCACGTATTGAATAGATTATATGGAAAATAACGCTATTATTTATCTATATGATTTCTAAAATTCTGAATAAAATGCATTTCTTTCTCTCAGAAAAGTCAGGGTATTCCAAAAATGTCAATTGCAATGCATATCGACCCAGAAAAGGTCCATTGAAGGGTGTGGGTTGGGGGCGGTGACAATCCTGTGTACAAGGTAACTCGATAGTTTTTCTCTTCCTTTTCTCAAAATAGGAGAATATTTTTATGGGCGTCTTGTATTTATTATTTTAATTTTATTATATTGTGACTATAACTTCAAGGTGGGGTTCGCAAATAAACATTAATGGGGCCCCATAAAACGTTCATCTAGGGTTACAGTTTTATTGTTCGTCAACTGTGACAATACAATTTCACCTAGAATAGTAATTGTTTTGTCTCGTTCGTTTGTTTTTTCAGTCTCGTAACTCTTTTTCTTTTTTCCTTTGGTAACATAGTTTTTACTAGGCAAGGTCTTTCTTTTTTAAATGCCTCGTTACAAAACCGTTTAATTGCTCGTGAAACTTGGAATTCCTTTTGATTCCTCGCTTTTGTTTTATTCTGTCTCACCTCTGATTCAAGTACCATATATTTAATTACATGTGAAAGTAAAATAAACTTTTATACATACAAGCCGTATATATTTTAAGTATGTTATTTTTTAAAATTTAATAACACATTGCACTCACTTCGCTGACCGAATGGTCTAAGGCGATACTCTCGCAGTAGATTAGACTGTCGATGACGGGGAGATCTAGGTTCGAATCTCGACCGGGTGGGGGTGGTTTATACCAAATAGTTTTCCACTCTCCCTCCACGCAAATGTGGGTATATTTCCTTTAAATATAACCTTCCCATTCCCTAATATCATCAGCGCAATCATTAAATACACGTATAACCCGAACGGGTAGTAAGACGCGGAACCCGCCTCGGTGGCGTAGTTAGGTAACGCGCTAGTTTCATGTTGAGCTAGACTGCCGAGGATGGGGAGGTCGAGTTTCAAATCTCGGTCGGATGAACTGGTGGTGGTTTTTCTTAGATGGATTTCCACTCTCCCTCCAAGCAAATGCGAGTTCACTTGCTTTAAATTCAATCTTCCCAATTCCTAACCCATTAGCGTAATTAGTACTTAAGCGTATAACTCGAATGGGTAGTAAGACGCGGTGCTGAACGAACAAACAAAAAGTAAGACTCTGAGCTAAAAGGTAAATAAAAAACTACGTTGCGTGCAAAAAGGACTCATTGAAGATATATTCTTCCTGTGTGCTCCACCTATTAATATCATAACCGTGAATCCATTCGCACCGGTGGTCACTCGTAAAAAGGCGTCAATCTCGTTTTACCTGGTTTGCCATTGGTGGGGAGGCTGGGGTTTAGAACCCGGACAGGTAATCTAAAGACCTTTTTTCCTCTGAAAGGTTCTCTCCTCTACCTTAAGAGCTTACACGTCTTTCGTCACTGTTTGTTGTTTAGGTCTAGGAGACCTTGGCTCGATTCCAGGTGGTAATGACAGATATAGTTTTTGTATAGTCCAATATGCATATGAAGGGCCTTTTAGAAGATACAAACATTTTGGGGCCATAGCTCTATTTTAAAATATTACAGTATTAGTGTTATTTTATAGGTACTGTTAATATCTATCAATAGTAACGGCTGAAGATAACATGACCTTACGTATGAATACATGAAAGTAGATCTAATACGTTTACTAGTTTTTTGATAAGAACTCTTCCGATGAAAATTGGACTGTTCGTACTGCCATGCCATTAATATATGTATGCAGGCAATAGAGCTAGGGTATGTAGTATAAAACGTAAGTAGGCCTACTATATTAAGTTAGTTTGTAGGTCATGTAATAATAGGAATCACATTTTAATTTGTAAATTTTCTCGACGATTTTATAGGTTAAAGTCCGTTAACGGTAACAACGCCATTTTCTCCCATTTTAAAAGTTACTAAAAAAAGAAGAGCTCCACATTTATACGCTTGGCAAATATGATATATCAATTTATTAATGATTGATGTGTTTTTTTTTTGTTTTTCATCACCTATTCAGATTATACGCATATATGATAATAGCTCTGATGGGTTAAGGACGAGGACGGAAACGTTTTAGAGGAAATGTACTCGCATTTGCGGGAAAGGAGGCTGGGAAACAATTTAGGAAAAACCACACCCAATAGACCTGACCTGGATTTGAACCCCAATCTCTCCTTTATCAAATTATAGGTTATAGCACGAGGTTATTCAACCCCTGAAGTGGGTGAATTTATGTTGCGTGCCTTCACTTAACAAAGTGACAACAGAACACATAGTTGCGAGTTTTATATATAATGAACGTGTGTCTTTAGTAACGTTTAAAATTTAAGAAAACAGGCCTAAGCTACCGTGAACTATCATATTAACATTATTTAATGACGACACTTGCAGTTTAATGAGAAGTATAATTGTGACTGAGAGCCAGGGCCCGGATTTCGATGATCTAAAAACTGTAGAAATGTAAACGAAAACTGGTAAAGAATACACATGAACAAATAAAACAAGCCCTTCACAAATTTAAAGTAAAATAGCTCTGTATGTAATGTGAAACCTTTTTAAAATGATATTTTGCATTTCGCTAAACATAAACATTGATTTACAAATTACCTGTTTTAGAACAAAAGGCTGTCGCGTTTCTCCCCACCCTTATATTCATCCCCTCCTCTCCCCCTTCCACCCTCCCCCACCCCACACACACACTTACGTACGGATACAAATTGACAGATTTTTTGCACATTTTTTTTTTCATTGTGGTCTTGGGGTAAGGTGTCAGACTTCTGTGCTGAGGGTCCGGGGTTCAATCCTCGGTCCCGGCACAAATTTATCTGATTGCCAAACCCTTCCTTTACCTCTGACAAGACGTGTATTGATCACAACTTGTGAATATGAGGAATGCCAGGCCTCCACCGTGGTTCGGATCCCACGTTAAACTGTAGGTCCTTCATTTCATCTCACACTCACCCTACCATTACACATTAGCGTAAGTGCATTTAACCCGAACGGGTAGTAAGACGCGGTGCTAATAATAATAATAATAATAATAATAATAATAATAGTTTTGCATTTTTACCATTTGTGTGATTTTTCCTAACACACATCATTACTGATCCGACACCCTACCTCAGTTGGTAGCGCGTCTGTCTCTTGATCTTAGGGTCCCAGGTTTGATTCCCGGCATGGCCGAAAATTTACCATTTGTGAAATGTGGGTTTACCCTTTCATAGTGATAGACTAACAGCCGAGGACTGGATGTTATACCTGTCCTAGCAGAAAAAAAAACATTATCATCAGCGACTGCTGTGGTGAGATAAATTTGGTTAAGGTATTCATGAATTTTTAAGACATCGATATTATTCAACATAAATGCCATAAACGCAGAGAATAATTCAAAGTTAAAAAATACGACCTAAAAATCCCAAATCACAAAAAATGACTTGAAAAATAAACACTTCACAGTTTGTGTGTATACAAACATTGTATGTGATGTATCCCCCCTACACCCCCCAAAAAAAAGCCACGTCATAAAAACAATCCTATCCCTACTAATAACTAACTCTTTTGCACTCTACTGGTTTTTTATGTGTGTTTTATTTAGGCTTGAAAGCTATCTTGGATTAACGAAACGGCCCTGCAGTTGGAAATGCAGCACTAATGCACGGCTGAAAATAACTGGGCCATTCTCTTTTCAATCCTGACAGGAGATCGTGTGTTCGAGGCCATCCAATTCACCTTGAGGCTTACATTAGCATACAGACGTGAAGGGATTCAGACTAGTTCGCGAGGGCCATTTAGAAACTGACGGCACTTATTACTGGTAGTGCTCCACATTTGGGATTATAAAGGAATTAATAATAATATAGATGCACTTTAATTAATAGTAGTTCAAAAAATAAAAGTAGTGCTATGTGACAACTACAAAAATCTTTATTCTCGACCTAGGCTTTAACTTTGCTTCGCATTTAAAAAGTGACCTTCGCACTCCCATAACGCGTGTATGTATATATATATATATATATATATTAATACATATATAAACATACATATATATATATATATATGCGTGTATTTAACGTGCACTTGATAAACATAAACATTAAATAAGAACATGAACTATTTTTATCAACGCACCTTACTATATCCATCAGAGCTATATACATTTAATCAGACTAGATAGATAGGTATGGCGAAGAAAAAATATAGAGGAAATGTACCAGCATTTTTTTAAATGAGGTATTTAGCGTGCATTTTCTGAACCGACTGATTATATCAGCCCACCAACTAAATTAATTCTAGAAAATACGCAACACCCCGTCCCCCGGTCTTTAATTGATCATTGCGAAAGGGGAAGCTCCATTTTCATTAATGATCAATTTTTTAGCCATTTTTGGAATCAGACACGCTACCCACTTAGCAAAGGTGTCGGAAACCAGCATTTTCCTGGAGGGGGATTAATAAACCATTAAAGAAAAATACGCCCCAGTAAACCCAGTTGAAATTCGAATAGCCGGTATTTCCATCTCCATCACATCTGATGATATTAGACCAACAACCACTTTGCTTGCAAGTCCACAGGTGCGTTTTTGCTTGTTGTGCCTTTAAACTGAAATTCTTTGAGTGCTATTCTATTATTAAATACATACGTTTAAAACTAAATATTTTTCTTTTTGAATGACCTGTATTACATTCACTAGTTGCGAGTATAATAAAGTTGTGTGTATAAAGTACACCCTTATCACTAATTACCTACAACTTGATTCGGTGGCTGCATGGTCTAAGGCGTCACTCTTGCAATATACTATACTGCTGATGACAAAGAACTCTTGCTTCGAGTCTCGGTCGGGTGTACTGAAGGTGGTTTTCGCAAAATGGTTTCTCATTCACTCTTCACGCAAAATGCGGGTATACTTCTTATAAATTCAACCTTCCTCTTTCCTAACATATTAGGTTAATTAGTGCATATGCGTATAACCTGAACAGTTAGTAAGACGCGGTGCTTAAAAAACCTGTTTTCCACAAAGTTGGTACTATCTTCGTCAATAGACGGCGGCCGCTTGATCGGTATAGATCGATTGTGGGCTGATGACATAGGCTTTTTTTAATTTTAATTTTGAACTCATCACTAAATAAATTATTACTATTGGATTAACTCATTTTTGTTTTTACATTATATTAGTATTTAGTTACTAAATCTCTTTCATTGTACTTTGGTAAGCCCTTGTGCTCTGTTCTTTTTCATTGCTGGCCTGTTGGCGGTCTCGACGGTTGGCTAGCACTTTAATAAAGGAAAATGAACTGAAAATGAAATAACATGTCAGTGTGTGACTCTCTCATTTATCTGTGACCATACAAGTAGTGTGGTCCAACTGGCGGCCCACGTTCACTGACAATGTGGCCCCCTCATAGTTTTCTGGAGGGGAAAACTTCAGTGGCAGATGTTACATAACTAATTATTCCAAAAAAAGATATGTATTTAAAAAGTCATGATTGTATTTTATTTATTGTGGATTTATTTTATTAGTAAAAATATTTATAAAACTACGTTGTTTTGTGAACGTGTACGTGCGTGCATATTTCTTAATATATGTTTGGGAGATTAATAAAACTATTTTTGAGAATACAGTTTGAAAGATTCTACCAACAAAAAAAATAAATTTTAAAAAAGTATTGAAAGTATTAAGTTGTTTTAAGCCTATATTAAGTTGATGAAATTACTAAATATATCTTCGTCACGCTGTGCAAATTGATGATCAGATTTGGCCCTTTGGAATGAAAAACTTTGGACCACCATGAGTTACGCCATTGAGAGAAGAGCTCTTTATATACGTGTGTAATACTGTTTGGTTCGATTCATTTTGGTTTTGAAATGTTTTATTGACCGTGGCCTTCCATTTAGAGGTTTACAACCCATCCCCGCCCCTCCTTCCCTCTCTCCGCTGCGACTCACCCGAAATTGAAAGTGGTGGTCATAAAGGACCCGCTTGTGTCTTGCTCCATCGACCGTGAACTATGTAACTACGAGGCCAATGTTAATTACTGTTTTATCTCGTATCGTTCGCCACGGAAGGACGACCTTATCTCCCAAATAGTGTGGTCAGGATGGTTTTACACCTCCACCCGGAACACCATTAGGGTAGACTCTTTTAACAGGATGTCCTTCCTTGTCTGCACTGAGATAAAAAAATAGGATATCTGCTCTTTTTTTTTAATAATACAGTTCAACGATCTTGAAAAGAAAATCATGTGTAGTAGTGCAAGAGCTTTTGTAAAATAAAATAAAAAATAAAGTGGGGTAAAAATTAGGCGTAAAAAGTGCATTTTTTCCTAATAGTTCCTTAATGTATGAATTTGCATGAAACTTTTTGCATCATATATTAAATACAAAATAGTTCCAAGTTTACCCATTAAAATTGAACGCTTTCACTTTTGATTTTTGAAAAAAACAACTGAATTTTTAATTTTTTTTTAATTTACAGAACTTAATATTTTTTTAAAACATATTGTCATAAAATATTTACCTATGATTTTTCGGGGACGCTGATCACGAGGAAGCACTTTAGATGTAATAGTGTACCCGCATTTTCGTAGAAGGATGGTGAGAAACCCCTCAGGAAAAAACCACCCTCATTAGTCCCGACCAGGATTCAAACCCGTCATCAGTAGACCAATCTAACACGAGA
Source organism: Timema genevievae (assembly GCA_902155825.1). Classification (NCBI taxonomy): domain Eukaryota; kingdom Metazoa; phylum Arthropoda; class Insecta; order Phasmatodea; family Timematidae; genus Timema; species Timema genevievae. The sequence goes on along the minus strand of CABFWO010001174.1, from coordinate 154,443 downwards.
ATGACGCCTTAGACCAGGGGTGCAGAACCTTTTAACACTTGAGGACCGCTATTATTTTATAGCGGGCCGTACTTCGATTCCCTTTCTCCCCCACACTTCACCATTCAACCCACCTAACTTTTCCCCCTTATCCTAATTTTATTAATAGATATATAAATTATAGTATAAAAGATGCTGGAAAAGCGTACTTAAGAGAAATATTGAAAACTTACACAGCTAATCTTAAACTAGCGCTAGTAGGCTATTGATACTAAAAACAAGTGATAACTCAAAAAAGTTTGAGGTCACAGACGCCATAGCCTTCCTTTGTGGAGCCCCCGGTTACATACCTCACCCTCAACCCCAAACCCCTAGAAAATAATTAAAAAAGTTAATTTTGGTTTAACGTCATAACAGTAGTTTTCAGCTATTTACCAATTTTCACCCACATAAGATATCATAAAATGCCCTAAAGGTTAAATACATGTAATAATTAATGCTAGAAGCCGTGCTAAAAGGGTTGATTTATCTCCAACCCTTAGTTAGGTTTTCTTCCCCGACGATACTTATCTGTATAAAGGTATAAAGAACATCTGTACCAAGCTTGAATCAAATTGGTCAATGCGTTCAAAAAGTATCGTGATATATATTCACCCTATACAAATAGACAAATGCAAATCAGTGGACGGAAAACTCACTTCACTCGTTCAATAAATCAAACCACATGATTATGTTTTAATTTGTTTTTACACTCTGACAACATTTGCTAAATCGCCTATATTGGGAGACTACTATACGAACGCGCAAGCAAAAATGTCCCCCGGCCCCCTAAATCCTCGAGCTTGTTTCCCCTCTGTCACCTTAGCAAGCATGGGGCCCCCTAAATCCTCGAGCTTGTTTCCCCTCTGTCACCTTAGCAAGCATGGGGCCCCCAAAATTGAGGGTCCCTGTGTGGTCGCGCCATTGGAACTAAGGACAGCCCTGTCAAAAGCAAGAATTATTAGATTCCAAAATATAAATTTTAATTTGTAAAGAAACACTTTTAAAAAAAATTGCACTGAATTTTTTGAGTTGAAAGAATGCACGTGTTTACGAAAACATAAATAGGTTTCCAGTACCATAAACTTAAAGTAGACCTATCGGGAAACTTGACACTTTTTATTTATTTATTTATTGGTTGTCAATATCAGGTTCAATGTTGGACACAGCAATTCTCAAGTTCCATCAGTCAAACGAGAACGACCTCTTGATTTGATCTGTTTCTTCAAAGAAAATGATTGTTCACATAAATAGGTCGATCCGAATAATGTTGTCGTTTTTAGAGCATAATTCGTTTATGCTTCCATTTCCTTAGGCAAGTATTTTTTATATATATAAATCCGGCATAGAAACTTCTGAAAAGTTTTGCTTTCAATTCAGAGTTACATTGAAGATCATTTAGCTCCATCTGGAAATCGGATGATGCAAAAATGGAAAATTCTATCTTACGGGTGGATTTCCGAATACAATTTTAAATTGAGGGCAGCTTGAGAGCCAGCCACATGTGACCCTTGAACATAGAGTTTTAAAATTATTATTATTATTGTTATTATTATTATTATTATTATTATTATTATTATTATTATTATTATTATTATCATCACCGCGTCATACTCCCCATTCGGGTTGTACGCACTTACGCTAATGTGTAATGGTAGGGTGATTGCGAGATGAAATGGAGGACCTACAGTTTAACGTGAGATCCGAACCACGGTGGAGGCCTGGCATTCCCCACATTAACAAGTTGTGATTAATACACGTCTTGTTAGAGGTGAAGGAAGGCAATCAGATAAATCTATGCCGGGAACGAGAATTAAACCTCGAACCCCCAACACGTTTGTACAGAAATCCAATTTGGTTTTATCGGTTTTCATACTCTCAAAAAAAATACCAATATTCTTCTTAGCTGTAGCTAAAATTTAATTAATAGGACTATAAAATATTTATATACTTCAATGGTTTTCGCCCTTTTCTTTATTTATTTACCTTATGTTAAATCAAAGCAATAAAAGGCCACTAATACTAAACTATTTCTGCGTACCCCTAAATAAATATGACACATACCCCCAGGCATACGCGTACTATCGATTTAAAACTACTGATTTACATTAATATTTGGACCAATATCTTTGAATCATAAGACTCACAGGGGTTGTCACGTACCTAAGCACTGAATGTCGTTGGGGTGGGGATTGTTTTCCACAAATAATTTGAAATGTGGTTTTTCCATCCCTTTTCCCGCAAATATGCGTGTATCAAGCTAAAACCACTACTCTTCCCATCCCTACACCCTAGATTAAGACGTTAATAAACTTGGTTCTAAACGTAATAATAATGCACACCCTATGAACTGATAGAATATATTGACCAAGCGTAGTGAGGTCCCGTTTTAACTCGACAATTTCATCTGTATTTTTGTCGGTCCAGTGTCCGGACGTTTGTTTCGTGCTTATTGTCAATTTTAAATAAATTTGGCTGGGACACTCATTGAATCTAGACCAAACAACGCATTCAAATATTTTATTTATCTAGTCAACCGTTTCAAAATGGTGACCACTCAAAATATGTATGTTTGTTTGTTCCGTGATAATTGCACAATTCATTGACCAATTTTTAACGGAATTTGACAGGGACATTCTTTGAACTCGAATGTTCCTCTCATCCACCTCCCCCCCCTCC
>CABFWO010001174.1:121639-151668 GCA_902155825.1 Timema genevievae | reverse complement strand
CACACACTTTGTCTCCTTCCTCCTGACGTAATGTGACTTGTGTGATCTGCTTCAGGAGATGGACGTGTACGACGACTCGAACTACAACTCGACGAGCGAGGCGGAGCTGGACTCTGACCCGGAGCCCGAACCAGATCCGGACCCGGACGACCCGGAGCGACTTCTCAACGAGTGGTTGGGGGAGCTCGACATTCTGACTGTGGTGAGTATATCTGACCAGGATCATGGCTTCAATGTGTATTTGCCACATTACATACATCATGTGTTGGTAACTAAATTAATATTTCGAGTTGATACTTATACTACTACACTACAAACCCGCTTCGACAGACACGCGGACTAAACTTTAAACTCCTCTAGTATTGTGTACCGTTGAGGGATAGTTCGGAGATCGATTCCCAGCCGGATGTACCGAGGGTAGTATTTCCTAAATGGTTTCTCACTTTCCTCCCCCGCAAATGCAGGTACATTTCCTCTAAATTTTAGTTCATTCCTACAGACCTTACCCCGTTAATGTTTCAAAATGTGGATAGCCCGGACGGGTAGTAAGTGGTGCAAAAACAAACCACTATGCTGGTGGACCAGTGGTGGATCCAGAGGAGGAGTGAGGAAGGCGCACCCTCCTGCCCCCTCAAGAATGTTTCCATTAGTATTAACAATATTAATTAAGAAATTAAACCAATTAAATATTTTATAATTACTAAATTATTAGTTGTATTGTCACGTAATATCTCACTAGCTAGTTGCTTCAGGTGTCAATCACTGTCAATAATTGATTTACATTTTTAACACATAATTTAAGTAACATATTAATAAAAAAAAGATGATATCTTATGCTTTTTTTTAAATTTCAATCATTAATTGGTTTTCCCCTAATGATAACTGAGTAATTAATTAAATTAGTTTTTGAAAATGTTAATAAACTTGCATAAATCCGTAGATTCAGTTAGTACAAATTATTTACATAATATTTAACCTTATTTCCCTCTTAAGAATCACTATTTGTTATTCTTATTATTTGCTTATAATAAATTTCAAAACTAATTTCAAATTTTACCCTTAATATGAGGGCTACTTTCAAGTTGGTTGAGCGTTACACTGAAATAATTACCCTCAAATTTACTCTCAGATTTTGAAGTATTTTTGCCTCCAGAATTTCCTAAGGGGGCATCTCCCCCCGACAGGGTGCCGTGAAAAATCCCACCACCACCCCATCACGAAAACCCTGGACCCACCCCTGCAGTGGGCACGTGCAGAAAGAAGTCAGTCCGGTTTTGCAGGTGACAGGGAGGTCAAGGTTTGAATCACAGCTGGAAGTACCGATGAGCTTTGTCCATTTTTTTTAATTTTAATTTTTTATATTACCACATCTTAGTACCCTTTTGAGTTATACGCATAAGATACATTAATTACTCTAGTGGAGTATGAATGAGGAAGGTAAAATTTCAGAGGAAATGTACTCGAATTTGCGTTAGGTACTGGAAAACAATTTAGGGAAAAAACTCCTTCAGTACACCCGACCGGTATTTGAATTCTGATATCACCATCATCGGTAATCCAGTCTGACACGAGAGTAATGTATTAAACCATGCGACCACCGTTGTGGGTAATTCATTTTTAATCTATCTGTAATTTATGTTATTCATTGGACGCTATTATGACAGGGTTTCCGATGCCATAAATTAAAGTAGTTTAGATCTCTAAGAAAAATAATATTTAGCTCATAGGTGTGCGCATTGTGGGTGCCGTGGGTGCCATGGCATCCCTAAAAAAACAGGAATGGTTGGAGTGACAAATAATGCAGTACCTTACATTTGTTTTAAGAAACCACGTTGATGAATATTCCAAAGTTATTGGTTAATGTAGGCTTGAGATCCTGCCACAACACCTAATAGTCTAATTCATATAACAAAGAAAGGCCATTTGTGCATACGTACGTGGATGACATTATTGAAGAGTGCTAAAAAAATTGGTTCCCTTAAGCTGGTGGATGGCATTGTAGGTAATCGATAATGTATGTTTTTTCAAAGAATAATTTTGTGAAATAAAACAATGATTCTTTCTTGTCTTTGACATATTATAATTGATTTAAAGAAAAGTAAACTGGGGGGGGTGCATTTATCCCAGCCCCTCAGTCTTCCAACTGGCACACCCATCAGCAACAAACACCCTGCGCACGCCTATGCTTTAAGTTTGTAGGAAAATCACAAAACGTGTGAGCTCTCGCTGGACTCTAACTACAGACCCTGTGATTTGGACAAGCGAGAAGGTTGACTTGAGTGGTTTTTCTCCTGGGCATAACACCTAGTCAGTTTAAATGTGAAATTTGACGCTTAGCCTTAATTTTTATACATGATAGAGTATTGAGAAGCCCCGCAGACGTTTAGAAATCCCGGATTATTTAAGAAGTGGTTTGATATTTTTAATATTGTTTTCATCAAAATGTAGGGAGAACTTTTGACCAGTTAAAAGGTTTAAAGGATTTTACAAAAAAATTATAGTAACTTACATAAAACCCTATAAAACAATCCCACATTATATTAAAATGTTATTTTTAGAACCTATCAAAATATGAAATATTGATAGAGGAAGGCTAGATCTAGGTTTATAACCTTCTGCTTTAGTCTCAAAAGTATAATATTTAGCGTAAAACGTTGTTGAATTTTTTTTTTTACTTTAAAGTCAAAATGTATACCATTTAACTGGTCAGGAACCTGTTGATAATGTTCACCTACATTTTTTTGAAAGCTATATTTAAAAATATTAAGCAACTTCTTAAATAATACGGGATTTCTAGACGTCTGCAACACGTGTCAGTGATCTTCCATGTAATAGCATCTAACTCTTACACAATCGATAGTTTTGAAGTCTTCTTGAATTGAAAGGAACATGAAAAATGCATTTATATAATAATATATTGATTAGATGTTTATTTAATGAAGGATCGGTAAGTGGATGCTATTAAGGGGGATGTAGCACTTGATGGTATTCGTATGTGATGTATTGTGAGTCGTGTAAACTGGAAGTCGTGTAAGCTGGAAGCCAACATCATGTAGAGCAGGGGTAGGCAACAGGTCGATCGATCGCTATTGACCGGTCGATCTTGCAGCCATTTTCAGTCCATCGTGTAAGAACACTACATCATTACGGAAAGGCAAGCTTACCTCGCATTATTCCACTATGGTACAGCTTATAAGTCAGGGCCATAGTGTAATTCGTCAAGGTAAGACTTTTTTACCTCTCAGGGTAAACGGAGTGTACATTTTATTTATTTTATATAAAGGTAGATACATAAGTATTGAAGGAAATATTTAATTTAAGATATAAATACATTATGTATAAAAAAAGAAGGATTAAAAGTAGAGTGGAGAATATAAGGATGATCGCGGGAATTGTGATAAAATATGTACAAGTCGACCAAGGCCCAAAAAGGTTGCCGAACCCTTATGTAGAGCGTCTGCCCGGTTATGTCTGACTTTCACTCGAAACTTATCTTCATCACACTTTTAGGGTGACCTGGTGGTCTAATGGTAAGGTGTCAGACTTCTGTGCTAAGGGACCGGGGTCCAATCCTCGGTCCCGGCACATATTTATCTTATTGCCAAACCCTTCCTTCACCTCTGACAAGATGTGTATTAATCACAACTTGTGAATGTGAGAGATGTCAGGCCTCCACCGTGGTTCGGATTCCACGTCAAACTGTAGGTCCTCCATTTAATCTCACAATAACCCTAACATTACACATTAGCGTAAGTGCGTATAAACCGAACGGGTAGTAATACACAATAATAATAATAATAATAATAATAATAATAATAAATCACACTTTTAATTTTCTCTAGATTTTAGTGTAGATTTTATAAAAACTGGTCGCCTCTGTAGTCAAGTGGTCAGTGTCCCTGGTTACAGATATAGAGATTCCTGGTTATATTCCCGGCGCTTCCAGATTTACTCTGAAGCATTGAGTCTGAAACAAGGTCAGCTCAGCCTCGTGAGGACTTGAATGGAAAAAAGTGGTATATCTGGTCTCGTTGTGCTAACCACATGACACCCTCTATCTGCATAAGTTGACACTATCTTCGCCAACAGATGGTGGCCGCTCGGTCAGTATGGCTCGATTGCGGTATGACATAATAGATTTTTTTTTAAATAAACACTAGTGTATTTTTTCTCAACATTTTTGCGATGAATTACCAACCATCAAGAGATACTATGTGCACCGAGGAAATACTGAGGCCCTCAGAGTAGCAGGGGGTGGGGGGTTGTTGAATATTATCCAGGAAAATCATTATTTTTTAGACATTTACACTTTCGGAATAAAGATACAAGACAAAAATCAATATAATAAATAAAATGTTGACAAAAATACCATATCACTACGTTGCATTAGTAAGTAGTTGTTTGATTATTTTTAAAATTTTAAATCTCATACGTTTTTATAAATAATTGTTTAGAATTGTTGACTTAAGATTGGTATAATTATGACTTTTGTCTACCTAGGAAATAAATAGAGCCTAGTAGAGATATTTCATATTTGATCTCCTGCATAAAATTTCCAATTTTTCTATTATATGTGATCAACCTTCTTTAATTCAGATTATTACTAAACTTCCTGGGATCCTGCGAATCACCCGACAGGACATCGTGGTCCACACTTTGAAAAACACTGAACTAAAGTAAAAGGTTTTTAATTTAAACTAGAACTTATAGTTAAAATGGGATGGAAAGGAATGAACACAAGATAAGCTTAGTATTTTTACGGACACGGTTTTATAGTGTTATAATACCTAAAACATTCATAGCTGGAAATACGATTTGTAAAAATGTTGATTTTTAGTAACTTTTAGTAAGCTATGTTTGAAAAATACACGATCAATGTAATACATAGAAAAATCATACTTACCGAGGAAAGATGTAAAATAGTGAATCAAGGAAAAGCGAAATATTTTGTTTGGAAAACCTGTAAAATTCCAGAACTTCAGTATAAGAAATTGGTTGGTTGGTGCAGTCCAGTTTTTATTGGAAGAACCTTATCTGACAGCTAGAAAACTACTGGATCTACCATCACGCATTCATTAATTAAGTAGTAAAGTACTCGCTTCAAACCCAGCCTGGACCGACGGATTTGTCTTGAGCGATAAAAATCCGTAGCACAACTTCCTTCGGATGGGAAGTGAAGCCGTCGGTCCCACGTCAATTGTGGCATGTAAAAAAACTCTAGAAGGTATGGGAAAATACCTTTCCTGGGAACATCGGTAGGCCCTTTCGCTCTCGCACATAGAAATTCTCGTGTGCTGATATAGTCAATCTGTTCAGAAAATTTACGTTAAATACCTCAAATAAATAATTAGTCAAATCATATGATCACTTTTGATATATTATCAATAACTATAAAATAACATTAATAAGATAATCCAAAGTTTTAAATTTGGTCCATAAAAAATGTGTTTGTGTTTATTAATAGACCCTTACTATGAAATTGGACTTAACTCGCAATTCCGGCCTGCCGTACTGAGATCTTACTACCCTTCCTGCATGTACGCACTATCATCACACTAATTGTGTAGGGATGGGGAAGCCAGAATTTAGAGGAAATATACCCGCATTTTAATGAAAGTAGTGTGGGAAACCACTTAGAAAATATCACCTTCCGTACACCCGCCTGGGATTTGAACCCCACGCTTTGTGAGTCTCATTACTGTCCGCATTTTTAATTTAGATCATTATTTAATCTCATATTAAATCTATAATGATCTTTAATCGTAAACACAAATAATTATTTATGGCCGTGGAGATAAATTAGTTTCTTTGTAGCGTTGAATGCATTGGAAGCACGGATAATAGAAATCACGGATAGTACAAATAATTCCCATCTGTTTACCATCACCATTCAAAATTTGCTGCCCTTAGTTTCTACTTATTTATATGAAAAGGGATTTCCCACAATGGTAAATATTAAAACGAAGCAGTGAAATCGATTCAGAATCGACTCCTATATGTGAATAACATTAAGTAATACATTAGAAACAAGAATAGACAAATTAATGGAAAGTGTTCAACAGCAGAGTTCCCATAAAGTTCATTTAGATAAGTTAATTCAAATTTTTTTATTTGCTTGTTATAATCTGTAAATAAAGTCATAATGTTAGAATAAATCTTAATGAGTAATATGTTAGTAACAACTAGAGGACTGCGAGAATATTTTAGGATATTTAGGAGGCCGTGAGTAATAAAAGGTTAAGAACCACTGATCTGGCATTCAGAGAGAACAGGGTGTATAGTAGGCCTACATATACATGAGTATATTCATTCGACGACCTTGTTTTAATTTGGTCTTGTAGTTTCTATTAAAATAAAATAAAAATATATTATTTTTATATATGTCAGTTTGAAAACTCCACGATACATTTTCTACAGTATAAAGAGTGAAAAACTTCATACATACGAATATAAAAATAAAACCTTTCTATTCAGAAGAAATATATGTCTATGCCTCTGAAATTCAAAGCTCGTTCTCTTCTCGTTCGGTAAGCTCTCCCTTCAAAGCTCCCACTTGAGCATATTCCTCGCAGTGAAGGGGAGAGGGAGGAAGAGGAAGGAACCTGCGTATCATATGAGATGTGTTCCGCCCCGTAGTTCGAAACGAGCGCAACCAGCCATGCGTGGGACGGGGCCTCGCCTTGCACTAGTGGAGGCGCCGTCAGCATCACGGGTAGGCAACCTGCAGGATGAGAGGCCAAGCGCCGTCAGCTTCACGGGTAGGCAACCTGCAGGATGAGAGGCAAGGTGCCGTCAGCTTCACGGCTAAGCAACCTGCAGGACGGTAGACAAGGCACCGTTAGCTTCACTGTTAGGCTACTTGTAGGATGGTAGACAAGGTGCTATTAGCTTTACGGTTAGGCAATCTGTGGAACGGTAGACAAGGTGCCGTTAGCATCACGGGTAGGCAACCTGCAGGATGAAAGGCAAGGTGCCGTTAGCATCACGGGTAGGCAACCTGCAGGATGAGAGGCAAGGCGCCGTCAGCATCACGGGTAGGCAACCTGCATGATGAGAGGCAAGGTGCAGTTAGCTTCACTGTTAGGCAATCTGCAGGATGAGAGGCAAGGTGCTGATAGCTTCACGGTTAGGCAACCTGCAGGATGAGAGGCAAGGCACCGTCAACTTCACGGGTAGGCAACCTGCAGGGTGAGAGGCAAGGCGCCGTCAACTTCATGGGTAGGCAACCTGCAGGATGAGAGGCAAGGCACCGTCAACTTCACGGTTAGGCAACCTGCATGGTGAGAGGCAAGGCGCCGTCAACTTCACGGGTAGGCAACCTGCAGGATGAGAGGCAAGGTGCCGTCAGCTTCACGGTTAGGCAACCTGTAGGACAGTAGACAAAGCGTCGCTTTTTTTTCAATCCCCATGGACTGCAGCAACATTGTAACAAGATATTATGTTGTGAATTCCACGTTAGCAACAGTTTAGAAAGTCAAGCTGGTACTCATAATTTAAACATTGTTTTTCCCTTTGTGTTTTGAGATCCATCCTAGAATAATAACAATGTAAAATGTATGCTGTTCACTACGTCTTGGAACCCGTTGGGGACAGCACATAGATTAATTACTCTAATGGGATAGGCTTTTTTCTATAAACATTACCTTTTCCAGCCCGTGGCCTGGGTCAGTTTTAATGGGATAGGTAGAAGGATGTTATAATTTTATAAGAAATGTACCCTCATTTGTGGAGAGGGGGAAACGCCCCACTACACCCGACCGCGTTTCGTACCCTGACCTTGTACCCCCTGGCGTGGGTAACATTTAGTTAATGTACATAAAATTGTAAAGTCAACCTCAGGGGTCTTAGGGTTAAGTGCTCTCTTCAGTACCCGATGTCCGTGGGCCCAAACCCAGCTGAGGTCACGAATTTTTCTTGAGCGATAAAAATCCGTATGACAACTTTCTTCGGAGGAGAAGTAAAGTCGTCGGACCCATGTCTATTGTGGCATGTAAAAGAACCCTGAAAGGTATGTGAAAATACCTTTCCCTGCAAAAATTTTAGGCTCTTTCTCGCTCGCTCGTAGAAATTCATTGCTGAAATCAACGGTAAACCACCACACTTTCTGAACTTTCCAAGGACATGTGATTTTTACCAGATGGTATGGGCAGCACCAACCAGACGAAAGGTTGAGTATATGCCCAGTTCCATATGGATAGGAAGCGCATCAAACCCATCTTTGCAAAAGCAAGTCACTGTTTTTAAGGCGCAAATATTAAAGAGACTGTGTAAACTCGTCGGAAGAAGAGGGGAAGTGTTCAGCAGATAAACAAAAGACTTCGCAGGGTGAACTGCTCATTTTCTTCCCTCTCTTTATGTTTCTTACAATTGGTGTCTTAAGTGTGATAGCGCTTAGGTGCGTCAGTTTAAGATGCAGCCCACTTCGCAAAATAGCTTCGAAATCTCCCAACTAGGCAACCAGACTAAATGAGCTTACTATTTAGACCTATGCGGGAAACTGATTATATCAGTTTCCGACCTACAAACCAACTTTGCTCTAGAACAGACAAAAACGGCCAATATCTCGACAGTAAAATTCATCCCTGTGAATTGTGAAACTCCAATTTCACACATAACAAATAATTCAGTTGTGTCGGGAAGCGAATCAAAGAACTCATTGGTCAAGTGCTCGGCTACGCACTGAAAGCGCAAAGGCCGAATTTGTGTACCTGCTTAAGAGTCTATCAGACGCGCACAAGGTGGGAGCATCAAAAGTGTACCATTGTTTGTATACCACGATCTTGGTTGGAAGAACAATAGGGAAAATTAAAACATATTTCTTTGCGGCCAACATTGATAACATTTTCTTATATTATTGGTGTTATTTGATAGGTATTGATAATATCCATCAAAAGTAACATCTGAAGATGACATGACTTTATGTATGAATATATTAAAATTGTCTTAGTAACTAGCTTCTACTGTTCTTCCTACCAAAGTCATAGTAGAGTGTCTGAGCCCCAGATGGCAAAACCTAACCTAACCTAACCATACCTAACCACATTAGTAAAGATTAAGGGGATGGGGTGTTTGTTCATTGCAGTTTTATTATATTATTGTAATTGAGTAAAGGGTTAGTTTAAATACATGTTTGCCATATTGCCACGTTAATCAGTTGTTTTATCCCTTTGTGCTTTGATTCTAAAGTCTAGGTGTGCTTTTGATCCATATCTTTGTGCGCTTTTGATATGAGGTCCTCTTGTGAGCTTTCACTGTTCTCCGCAGGTGCGCTACCAACTAAATTACGTTATAGGACATAATTAAGAGCGTTCATCATAGCAGGCCCAACTCAGCTCGCGCGAGGTATGGAAGTAATAGGGAAAAGAAAAGAGCAAGATATGCCAGAGATGTGTGCAGTGCATTCGTATTTGAATGATTACTCGGAATTTTTCGTGGTGACGTTGGGGGACAAAGCGACAAAGTTTTTTGTTAATAACTACAGTATGTCCCTATTATGATAGAATAATGATTTCTGCATAGTGCCTATCCGTGAAGCCATTGTAAAATGGTCACAAACAGCATTTTCAATGCAGTTTTTATCCAAATATAATTTAATATTTCAACAATTTTCAGTATTAGGAACTTCTATTAACTCTTTATCTCCATTAATGTTTAATCATAAATGATCCACGTGCGATAGTGTTCATGTGAACTTACGATTTCTAGCAGATTGTATCACAGAGTTGATTGGTATGTGATGCACGCGATTAAGGGGGGGAGGGAAGAATAGGGAATATCATTCTAGAATTTATATGGTTCAAAAGTTGTGGATGGTGTAAAAACTGTTTGTAGCACGCAACAACTTTGATTCCGTTTGCTAATTAAACCAGTTGTGTTAACCATTTAATAAAAAATAAAATTTGTGAATAAAGTGATCTTACATGCTCAGATTAAAGCACCTATTCTCAATAGTAATTAATTTAACTTGTGGTTCAGGTTCCCTTTTCACTCATTGGCAATGCCCCCTTTCACCCTCATTTAGTTCAAGATGGTCCAATATCGCGTGGGTGCGACTCCCGGATGTACTATATCAGTGATACAGTGTCCGGGATGTTGACCCCCCCCCCCTCCCCAACCACCATACTCTTCCGTCCAAAGTACTATCTCTGCCCTTAACCTCGTTCTAGCACATCCAGCGCCAAAATGAACCGGACCGCACTTTCAACGTGGTCTGGGTTTTATTTGGGGTGGGGGAAATCTGGCCCAAATTGAGAGAACTAGTGCTTTGTTTATTGCTCTGCACCAACCTTATACTGGATACTTTTCTCCAAATCATGGAGGGGTCAAAATTTATATTACCAACTCATGTTACCAAAATTCCGCCAAAAGTGATAAAATTCCACGCTAAATAAATCTACATTTTGGATCTTTTTTTAGAACCGCCTTTTAATACCTGTTTGGGTTTTACGCATATTCACTAGCTACGCTAAGGTTTAGGTTCGAAACGGGTTGAGTTTAAAGGAACTTTACCCGCATTTGCGTGAAGGTAGGGTAGAAAACCGTCTAGGGAAAAACCGTCCTCACCACACCCAACCGGGATTCAAACCCCGGTCAACCCGTCATCGGCAGTCTAGTCTACTGTGAGAGTGATGCCTTGGACCATTTGACCACTGAAAGGGGTAAAAATAGCCTGTTAAAATACCTTATACAAGATAAATATTGTTAAAATTAATATCCTAAGTACTTCATCAATTAAGAGGGAATAATTTATGCCTCAGAAAATACTTTTAGAACCCACTTAACGAGAGCTGTACACCCGCAAATGCAAGACTAAATTTAAATTTTCCTACCTCACCCCTGGATCACTTGAAAATTAAAAAAACAAAAACAATAAACCAAGCACTCAAGCAAAGTATTTATTTACCGCAGGAAAAAAGCTCGATTAAGATTTGTTTAGAGACCTTGAAATCCCTTAAGCCGTCATTTGATTATTCTATCCGATAGACCCACTCTGAAAAAAAGCTAGATCTACCGGGAAAAATACTGGGCAGACAAATCTAGTCTGGATATTTGCTTGTTTGATGACCCACACCAGTGGTCACGCTGTCCAAGGCGTCAGGTTTGTTTGATCTGGTTTTCCTCTGACGAGGTGCTTGGGGTTTGAATACCTGCTGGGTGTACAAAGATTTTTTTTTTCCACGAAATGACTTCCTCCACACAAATGAGGATACATTTCTCTAAAATTCTACCTTCCTCATCACTACTACATTAATTTTTAATAGACAGGATCTATGGTGGGGGCATACTCTAAAGTAACACTTTCGCAATATATTAGACTGCTGATGATGGGAGACGGTGGTTTGATCCCGGTCGGGTGTACTGAGGATGATTTTTCCTGAACGGTTTCCCACTCTCTCTCCACGCACATACGTGTACACTTATTACAAATTCAACTTTTATTTTCCTTAAAACCATTAGTGTAATTTGTACATATACGTATAACCAGAACAGGTAGTTAGACAAAGCGCTAAAAATATTTTTTTTAAAGATGAATATAAATTTGGGATTGTTTTAAACTTATTTTAAATATGTTCTAAAATATCCCTCCTATTTTGAGATGATCATTATAGATTTGGAAAACTTGAGTTATCAAACCATCTTAACCCAGTCGGTAGCGAGTTTACTTACTGAGCTAAAAAAAGGTCCCGAGTTCAATTCACGGCATAATAATAAAACATGGCACCGCTATTTTTTTTCCAGTGATGAATTAACTATCTAAGAATTAGGTGTTGTAGGTGTCTATTTTTATTCTGAAACATGTCTTACTACCCGTCCGGGCTATCCACATTTAACCACATTGAAGAATGTAGAATTTTACGTGAAATGTACTGGAAAATTGTTTAGGAAAAGCCATCCTAAATGCAACCTGTAGGGATTCAAACTTTCTCTGTCATCGGAAAATCAAACCATAGAAGCTTGACATCTTAGTTCGAATGCCCACTGATGCATGTTTCATCAGTTATAGAGGTGTTTTTAGCACCGCATCTTACTACCCATTCGGGTCGTACGTTTATGTACTAATTACGCTAATAGGTTAGGGATGAAGAAGGTTAAATTTAAGAGTAAGTATACAAACATATGCGTGGATAGAGAGTGAAAAACCATTTAGGTAAAACTACCATCAGTACACCCGACCGGGATCGAACCAAGATCTCCCCATCATCGGCAGTCTAGTCTATTGAGATAATAGCGCCTTAGACCATGCGGTCATCAAAACGGGTTTTCGTAAGGCTCCACTGAGAAGTTTTTGGAATCGGATACCTAATCTTAAAATTAAGGGTAGTTTATTGAAGGGCAAAAGAGATAAAAATCTAATTTCTCAAAATACACTATAATGATTTTGATTAAATTTTGTATCCAGGCATTATTTAACATTAAAAACCAAATGGATATTCTCATTTTCCCGTGAAAATAACTTAAAGGATACTTTACATAAGCGTAAATTTCCGATTTTGATCATATATCTACAACTATTTGATATACGTAATAATTTATCTTAATAAAGTTATATTGTTATTTAAAATAAAAGTATTTTATTTAGAATATGTTTTATAAAATTAATAGTTTCTGACCTTTAAGCAAATATAGCCTATTTATTTTTTATGCAGCTCTTTGAAAACAAACATTGATTGTAATGCTCTTTGGTCAACAGAGATGTTCCTCTTTTCTCAATGTTTATATAAAAGTGTGTATTATTTCATTTACGCTCTTTGGTAGTGTGTTGATGCAACATTGTATATTAATTAGTTTAACAAATCTTAGGAGTTTTTAGTAAATGTTTATATTTTTAAATAAAAGATAAAGTCTGTGTGGTGCACCGTACCATTTAGTTTATCACCACGTTTTACTACCTGTTCGGGTTATAAATATATACGGTAATTACTCTAATGGGGTAGGGATGAGGGGGGAAGCATTTTAGAGGTAATCTACCAGCATTTGCTTGGAAGTAGAGTGAGAAACAGTTTCAGGAAAAACCACATGACGCGGTTCGTTGCCAATTGAACTATTTTCTTCTAAATTAATTATCTCTCGTAAATCCTGACTCACCCCTGCGCTTGACTAAGGTCTCATAGTGGTCACTTATGTGTCACGTGACCTATTTAAACAAGTTGCCCTGTTTTACCGATTTAAAAAGCAACATTCGTTTCTAGTGCCAAACAGAGATGACCCAAGCTGCTATAATTTCCAGACCACGACCTACTTTAATGTTTCATCAGAATTTCTTAATGAAGATGTTCACATCTCACAAACAAAACTTGGTGCAGCTTCAATCTTCATTTAAATAATTGCTCGAGTAAAAAAAAAAAAAAGTGGTGGTGCTAAACATTTTCACCGAAGCTTGTATGATCGTTGTGAGTCATTGCTTTATTTCATAATTGTCTTTATTTAAAACGAGTTGTTGGGTTTTTTTCCGCGGTGACTTTAGATCGTACAAGTGGTGGAAAATTAGTTGCAAATCCATTTGACATACATTATAATGTTTGACGTCATGCGACATGTTTGTAGGCCTATACTAACATAGATTGTGTCAACTTCATAATACGTAATATACCTTGATTTTCTTACGAATGTCCATTTAGAACACCTTTTACAAAATACAAACAAATTTTTTTGCAACCAACATTAATAACATTTTACTATATTATTACGCGCCTCGGTGGCGTAGTTGGCTAACGCGCCAGTCGTGTTGAACCATACCATCGAGGACGGGGAGATCGAGGTTCGAATCTCGGTCGGGTGAACTGGGGGTGGTTTTCCACTCTCCCTCCACGCAAATGCGGATTCACTTCCTCTCAATTCAACCTTCCCCATTCCTAATCCATTAGTGTAATTAGTACTTATGCGTATAACCCGAACGGGTAGTAAGGCGCGGTGCTAAATAATAATAATACTATATTATGAATATTATTTCATAGGTATTGATAATATCTATCAAAAGTGACAGCCGCAGATCACATGAATGAATCAGTGAAAAAAGATCTAGTAACCTTTTCTTACCCGCTTCAGTGGCCGCATGGTCTAAGGCGCTATTCTCTCTGTAGACTATACTGCCGATGACGGGGAGATTGAGGTTCAAATCTTTCTCGAGTGTACTGAGGATGGTTTTTCCAAAATTGTTTTCCACTCTCCCTCCCTCTCTCTCCCTCTCTCTCTCTGTCCAGCGCAAAACATAACCTTCCTCATCCTTAAAAGTATTAGAGTAATTTGTACATAAGTGTATAAACCGAACGGGTGGTAAGACGCGGCGCTAAACAAAATCTAAAAAAAAACATACATGGAATGACTATATAAAACCTTGCTGCCTAAATATTTAGTCTGAAAGGTGTGTGTACCGTCGTGAAGTTGTTTAAACTTGTGTGGAGAAACAACACATGAGGCACGCGAGTATGAAAGGGTGAAGTATACTCTTGTTCTAAGAAAATAAATACTTTTATGCTTCAAAAGTCGCCGTAAATATTAATCGACTTATGACATTAACGTAACGCACTGAAGCTCAGCTTGACCTATGAATAATGTGGCAACTATAGGCTTTTTTTCAAACTTTTCTTTATTTATTTGTTTATAAATTCTTTCTTGTAAAACGAAGGGAGTCTATTTTATTGGAATAATATGTACAAATAACAAACCTACCACATGCCATAACTAGCGATGGATTTAACTGGAATTAAAAAAAAAATTGTCAGGTCTTATAAAACTTTGCATTGTTATGGCGATTTAGAATCCTCGGAAAGTTGGATTTACAAAATATTTACCGAATTAAAGGTATTTATTACATTTGAATCTCATTACTCCTTCCAATGCCATATAATCAAGTCATGACTTATTTTTATCAACCTTCATTCAATATTCGTTTATCAGTGAAAATAAGTGGCGTTGCTAAAATATATTATTACTACTATTATTATTAGGTGTTTTGTCCTACGACAGGTCCATTCCTTTTGTCATTTAATTTAGACCGCCAATGCACCCTGGCTTTTGCCTCCTCGTTCAGCTCCCAGAATATTATTCGTTCCTTCAAGTCATCTAATATTAAGATTGAATATTTTTTAATTATTATATTTCTGGTGGAAATATTTTCCCACGGTGCCACAAACAATCGTATCCATTTAGGTCAAAATCTGTAGAACCATGGACAAATAAACATCTTAAAATAACTTAATTTAGAGCAGAACACTTTTACTAGACACGCAGATCTATCGTAAGAAATTATAATTTATGGATAATACTTGGCAAAACCAAAAGTGCACACCCCTTTCTTGATTTCTTTTTCTTTTTATAGAACTGCATTTTCAAAAGAAAATCCTACTTAGGTTTATCCAAATGAGTTGAATCTAAATACTGTTTTATTTTGATAGTAGACAAAGTTAATACAGGAAAATTAGGCTCTATTTATTGCACTTTGCGATTTGGAGAGTGTTTTTATAAAAATATACGCCGTCCAGATCAACGGACAACTGCAAAAGGGCAAACTTTTTTTTTCGTTTGGTTTTACACCAAGATAAAAATAAATTAATACCAAATTTTGTATAACTGTAGCTTTCAGTCTTTTCTTTCAGAAAATAAAAACTTTATTGGGGGCTGTAACAGCAATTTCCGCAGTTTAATTCATTTAATTGACGCACATCGGCGAAAATGGACTTGGTGAGAGTCGATCACACTCCTCTTGAATTACACTCAAGCGCGGTGTTAGAGGCGTGCAGTGGGAGAACCCTACTAAAAATTATTCATATTGTAGGCACAAACTGGGCTCGAATAAGCGATGCTTAGACCTAAAATATACTTCACTAACTAATCGGCCTCGGAGGGGAATTTCGAACCTGTTGTCCTGAGCAACAATTGATCACCTAATGTCGTGCATAGTTCCCATTCCGGAAACATAAATAATTATATAAAAAATATAATTCTAAAAGAAAGTTTATTTCTCAAATTGTTTTGCTCCAGAACGACGACCAGAGAAATATAGTCCAAATCTCACAGGAAGGGCTTTATCTGACAGAAAATCTACTACATCTTTTTTCACGTATTTATACGCCAAGTCTTGTGAACTGCAACATGTAATTTTTGATGGATACTATGGATATCTATAAAATAACAATAATAATATATTCAAGATTTTATCAATTCTGGGTGCATAAAGACGGTTTGTATTTTCTGAAATGCTCTTTCCATGAAAATTGGACTCTAGAAACATTTCCTGATAGAGAGAAAAAAAACTGGGTAAACATATCGCAATAGCATTCCCTTCTCCTGTGTTGTACATCAGCGCTTCGGGCCTAGAGGTCGTCAGGGCCCATTGACCGCATGGTGCGGGCCTTGTAGATGCGCGCAGAGGGCCTATGGAGACTGAGGTTGATTGGTTATCAACGTAGCCATCCAGCAACTCTTGCCTTTCATAAGCAAACATGGACGATGATTGTCTTCAATTCATCGTGGTGTAGCGACGATGTTTCTTAACGCTAATCTGGTCAAACCCTTTTTATATTAGGGTATTTAACGTGTACTTTTCAAACGTATTGATTATATCAACACACAGCACACAAACTATAGTTTATGGTAAAAATATACATTTATGTAATTTTTTTGCTTATTTTATTTGTTATTTTAAAGGTAGTGATTAAATCTGTAGATTTTGATAGATATTTACACATTTTTTAAGTGCATTTTTTGCGTTTTTATAGGCATCAACTTCCGGACTCTGGTTATTAGTGTTTACTGGATCTCAATTTCCATAAGTTTGTTAAGGACTGGTACTTTTCAATAAAGTTAGTAAGAAATTAATTTGAAAAAATTCCCTGTCTACATCCATATTAAGAGCGTTCATGATAGCAGGCCCAACTCAGCTCCCGGCTCGCACGAGCTCAGGGAGTAAAAGGGAAAAGAAAAGACCAAGATATGCCAGAAATATGTGCAGTGCATTCGTATTTCAATGATTACTCTAGATTTTCCACTGTGACGATGGGGGACAAAGCGACTAAGTTTCTTGTTAATAACTACAGTGTGTCTCTTATTATGACAGAATTAATATTTGTGCACCATTCTTAGCTGTGAAGCCATTTTAAAATGGTCAAAAAGAGTCTTTTCAAGAAGTTTGTATTCAAATATCATTTATAATTTAATACTTCAACAATGTTCACTATTAGGAACTTTTAATAATTCTTTATCTCCATTAATGTTTAATCAGAAATTATCCACGTGAAATAGTGTTGGTGTAAATTTACGATTTCTAGCCGACTGTGTCATAGAGTTGATTGGCGTGGGATTCGCGCTCTTAAAAAAGAAAATACAAATCAAATGTTAACAACGGATCCACAAAACCACACTTGAGATACTAAAGTAGCAAGTGGTGAGAGGCAAAGTGCATTGAGCATGCGCAGTTGGTATCGCCCAACAGACTGATACATTTAGGGTTTGAACTGCCCCTTCACAGGCCTGGAATTACAATCCGACCAATAGGTCATGTGTCGCCTAATCTTACATCCAGCCGACCCCGCACAATGACAGTTTTCACATGGTCATGGAAAAGGGATTGGTATAGAAACGCCACTCTAATGTTGGCACGTAGAACCACGTGGCTAGAGCTCGCGGTGTTAGTGCCACGAACTAAAAGATTCGAAGCGGGACGTTACACTTGTAACACAACGCATTTTCTATTGCGGACTGTTAATTAATCAATTATTGTGTCAAATTCAATCAAATGTAACTAAATCCATTATTTTATAAATAAATCACGTTATAAAATGTAAAATCGAGCTAAATTCCTTCTTTAAAATACATGACAAATTGTTAACAAAACAGTATTGGCGAATTTTACGTAGACTTCACACTTTCTTTTCTATGGACTTCGCGTACACGCATGCGCATACCTCTGACGTCATTACAAGCTGTTCTAGCGATAGTGCCCCAAACTAGTTTACTGGATCAGCTATTTCTATAAGAGTGCCGCCCACCCTCATGCACATGGGCTTGTGACGGGTCCGGCATGTAACATCTCACGTGCTGGACCTGCAGGTATGTCGGGAGGGAGGGGGAGGGGGGGACGCTACATAAATCGACACAGTCCTGTGTGTGGCCTGAAAGCGATTGATATTTTTTTTAGCACCGCGTTTTACTACCGGTTCAGGCTATACGCTTATGTACTAATTACGCTAACGATCTTAGAAATTAGGAAGGTTATGTTTATATTAATTGGACCCGCATTTGCGTGGAGGAAGAGGGGAAAACCATTTGTAAATTCAAACCTTGATCTCCCCATCATCGGTACCAACTCTGCTGCTCTATATTTTCAGCTAACGTGTGAATCAAGCTTTAGCCTCAGTAGGTAGAATGTGCTACCGACTGAGCTCAGGAATCGGACAGAGTAGCTATGAACATAAAGCGACCTCTTTCGTTTCACATCACATTACCTGTTTGAAAATCCCTCCGCGCAGGTTTCCGAAGGGGGATTCCCTTGGTCTCCTCGTGGTTAAGGGCTGAGCGAGGGGATCCGTCGTCTGGCACGCGTACCATCCCTGAGAGTTTGTACTCTACAGGATGACACGTAAACTACGATATACCGTCTCTCAGGGTTTTATCAAAGAAAACGGTGAGGTTTGAAAGATTATCCCGGACATGCGAAGGCAACAATCGCACTCATAGTCGCAGGACAATATAGTAAACCATCCGAGATAATTTTCGTAACTGTATATATTGTACAAACTTTATAAATAAGTGGAATTTAATTTAATGACTCTTCCTCTGTATTTAAAAGTGTGTCATCTAATGGCACTTTGCTCATGACAGGCATTAAACAACTGTTGATGTCATCATGTGAAGAAAATTATACTATGTGTTTTACTCGCGTCTCTCGTCGGTGACTTGGCGATCTAGGGGTAAGGTATCAGACTTCTGGGGGTCCGGGGTTCAATCTTCAGTCCCGGCACAGATTTATCTGGTTACCAAACCCTTCCTTCACCTCTGACAAGACGTGTATTAATCACAACTTGTGAATGTGAGGAATGCCAGGCCTCCACCGTGGTTCGGATCCCACGTTAAACTGTAGGTCCTCCATTTAATCTCATAATCACTTTACCTTTACACAGCGTAAGTGCGTATAACCCGAACGGGTAGTAAGACGCTATGCTAATAATAATAATAATAATAATAATAATAATAATAGCGTCTCCTAAACTCCCACCTTAATGTATCTTTTATCAAAGATGGTGTCCAATATTTTAAATTGCAGACCCCTAACACTACACTGTGTGCGTCAATATAATGCGCTCATCTTTGAAAACTACTGTTGTAGCTTACAGGAAAATTTATATTACAGAAAGATAAAACTGAGATATACATACGAGTACATACAGAACTTGGCATTGATTTAACTTCATCTTGAAGTCAAAAAACGTTAAAGAAATTTGCCTAATGAAGTTGTCCGTTGGTCTGTACGATGTATGTATGAATGTAATTTATGTATGTTATGTGTATTGTATGTGTATGTATGGATGTGTATGTAATATGTATGTGTGCATGTAATATGTATGTATGTATGTATGTAAAGTCTGTTCAGCGTAGGAATTGTTTTCTTAAAGGCCTTTTTCCCTACCATAAAGCTATTATATAGTAGGATTTTGGTAGGAAAAAAGACCTTTAAGAGAGCAATTCCTAATGTGAATGCAGTATATGTATGTATGTATGTATGTATGTATGTATGTATGTATGTATTGTATGTATGTATGTATGTATGTATGTATGTATGTATGTACGTATGTATGTATGTATGTATGTATGTATGTATGTATGTATGTATGCATGTATGTATGTACGTACGTATGTATGTATTTAAATATATATATGTAATCAAATACTCTACAGCTTACAAAATGCAATAAATAGAGTCGAATCATTTTTTATTCGCTTCATCTATCATCAGAATAGAACCCTCTTGAAATTCATCCCCATTGTATAACCTGCAGTAGTTTTTTTTCTTCAAAAATGTAGCTATAGACAAAAAATTAATGGGGGGGAGAGCGTGGAAAATCATTTAGTAAAAGCCCTCCTCGATACACCAAGCCGGAATTCGACGTTCCCGTCACCGCCGAACCTTATAATACGAGAATTCCGCCTATACCTGCGTATCTACCGGTGCGGGTTGTATCAAGAATCTTTGGAAATCTTGGTACATTGTGTTTCTTACTAATCTAATAGTACTGAGTTCAATGCCCATGCGGCTAATAATATATCTTCGTAAAAATGGATTTGTTGGCTTTCCTACCCAAATAGTTAGCACATTGCTAAGCAAATTATCTTGTTAGGTAGTCCATAACACGAGAATATATCACCCGCATCGGTGGGCACGCGGTCTAATATCGATCTAGTATAGTCAGATTGGCCGTTGATGGGGAGGTAGAGGTTCGAATCCCAGCTGGGTGTTGTAACAAGGTTGTTCATAAATGGTTTCACACTCTCCCTCTACGTAAATGCGCGTAGATTTAATCTAAATCGTACCTTTACTATAATTACTCCATCAGTGTAATACAATTCAAATAGCCTTGACGTGTAATAAGACGTGTTTGGAAAATATAAATTATATTCTTTCAATCGCATTTTGGGACTGCTTGTAGTTTTTTTTTATGTATTTAGGGTTATCAGTGGCTGGGATTGAATATACAACTAACTACGAATCACACTTACCCCTCCTACTTTCGCACTACATAAAGATTCATGGCCGTATCTAATCGAGATTTGGACGTCAGACAAACTCCCAATCGACCTTAACTTATTGTTATCTGTATAGGCCTACTGGGAGATTGGTTGACTCAGAGACTAGACTATAGATACGGATCATAATGTCAACTCAACCAGTATTCGAACCAATATACCTATACATAATATATATAAAGGTTTGAACTAACGTTTAAATTTATAAGGCCTAACGTTCTCGGCCATGGCCAAGTACTGTATAGTTGTGTCACTCGACCATAGGAACTTATAACATGATAACCGTAAACGAGTTGTGGGACATTTTACTGTACTGAGCTCAACAAGTCTGTGTATAAGTCGTGCAGGGTTCCTGATATATTACTGCAAACAAGTTGTGAAACAGGCGGTAGAACATGGAGATCGTTACTGCACTGAGCTCAACAAGTCGATGTAGAAACGGTGCAGGGCCTGTATTGCTTCAAAGACAACTAAAGGAGAGTAGGAAGAGGTTTACATTCTGGGTGCACTTCCATTGATTGGATGGAACTACGTTCTTCAACAATACGTCTCAAAAATAGATTTTATGGTGGCTGAGTTCGATTATTGAGCCACGAATCAATTGCATCAGTTTTTGTACCTAAACAAATTGTAATAAATAACTTAAAAAGTACCTCCCCGGATATTTATTACTTACAGACCTATTATAGTCTGTCTCTTTGCAGAGTGTTTTAGGGCCTACTACCTGTCAGGACTGTAAGTATTTTAATGGAGAAGGGATGTAGGAGGTACCATTTGGAGAGGAAACGTCCCATTCTTTTGCGAGGAAGAGTGATAAACCATTTGGGGGAAAAACTCGGTACACCCGACCGGGATTCTATCCCCGATCTCCCCGTCACCGGAAATATAGTCAAACACTAAAACAATGCCTTAAGACAGTGGTTCTCAAACTGTTTGCGTACCACTGGTGGTCCGTGGCAGTGTTCCAAATGGTCCGAACATCGGACCACAGGTAAAGGAATGGTATGACACAATCGTGTTTGTATTCTCGAATAGTATATTAAAGTTTGAGACTAGGACTTTCCAGATATCAATATATTTTTTTAAATCATTCTTTCATTTTTCGAAAATCACCCATCATTAAACTAATTTTTATTTGAGGAATTTAATTAAAAATCAAAATAATACCCTGAGGATAGACAGAACAGTTTTTGGGTCATGGGGTAAATAAGGCCTAAAGATCCGTCATAATCTAGAGGTAGGAATATTTTTATTTTCTTTATTTGAAATTAAAAAGTGAAACAAATTAAAAGAGTAGAATAGTGACAATTTAACTCCGTTAAGTCAACTATACTTTGTGCTACATCTTCTGTCCAATTTTCAATGAAGCAGCCGACATTCATAAAACATTTTATACACTATTAGTGTTATTTTATTAATAATAAAAATTCCATGATGTGAGCGCGGCCAAGCGGCCACCGCCGTTAGCGATGATAATGCCAACATTTGCGGATAGAGGGTGTCATGTGGTCAGCACAACGAGCCCTCCGGCCGTTAGTCTAATTTTTCTAAACCCTAGCTGCTATTTATTTATTGAAGTAGCTCTTCATTTGTCCACGTGAGGCCGAGTTTGACCCCGCTTCAGACCCCACTGCTTCACAGAAAACTCTGGAAGAGCCGGGGATTGAACCTGGTACCTCTGGATAAGTAGCCAGGAGCTCTGACCACTAGACCAGATATTTTATGAGTTATATATATAATACAGGTCATATAACTTTATTTTGACGTGGAGTTAGTATCGATCTTGGCTGTCGGATAAGAAATTGGACTTTAAAATGTGTATACGAAACAAAGTTATACAAATATACTGTCTTTACTGGTTGATAAACATTTTTATTAAAAATATTACTGCTTCAACACGTGACAGCTAGGTAGTATATGGAGCTAGGTGGTCCACGTGGGCATCGAACGCTTATCAAGTGGTCCGTTATTGGTAAAAAGTTTAAGAAATTACTGTATTATACAAATTTACCACCGAATCAGGTTGAAGTTTTTCTAAATGTCACCCGATAAATGTTAATATGGTTTTAACACGGCTGAAAAACCGGGAAAACACAGAAACATTTTTGTGGCTGGGAAAAGCACGGAGAAAACTCAAAGAACCTGTTAAAAAACTACTAAAACACTGGCATATTTGGTAAATTGAAACGTTCAATTACGCGTTTTTAAATCAATTTGTATTTGAAGAACAAATAACACTGATTCAAACACATGTATTGCTCCCAGGCGCAGATTCAAGGGGGTCAAAGGATCAATTGCCCCCCCCTCCCCCGTGAAAGTTAGAAAATTAATACAAAAGACAAAATTAAAGTTCAAATTTTAGAAAGAGAAATACAACACAGATAAATTATACAATTTTTTGTCTTTTTTACGCTTAGACACCTTTTAAGCCGGTTCCACATCTGCGTTATTCGTCCACGTATATTCAAGTTTCGATATGACTCACGCAAGCGTGGAAAAAATATTTGTTTTCATGTACGAACATTTGTCTTGCATAGCGAGTAACGAACATTGTTCTGCATAGAGACGGTAGACTACCACACAGCAAAGAAGACGAATAATTACCTGAGTATAGTTCTCCACGAATACCGAATATAGAGTATTTGTGGACAGCAGGGGCAGCGGAAATGTGGGGGACTCTGCCCCCCGTGGAAATAATTTACCCCTCCCTGGAATAAATTCCCCCCTAGATATATTTCAAGTCCTCTGATATTATCGAATATGAAGCTGAAAGATGGCCTTATATCAAACTCCAAATGACTTCTAGATGCATTATTTTGTCAACAATTTACCGGAGAAGACCGATGTAAATAACTACTAGACTAGGAGGCATCTAACTGGCAGAAAAATTCAGGGGAATAAAGCTCTAAATATCTTCCAAGGTCATCCAAATTTCATAAATATCTAGGAGAGGGCAACTCTAAATAGCTTCTAGACGCATGTCATTTTGGAGAATTTTCAGGCGAGGACCACCCCAAATAGCCTAGTTTCTGAAATAATTCCATTTTCAAAATTTTGTTGGTGGAAGACCACTTAAAAGATTATCTTCTAGAGGTATCTAATATTCCTAAAATCCTAAAAAATTAAGGTGAGGATCACTTTAAATAGCTTCGAAGGGTATCCTAATTTCAAACATTTCTAGGTGATGAACACTTTAAATGGTGGCTTATGATCTATAAAAGAATTTTAAAAAAAATTTTTTAAATAAGGCCACTCCAAATAGTTTATAAAAACTTTCTGGTTTAAAAAAAATTGGAGAGGATGATAAGGGTTTAAAACATGCATAAATTCGAATATGAATGAGAAACTAATAAATGGCTTTAAACAGAAATCTAACATTGTAAGTGACTATGTTATTTATAATTATGACCCCCCTATGAAAATGATCTGAATCCGCCCTTGATTGCTCCTCCTCTTTATTATTATTATTATTATTATTATTATTATTATTATTATTATTATTATTATTATTAGCACCGCGTCTTACTACCCGTTCGGGTTATACGCACTTACGCTAATGTGCAATGGTAGGTTGATTGTGAGATGAAATGGAGGACCTACAGTTTAACGTGGAATCCGAACCACGGTGGAGGCCTGGCATTTCACACATTCACAAGTTGTGATTAATACACGTCTTGTCAGAGGTGAAGGAAGGGTTCGTCAATCAGATAAATCTGTGCCGGGACCGAGGATTGAACCCCGTACCCCAGCACAGAAGTCTGACACCATACCTCTAGACCACCAAGTCACCCAAAAATATTTTAAAATAAGTTTATAATTTTTTTTTTTAATAATATACCTTGGTTAGTTTAAGCTGGAAACAGTACGTTCTATTGAAAGTTGTAACATAAACTCAAGTAGATCGTGGGGAACGTAAAATACAGAAAGAGGAGGCTCGTCAGGAAATTGTTCTTCCTCTTGTCATTTTGATTCGTGTCTTGTCGGGAATATGATCAGAAGTGTTACGTTTCATGCCATGAAATTCAATCAATGACCTAATTGCCAATAAGTGGGTTTTCCTCTCTACAAAGTTGATAAAGAGTTATTACTAGTATGGGAACATAACGGATGTTTCGAATGAACGGAAAAATGTGTATACTCGATCCGCCGTTTTTAGAACCTTTACTGACAGTTTTTTTAATTTTTTTTTTCCCCCATTGCATCTTACTACCCTTTCGGGATGTACGCCATATTTAATCACGTTAACAGGGTGGGGGTATACTGTAGAATTTAGAGGATGTGCACTTGAACTTGCGTGAAAGAATGGTAAAATCAGACATGTAGACCAACCTGGGATTCTAACCCCGACCTTCTGTTTCCGGTAAACCAGACATGATGAGACTGACATTTAGTCCGCGTAAGTTTCTACCCTTCGTTGGGGAAAAAACATGGAAAACCTGCCAAATATATCCTCAATAGATACGTCATTAGAGGCAAGGGATAGCAAGGCATGTCAAGCCGCGACGCAGCGGGTGTTCTCGTAACAAGGCGCGGCAAGACATGGCATCGAATGACTTATGCGCCTTTTTTTTTATGTTTCCGAGGTAGTACCAATTCTATTGTTAGGGAGTGCAACATGTTTGACAGTGAGCCTGAGGATGAATTGTTTCTGTTAGAAGGAGGGATCGTGAGAGTTTAGAACGTGGTTCCATAAGATCGACACCAAAAGATCTGTATTTGGTGAACATCGTCATATTTTTTCCCACACCTCTTGAGAGACTGAAAGAAATGTTCTATGAACTCTTGAATCTGATCAGACCTATCATCATAAGCAAACACATCAAGTTCCGTCAAGCCATTACACCTGAAGCGAACTATCCGAGCTCTCCCGAAGACGTACGGAGTGTTCCGAATCAAATGTATCACGCCTTTTTTCCTTCGCTCTTCCGGCCACCATGGCAAGGGCAGGCAAAGCACCTCGTCTCCAGAAGTACCTAGACTTCTTGCCGCGCCTTACCTGTAGTGAACGTGCTTCCTTCATACATATTTTTCTCAAGAGGAAATTTTATCTGCGTTGTGATCGGCCACCCCTTGCTTCTAGTGGATGTTCAGCCTTAGTTTAACTTTCTTCACAAAGTAATCAAAACAGTTCTTGAATTTCTCTCATGCTCATCGCGTGATTTCACCAGGACTTTTTTCTCTTCTTTTAAAAAGTTTCTGATCAACTGCCATTAGACTCATGATAAAAATATTCAAGAGCGGTTGAGATTACTTCAAAACTAAATCTTTCTACCGAAGCACTATTTTATTTATTTTGGCCAAAAAATTTTTTGTTGCTATAGAAACTGTCAAAAATACTGACATCTCGCTTTCTCTTCTATCTCACTTTAAGGTTATAAGGTAAAGATGTAGGGAACGTGAGTTAATTGCAGTTTTTGCAAGGGTTTTTTAACAATAAATTTGTTTGTCCAAAATAAATTAAATATTGCTCAACTAGATCCATTTAGTTCATTTTTTTCACATAGTGACTTCAACATTTGTTGAATATCTGTCATAAGTCAAGCGACATTAGATGAGAAACTTCTTAAATTAAGATAAAAAGTAGTCATTAATTTCCAGGACACCCTTATCAGATATTCAATAAATGTTGAGGTTACTATGTGAAGAAAATTAAACTCGATGTTTCTACTGGACCAATATTTGATTTCCTTAGACCAAAATAATGTTTTGATATAAAAAGTGCAAAATACTGGCCTTAACTCGCATTTTATACACCACCACTTTTATTGAGTTATATTGGTTATCCTGATTATTTGAAACACGAGCGGAAGGAAAGGTGTCTCAAGCAAAGACCAAGGATATGTCCTGTACTCTGTGTAGGAAGCAACCCAAGGAGGGAAGTTGCGTCACGTGCTTCAGACAAACAGACAGACATACTCGCTGCGACGCGACACTTGGAGTTTTGATGAAGGAGTGGAGGAGTGGGGATGAAACGTTATTTTTGGAAGTCTATACAAGTCCGAGGGTGGGGTCCCAACTTTAGGTCGACACTTGGTGGGCTGAGCTTGCTTTCCATGTCTTTCTTTTTATTTCCTTTCTTTTGAAGATGCTTTTTTTACTTTTTTTTTCTTCTAACCAGACAGATTTCCCCCTAGATATTGGTAGTCGTGTATGTTTCTCTTTCATTGGCTTGAATACGGTGGTGAATTCGGGAGTGTGATTATAGTGGGATTGTCATAAGAATGATAAGAGTGTACAGTGTGATTGCCATATGATTATATTGTGGAATTGTCATAAGATGGTATACCCTGATTTTGGTTGGAATGACAGTAGAGAAAATTCAAACATATTTCTTTGCGATTATCATTGATAACATTTTACTATATTATTAATGTTATTCTATAGTCATTGATAATATCTATCAATAGTGACAGCTGCAGGTACCACGACTTGATGTATGAATATATTAAAATTGTTTTAATATGTAACTTTAGTAAATAACTTCTTACTGTTCTTGCTACCAAAATCGTACTATATATTGGGATTGATATGCAGTGGGTAGTGGGATTGCCATAAAATGAATCAGTGTGACTACAATATGACTGAAAAGTATGATTTAATTACGATAGTCTAGTGCAGGCGTGTAAAACTAGTTTGATCATAAGGGCAACATTGAGCATTTACAATACTGAGGGGGCCACATTGAACATTTACAATACTGAGGGGGCCACATTGAACATTTACAATACTGAGGGGGCCACACTGAGCATTCACAATACTGAGGGGACACATTGAGCATTCACAATACTGAGGGGACACATTGAACATTCACAATACTGAGGGGACACATTGAACATTCACAATACTGAGGGGACATATTGAACATTCACAATACTGAGGGGGACATATTGAGCACTCACAATACTGAGGGGACACATTGAGCATTTACAATACTGAGGGGACACATTGAACATTCACAATACTGAGGGGGCCACACTGAACATTTACAATACTGAGGGGGCCACACTGAGCATTCACAATACTGAGGGGACACATTGAGCATTTACAATACTGAGGGGGCTACACTGAGCATTCACAATACTGAGGGGACACATTGAGCATTTACAATATTGAGGGGACACATTGAGCATTTACAATACTGAGGGGACACATTGAACATTCACAATACTGAGGCGGACATATTGAGCACTCACAATACTGAGGGGCAAATTGAACATTCACAATACTGAGGGGGTCACACTGAGCATTCACAATACTGAGGGGGACATATTGAGCATTTACAATACTGAGGGGGCCACATTGAACATTTACAATACTGAGGGGGCCACATTGAACATTCACAATACTGAGGGGACATATTGAACATTCACAATACTGAGGGGACATATTGAGCATTCACAATACTTAGGGGGACATATTGAGCACTCACAATACTGTAGGGGCAAATTGAACACTCACAATACTGAGGGGCAAATTGAACACTCACAATACTGAGGGGCAAATTGAACACTCACAATACTGAGGGGGCAAATTGAATATTCACAATACTGTGGGGGCCACATTTCAAAATAAATACTATCTGTATTGTCATTATCCTAAGTGGGAAGAATTTCATCTTCTTATTAATACTAAAAAAAAACCAGCCCCGTGGTGTAGTAGTCAGTGCACCTGGCCTGGGGGCCCCGTGTTCGAATCCCGGCTGGCATCTCGGTTATTTTTTCCGAAAAGGGAATTACCCCAAAGGTCACCAGGTTTTGGTTGGTTAGGCTTAAGTTAGGTTTAAGAATTTCCACGGGTTCCACACCCTCATAATCACAATCACCTCATCTCATCTCATTTCATCGGAAAAATGGAAAGAGCCTCCACGGAAAGGATTTACCATTTATACATTCGAGCGTCCCCTGGGCGACGGTACATTAGAACATTAATGTCAGTGAGTGAGTCAGCCATGTGGTTTTATAGTAATATAATAATGTTCGATTACGCGCTTATTCTTAATAGATTGTTCTGTTCATATGTGTATATCCTCCTAGCCCTATGCCCTGCGGTCGAAAGATTACGAGGTCATCAACAAAAGTTTCTCTTTATTTCGGCTCTCGTGTTTTGTTGACTTTGTCAGCGAGCGGAAACATAGATAAGGCCATTGGAAATACATAGACCTCTTTGAGATAGAACTGATAGTATCCAAGCTGGGACTAATGGAGGGAGGGGGGGAGGAAGCTATTACATCTTAACATGTACCGGTTAACTTTTCAGATCATTGAATCACAGGTGATGCATTACTAAAGGCGTTGATTATGATATTGAAGTTTTTAACACATTTGGTCTTTAGCTATAGATGAAAGTATTTCGGTAATTTTCAACCGGATTTTTTTTGTTATGCTTGTGGTTTGCATAGAAAGGTCCGAGTTGGGGTAGACGGCACACGTATAAATTCCTAATGTGTTTGTGTGTGTCTTTGCACATTTAGAGTGTAGACCAAGGGACAGAACCAAACAAAGCAGGAGTTTCGATTTTTTTCCCCCTCTCTTTGTGGGAAGTTTACTGAAGGGCTAAAGGAGATATAATCGATCTTCTCATATTCCGCTAAAGCTATTTTGATTAAAATTCGTATTTAGGCGCTGTTTAACATTACACACAAAATGGAAACTTTCATTTCTACATAAAAATTAATTTTAGGGTGATTTACACTATAGAAAATTTCCAGTTTTGATATCCCCACAACTATTTGTGATAGGAAATAATTTGTCATTGTAAATTTGTAATACTAGGGCTATTAGATAGAAAAATATTTTATTTTAAATACTTTTTGCTGGCTAGAGATGTTCCTCTTTTCTCATACTTTTCGTAAAAGTGTATATTATTTCATTTATGCTCTTTGGTGTAATGTGATGCTCTATTTTTCTATCATGTTTCTGAAAAAAATCTCTATTCTTTCTTTTCACAAATCTTACGAGTTTTAAGTAAATGTCTGAATTTTTAGATAAAATAGAGAGAAAGTCTGTACAGTACATTTTATGTTTTTAAACTAAAAACACTTCAAATGACAAGTTTTCCTCTCCAGCGCTTTTGAGAAGGCCCTATTTTCAAACTATTTTATTTCAAAAAATTCCTTTCTTAAGAATGAGTGAGGGGTTTGCGTTTTTCAGCTTATACTAAATATAAGTTTCATTATAATTATTAAAGTTCAGTTCACCTGTCGCTGATAGGCCTATATACTAAAGTCCTCTAACCTAGATAAAGCTATACAATAGTGGTTTGAGGGATGATTGGGTTGGGGGGGGGGGGGG
>CABFWO010001174.1:107530-121598 GCA_902155825.1 Timema genevievae | reverse complement strand
GGGGGGGGGGGGCTGTTACCAAATACTGAAGACAGCCTTAACATTATTTTAACTATATTTTGATAATGTTTCTGGTGTTAACGTCGTTATGATAAATTAAACTGAAGAGGAAATGTATAAAACGTTGAATATTTGGAGTGAATTATTTCCATTTTTTTATGTTGTAGTCATGGCGGTGAATATATGACAATTGCGTACCATGATGCGTACACCCAAGAAATAATGACTATTGCGTACAGTTGTTTATTTTTCTAACTGAGTTGGCCGTAAACGAAATTACATGATGTGAGCTCACACAACTTCCTATTCCAACCAAACCATTTCTAACTGTTACCACACCCAAGTGAAAAAATTGTATGGCGTCACAAAGAGGGCCTAGAAAAGCTCATATTATTGTTTGAAATAGTAACAATTATTATTATACAAACCTAATTTTCAAACCTTCCATAATTTATACATAAGGCCCTATATAATTATTGTTCTTACCCAACCTAACGTAACTTAACCTTTCATATGTTAATATATTAAAATTTCAAATAATATTGATCACACAAAATAAACAAATGACCTCTACCTGAGTCACCCACCTGCTCGACCCTTTGGGTGCAATTGTCAGGACACCGTAGCGGTGGACACGAGGTTTAAATGTCTAGCTCATTCAGTCTGCTATGCCGGTCTTTATCGGGTGCAATATGTGTGGGTTTTTCCACATTTGATTAATCACTTTTGTTTTACCATCCCCTCTCTCCACTAACGTGGCTGCATTTCTTATCAAATTAAATACCTCTTTCCCCCCTACCCTTTAGATTAGGCCGGTAGTAAAATTTGTTTCGTTAGCTTTGGCGGATAATAGGATTAAATGTTAGGCTCATCTAGACCGATTTACCTGGGATTGGGAGGTTGGGGTTCAAATCCTAGTTTGTTGTAACAAGGATATTTTTTTCCTAGCTTTGTTTTAGAGTTACTTCTTACTACCCACTTGGGGTATACGCTTATGTACTAATTACGCTAATGGTTTTAGGGATTAGGAAGGTTATATTTAGAGAAAGGGTACCCGCATTTTCTTGGAGGGAGAGTGTAAAACTATTTAGGGAAAACCATCCTCATTACACCCGACTGAGGTTCGAACCTCGATCTACCCGTCATCGGCAGTCTAGTCTACTGAGAGAGTAGCACGTTAGACCACGCGGCTACCGAAGTGGATTTTTTCCTAAATAGTTATCCACTCCATCTCTATGCAGATTCGCGTGCATTCCATCTTGAATTCTACCTTCCTCATATCTACACCATTATCGAGATTAAAATGTATGTAGCCCGGATGACTACTAAGACACGAAAGAATAAACAAACGAACAATGATGATTTAAATTGATTCTAGTTTTTCCTGTATCAAGAAATGTTGGAGGTGACCTGGTGATCTAGGGGTAAGGTGTCAGACCTCTGTGCTGAGGGTCCGGGGATCAATCCTCGGTCCCGGCACGGATTTATCTGATTGCCAAACCCTTCCTTCACCTCTGACAAAATGTGTATTAATCACAACTTGTAAATGTGAGGAATGCCAGGCCTCCACCGTGGTTCGGATTCCACGTTAAACTGTAGGTCCTTCATTTCATCTCGCAATCACCCTACCATTGCACATTAGCATAAGTGCGTATAACCCGAACGGGTAGTAAGACGCGGTGCTAATAATAATAATAAGAAGAAATGTTGGACAACACTGGATTGGGTTGCGAATCACCACGCGCAATCCCAAGGTCAGTTCCTTCTTGGTTGACATCTTTCATAACGTCTCGTTGACTTTTGACTTCTGTTCTGCTTCAATCGCACCAGATGGTTCTTTGGAGCGGCAGTTTCTGTTTAATATCGCCTCTTTTTTATTCGTCTTACTTAATTTATTAATGAAAATTGTTTGCGTTGGTAAGAATGATAATCGGCTTATTAACTTTCTTTCTTCTTCGTTTTTCACTATGGTTTTATTATCTTAAGGCAGCCGCCTCGGTCAGCGAGAAAATATCAATCGCACTCAGGCCATGCGGCTTAAAATACAATGGCCTGTGTCGTTTTTTGGAACTATTTCTCTATTCTATCCAAGCTTATACTCCCTTTCGTTCTTCGCCTACGACCACCCTTTTTCATGTCAATAAGAGGGGAAACAAAACTACGAAACTTCTTATCTTAAGGAGGGATGGAAGGAAGGAGACATGATAAAATACCAGCGTTTTTTCAGTTTTCATAGCAACATTTTTTTATTTATTTTTTTCCAAAATAAATAAAATATTGCTCCAGTACAAACTTATAATTTAATTTTCTTCACATGGTGATATCATCAGTTGTTAAATATCTGTCATGAGCATAGCAGCATAATATGACAAACTTTTTAAAAGAAGAGAAAACTTTGTCATTAAATTCCAGGACATCCTTGACAGATAATTAAACAACTGTTGATATCATCATGTGAAGAAAATTAAACTCTTTGTACTGGAGCAATATTTTATTTATTTTGGACAAAAATAATGTTTAGCTATGTAAACAAAAAAACTGACCTTTTCTCGCGTCCCCTACATCCCCACCTTAACCCAGATTAATAAAGAATGCTGGGAGCTCAGTTATAGTTTCACTCATCTCACAGCCCTTCAAATAAGTCTTCCGAGCCAACTTAAAAATCACAAAATCACAAAAAGGATGAAGTTGTATTGATAAAATTAATTTACTCAGGGGAAAAAAAGTGTTACTTGTTGTTTAAAACGTAAAAGGCATTTGTCAGTGTCCTTAAACGACGTTTTAAAATTAATTTAAAATATTTTCACTTTAAATAAAACTGTATATATTTTAAGATTTAAGGATTCTGATTTGAATTCGAGATTTGAAAGAAAATTTAAGATTCGATCTCTAGAAATATAGTAGTTTGCCCAGTGCAATTGTCCGTTGGTCTGTACTGTATGGAAACACAGCAGGTTAAAAAAAATCGAGTTCATTCTTCTAGTATTCGCTTTGTGTATCATTTAAAATAGAACCTCATTGAAATTCATCACAAATGGACAACCTGAAGCAGGAATTTTCTTTGAAAATGTAGTTCTAAACCAAAATAAAAGGCATCAAAAATGTGTGCACTTTTGATTTTGACAAGTATTTTTTTCTATCTGAAGCCAAATAAATACCAAGCTTAATTTAATTTTACGGGGAAGAGGGGGTTTGCCAAGGTAATTTTGTTTGATTCAACTACCCCTTACCGACACGGTTTAGATTATTTTTTATGGTAACTAATGGCAGCGATTTAAGTTATTGAATTGGCCTTTTGCTATCATTTATAAACTTTTTACAGATTCATAATTTTAGGGACACATTTAATATGTGTGATGGTCTACCTTTTGGATATCTATTCGTAAGCTTGGGATAGTTTTTGCCTTGAGGGGGTACAGGGGGTGGAGGCACTAGAAAGAGGTGGTCTCCCCTCCACCTCCTTGGGTGTGCCACTGGTATCGAGGGAGGATGTGTGTGGCTCATCCAACCCAACATGGCCATACTTTTTTTTTTCTCGAAACAGTTCGTACCAAGCAACGCGCAAACCGCTCTCGCGCGTCACAATTCGGGACAAGTTAATTGAGTTTGAAGAGTCAATTAAAGTTGTGTGTGTGCCGGGGACAGGTCAATAGACGGGCCAGGACTGCGCGGTATTGTGCCAGGGCGCCACCGTGCGTCCCGTATCCCTGCGCTTCTCAAGTTGGTAGACCTGTCAGATGTGTTTACTACCCGTTTGGGCTATACAGCTATGTACTAATTACGCTAATGGTTTTAGTAGTTAAGAAGGTTATATTTAAATGAAGTGTGCCCGCATTTGGATGGAGAGTGAGTGAAAAACTATTTTGTAAAGACCACCCTCAATATACCAGACCGAGATACGA
Source organism: Timema genevievae (assembly GCA_902155825.1). Taxonomy (NCBI): domain Eukaryota; kingdom Metazoa; phylum Arthropoda; class Insecta; order Phasmatodea; family Timematidae; genus Timema; species Timema genevievae. The sequence goes on along the minus strand of CABFWO010001174.1, from coordinate 117,696 downwards.
GCCTTTATCTTCCCGTCATTGGCAGTATCGTTTACTGTGAGAGTAGCACCTTAGACCATGCGGCCACCGAAGTGGGTCGAACCATTTTCGTAACCCTCGAAATGTCCAGGAAATGTATGACTTTTAAGACGAGACGTTAGCTTCATGATTAACAAATCTAATTAACACACTTGGATGGTCGAATCGCAATAGACTGGACTGTCAATGTCAGGGAGATCGGGGTTTAAATCTCGGTGAGATATATTTAGGTTTTTTTTTTATGAAATTGCATAGCACTATACCTCCACCAAAAAGTGGGTGCACTTCCTCAAAACTACCTCCTCATCCCTAACACATGAGTATAATTAGTACATACGCGTACAATCCGACCAGTTAGTAAGTAATATGTGATACTAAAAAAATATAAAACTAACTTTCGAATAATTGGCGAGTTAGAAAAATCTCATTTGAAAGAATATATTATATCTGAGGATCCCTGTTATAGAAAAATAATTCTGTGCTCCATGTTGTACTATGAGTCCGGTCATTCTACTTATTTTCACTAGTATAGACGTATTCACAATTAAACTCATGTACACTATTTATGGGTCTAGGTAAATTTTTCGAAAACAAGTTATTTGAAAATCAATTTATTGAAATCAATTCACCGAATACAAAACCATCGAAAGTAATTTTGTAGAAGATCAATTTTTTGAACCATCAATTTTCCGAACCATATGTTTGTCGAAACCACATTTTTCTAAAATCAATTGCCCGAAAATCAATTTCCATAAGTGAATTTACCGAAAATCAATTGTTCGACAGTCAAATAATCGAAAATTAATTTTTCGGACAGTCAATTTTTTGAAGAATCAATTTTGCGAATTGCAAATTAATTTTTTTTTCGGAAAATCAATTTAGCGAACTGCGAGTTTTCCGGAAGCTATTTTATCGAGGACTGGGAATCACCTACCCCTACCCTCACCCACCCATAGGAAGGATTACCCCTAACCTAACTTAACCTAACCTAAGCTAGAATTTTATTATACTTCGAACTTATCGTTCAAAAAACTTATTTTCAAAAACCTCCTTTTTGAAACATTTATTTTGAAAATCATATTGAGGTAAATTCATTTTCGAAAAAGAAATTTTCGAAAAACTTATCGTTCGAAGAATTTCTAGATCGAAAAATTGGTTTTCGAAAAACTGCATTCCGAAAGATTTATTTTCGCCTAATTGATTTTCGAAAAACTATTAGTTCGAAAAATTGCTATGTCGAAAAATTGGTTTTCGAAAAATTAAACTTCGAATAATTGAATTTCGAAAAATTGCTATTCGGTAAACTCGCCGGCTACCACTATTTATTGGCTCTATTAATATTTACACTATGCTAATCACACTTATTACACTAATATATTACATGAACTACACTAATATTACACCAATTATACAAAAGTTATTCGCACCAATTTTCATTAATGTGGTAATGACTTTCAATATATAATTTGTATGAAGTGTACCCACGTTTGCGTAGAAGGGGAGGGAGAAACCATTAGTTAAGAACTATTTCAGTACAACCAACCGGGATTTGAATCCCAGACCCACCGTTACAGGCAAACCGGATATTACGAGACTGATACCTTTATTTGTGGGATCCAGACTACCTCCGAGATATTTTGGATCGAACCCCGGTGGAGTCGAAGTTTAGTAGTATTCGCGCTGATGCGGAGGAAGGTGAGGGTCGGGGTAATGTGATCCCAGACGCTGATAACCCTCACTTGTGCATAAAGCCTGTAATAAACCACTATATGAACAAATTATTAGCTGGGGGAAGCAGTGATCGGGGTTGATTAAGGTGGGAGTGTAGGGGACGCGAGAAAAGGGCAAATCTTTAGCAGTTTTTATAGCAAAACTTTTTTATTGGTCAAAATAAATAGAATATTGCTCAAGTAGAAACATAGGGTTTAATTTTATACACATGGTGATATCAACAGTTGATGTATATTTGTCGAACGTGTCCTGGAAATTATTGACAACTTTTTCTCTTCATTTACCCGCCTTGGTGGCGTAGTTGGCTAACGCGCTAGTCGTGTTGAGCTCGACCGCCGAGGACGGGGAGATCGAGGTTCGAATCTCGGTAGGGTGAACTGGGGGTGGTTTTTCCTAAATGGTTTTCCACTCTCCCTCCACGCAAATGCGGGTTCACTCCCTCTAAATTCAACCCTCCCAATTCCTAATCCATTAGCGTAATTAGTACTTAAGCGTATAACCCGAACGGTTAGTAAGATGTGGTGCTAAATATTATTATTATTCTCTTCATTTAAAAAAAAATTGTCACCTAATGCCGCTATGCTCATGACAGATATTCAACAACTGTTGATATCGCAAAGTGAAGACAATTAAACTCTTATGTTTCTACTGGAGCAACATTTGATTTATTTTAACAACAACAAAAAATTGCTATAAAAACTGCAGAGAGACCTCTCTTTTCTCTCGTCCCTTTCATCCCCACCTTAACCAGCTGAGCTTAGAATTCTCCACTCTGGGTTCGAGTCGTTGTGGCGGGCATTAATGGATTGTGAAACTGAACTGGATGCTGACAGTACACTCACGTCCACCCGATCAAGCGAAGAAATGAAGGGGTGCGAGGGTTAGATTGTCTGATGGCAGGGTCAGACATCTACTGGTGAAGGGGAGAAGGATGACACAACATAGACGTACAACAATCGCACATACATCGTCAGTTCGACATACGAACCTTTTAAAAGATGAACAACATAAATTTAGATTAGCTTTAAATTGATAAAAGATCACTAAAGTTAAAACTGCTTATTGTGCAAGTAGTAGCTCCCCTGGTTACAGATCTAGAGGTCCCGGGCTCTATTCCCTATGGTATTTTAGGTTGTTGTTTTTTTTACCAAATGTGATTGTTCCTATGATCATCATGGTCTGGTTAATTAGGTTTAAGTTAGGTTTAAGATTTTCACTGGCTCCACACCTTCATAATCACTATCATAACATCATCTCATAGCGGGTGTGACGTGTAGACAACCTCCCAAGTATTATTTCCTGGACAACGTCCTTTTCCTACAGAGTGGCTGAAAGTCTACATACACGACGACCGAACTATTATTCATTCACGACCTTAGTTTACTTGGATGACAGCTCAAAAAGTTACTAGAAATAGTCCCTAATATATCCCAACGCCAACAGCTGATATCTGTCACTTTGGTTAGCTGTAATGAGAACAGATGGTAACATATGAATGTGATAGTTAACCACAGTAATTTAGGCCAATATTATTTATATATTTATTTGAGGTCGGACACAAAGCTTAGTTATCGTTTTATGCCACTTAAAAAAATATTATTCACAGCACTATCATAAAAAGTCCAACTAAAATGGCTTCAAAATGGCGACCGACGAATTTAAGCCATGTCATTGAACGTGACGGAAACAAGTTCTTTACAATGATTCAACCACGCAGTATATAAAAATATTTTATTCAGTTAAATATTTCAAAATACGATAAAATAATCATAAAATAGTTTATTAAATATATAAAAAATGACAAGAATTTTCTCTTTTCCAAGTAAATACGATGCCTGTATTGAAAGGTATTAATGTATGCACTATATTACACATTATAGATAACATTCCAAAACGGAGAATAAGTATTTTTAATTATGTTTAAAATATTGTTTCGAGTTGGGTAGAAAGAAATTATTAAAAGTAATGAAATAGTATGAGAAAACTTCAGTTTACGTTATTTTAAATTTAAAATATAACAGCTAATTAAAAAACCTAACATTTATAGCAAAACAGTGATCTTTTACAAGTGTTGGCAGACCAAAACCTAAATATATGATTTTTGAACTGTCATCCAGGTAAAAACCTATCATGAACCGACTTTAGATACACCTCTCTCAAGGTCAGATATGCCATACGCTAAAAAAAATATAGTTAACAGCTGTCAAAAGTGACATCTCTTTAAAAATGCATGGTTTGGTGTATGATTTTACGTTGAAATAGATTTATAACTTATTGACTGGTTCAAAAACCTTTCCTTGGTAGTTCTCAAGAACTACTTCTGCCTCTCTCTACGCCAATGGATGTGTATTATGCAGCTCTCCCTTTTGACAGATGTTGTCAATTTTGGCAGCTGGGAAATAGAAGATAAAGAACTCACGTCGCTTTTTGCTATTTTACCATTAATTTTAACACTATTTAAAAGGTTATTCAAGGTGTGGATAAGCTATAATAATGTTCTGACTCGCAGCTGAGGCACTTTTCAGCAGACGGTGTGCCGTGCGGCCACCACAGCCCAGTGCTCAACCCGTCACTCGTCACTGTTCAATAAGAACACGAATGAAGTTGGAAATTGGAACGAGCGGCAGCCATGTGTCGTCCATATTTATTACTAAATCGTGTATACTAACATTTTAAATACATCTGACAAATTCAAAAGTTTTTACCTAAAGTTAGAGTTATCATTTACCCAAATTACTTATGAATTGAACGAAATCTTTCCAAATGTTAAAAATAAGTGAGCACAGGAAAAGAACTTCACTCCTTAATAGCGTTCATCATAGCGGGCCCAACTCAGCTCCCGGTTCGCATGAAGTATGGGAGTAAAAGGGAAAAGAAAATACCAAGATATGTCAGAGATGTGTGCAGTGCATTCGTATTTCAATGATTACTCGAAATTTTCCACGGTGACGATGGGGGACAAAGCGACAAAGTTTCTTGTTAATAACTACAGTATGTCTCTATTATGACAGAATTAAGATTTCTTTTACAGTGCTTAGCTGTGAAGCCATTATAAAATGGTCAAAAACGGGCTTTTCATCGCAGTTTTTATCTAAATATCATTTAATATGTCATAAATGTTCAGTATTAGGAACCTCTATTAACTCTTTATTTCCATTAATGTTTAATCAGAAATGATTCACGTGTAATAGTGTTTAGGGGGCCCTACGATTTCTAGCCGACTGCATCACAGAGTTGATGGGCATGTGATGCACGCTCTTAATATTGGAACATTTGAAGTTACTTCAGGAAGGAACATTAGAAGTTACTTCAGAAAAAAAAATCTGTCTATATTTTCCTAATTCTGATTTACTGTATACCTTTTGGATAGATGCGTAATCCATTTCTCGCTGCCTTGGCGCGTACCCAAAATAAAACAGTGTGATGAACACGTGACATCTTTAGGCGTCATAATATCCAATAGAACTGTATGTGCGTGTCTTTGATAACTTTTTAACTAATTGGCTTAGTTTGACCAGCCTGGGAACATTCATCGTCCCCAAGGCTACTACTCTGGTTATTATTATTATTATTATTATTATTATTATTATTATTATTATTATTATTATTATTATTATTATTATTATTTATTCTCTTCCGGGTACGCATAACAAAATAGTAAATACCTTAATCCAGAAATGACAAACTAGCGGCCCACGGGCCGAATTGTGTCTGGACCATGATTATACAGACAGCAGACCTTTTTAATCCCAACATATAATGCGGTTCAATTACGCTTAGTATGAACGTTGAAGATACATATGTTACCGTTAAAGTAATAAATTAGTTACTATGCATAATGACCGGTTATTTTACATAACAACAAAACCTGTTTGGCTGAAGTGATAAATTATACTATTCTGAAGGTTAGGTTAGGTTAGGTTAGGTTAGGTTAGGTTAAACGAACAGATTCCATATCAAGATAACACCACACGTCCGCACTCAATAAAAGATGGACCTCAACTGATACGCAAAACAGTCGTATTTTAGACAGGGAATCAAACTTGCACAAGCGTGAGATTTATAACTTGAAGCAGAGGGTGTTGGTTATTATACATAATAACATGCTAGCATGTTAATGTGAATAATTTGAATACAACATGCACAATGTATTACATTCACCAGTACTGTTGATCACTATACATAAAATTTGGTGAGTATGTATATTAACCGGATTTATCGAATTAACACTAACATATATATACAATTTGGGATTTGGAAATGTTTGCATTACTTTGGTAAATTTACCAAGTAGGGGCCTAGAGGTTGGTGCACTAAATTTTACTCTTGAGGGAAAGTCTTAAGATTGTATGATGTATAATCATTATTTTTATTTTTTTAATAATCTTGATAAGTATTTAAAAATTGATTTTTTTTAACTTATGATGCTGAAAATTTTTAATTTTTTTTAAAATTTGGCCTTTCATTATTTTCCATTTTAAACTTGGCCCTTAAGATCAAACAAGTTTGACATGTCTGTCTTAATCTATAGAAGATGTAGAATTTGGACTGTGTTTAGCGATTTAAAAGAGACAACTATACTACAAAATATATCTTAGTATTTTAAGTTTGTGTGAGGGCTGAATAAATCGACGTCGCGGGCCATGGTTTGCCCACGGCTGCACTAGACTACCGAGGTTATTATTTTGTGTAGAAAACTAAACTAACTGTATAAACTTATTCTTTTTCTGTTAATCGCGTTTTACCATCCGTCCGGGCTATACTATACACATGTGTTCTAATTACGGTAATGCGCTAAAGATACCAGAGATTAAATTGAGAGGAAGTATACCCACATTCGTGTGGAGTGAGAGTGGAAAGCCATTCAGGGACAACCACCCTGAGTACACCCGACCACCATTCTAACCCCGAACTCTCCGTCATCTGCAGTTCAGTCTGCGTAAGTGACACCTTAGACCATACGGCCACCCTGATTTATTTTATTTTATAGGAACGCCACTTTCGACCACCAACATTGATTGAACGTCACTAAAATTTGGCAAACTAGAAATAGGTTTTATTTGATTTATTAGACCCAGTACACAGACAAATAATATACCAGACACTCAACTCTAGGTTGAAATGGTTGATCTCCTTTTGCAGCTTGAGTCCTTCACCACTAGGATCGCTGCTGTTAGTCCTATCATCACCCAGCAGTGACACTAACGAAGCCCAGTGATGAAGGACTCAAGCTGATAAAAGGAGCGCAATGAAACCCCCGTAAGGTTGAGAGTCTGTTTCTTACTTGTCTGTGACCAAGTATAATAAAATATATTTAATAAGTTATCAAAAGCTTCCAATAAAACTTCCTTGTCGATTACTGTATGATTATTTATCAGAACACCATTATTTAAATGGATTCGGGATATCAATATCTCCTACATGTGGCAACATGCCTTTATAGTTTTTAAATAACGGCCTTTGAAAATCAGACTGTACTTACTCATTATTTTATTTATTTTGTGCAAAAATGTTTGATTTGGCATAAAGACTACAAAAATTCTGACCTTGACTCGCGTTCCCTTCAATCTACTAAATATTTAAAAATCTCACCACAGAATTAATGAATTCTTGTTCTACCATTGCATCCACAATTAGGGTGATTGCAAGGCTCCGAGCAGTTTGGTACCTACTTTTTTTTTAAAAGTGACTATGTTTCGTTTAATCCGAACAGTGTGTACCGAATGACTCACGCTCAAGATCGGAGCAGAGCGTAGCCTCCAATCAATCAAACCGACCATCCTGAAATCTTCACTTTTGTCCATACATAGACCTATAAGAAAACATATTGTAACAGAACACATGCCTAGCAGTCATTTATAATACTTACACACCTAGCAGTCATCGATAATACTTACACACTTAGCAGTCATCGATACTACTTACATACATGCCTAGCAGTCATTTATAATACTTACACACAAACCAAGCAGTCAACGATAATACTTATACACACGCCCAGCAGTCATCTATACTAATTACACACATGCCTAGCAGTCATCGATACTGCTTACACACATGCCAAGCAGTCATCGATACTGCTTACACACATGCCAAGCAGTCATCGATACTACTTACACACACACTAAGCAATCACCGATACTACTTACACACACATTCAAAGCAGTCATTAATACTACTTACACACATGCCAAGCAGTCATCGATACTACTTACACACACACTAAGCAATCACCGATACTACTTACACACACACTAAGCAATCACCGATACTACTTACACACATGCCAAGCAATTACCGATACTACTTACACACACATTCAAAGCAGTCATCGATACTACTTACACACATGCCAAGCAGTCATCGATACTACTTACACACATGCCAAGCAGTCATCGATACTACTTACACACACACTAAGCAATCACCGATACTACTTACACACATGCCAAGCAATCACCGATACTACTTACACACACATTCAAATGCAGTCATCGATACTACTTACACACATGCCAAGCAGTCATCGATACTACTTACACACATGCCAAGCAGTCATCGATACTACTTACAAACGCACCTTATTCACAACGGGTAATACTTTTGTTTTGTTTATACTGTTTAATTCCAATAAGTATAAGTAAAAAATAACTCTACTTTGTTGCGCTCCTCCGGTCTTAACAAGGTCGAGAAGATGTAAAATCATTCGGCCAGGTAGGTGGTAAGAATTGACCTCCGGCCTCTTGAGTCAAAATCAATTACACGACCAGCCTCAGCTCAGTAGTTAGAGCTTCACCCTATTCTCGTTGTTCGCGTATTTAATACACCACTTACGCACGAGGCCATTCTTAAATTATGTAGGGGCTTTAGGGTCGTAGGGGGCCAGTATTTTCTTATGTTTTGCTACGAAGGATGATGGGGGTTCAGAATCCATACTTGGTTATGACGAGACAAAATATTTTTAAAAATCAGAAGATTCTTAAATGTTTCATTTTCATTAATTGATTAACCCCACACTAATCAATAATTTTCACCGTTTTATAGAAATAGAATTCATATCACTCGCTTTATTACCAATCCTTATGTCTAAAAATACCTAAACGATTAAAACAATCTAATTTGCCAAATTGTGAAAAATTACGTAAGATAGAAGGGTGTAGGTGGACGGAAAATCTTACAATCCCTTACTTAGGGGAAAGGTGGAGTCTAAAATTAGTATAAAAAATTAGCCTTATGTAATTTAAGTACGCTCCCCAATAGACTGAGGATATAAGGTCTTAAATACAGGTCTTTTTTTTTATTAAATATCTTTCCACTCTCCCTCCACCTAAATGTGGTTGCATTCCATCTAAATTCTACCTTAATGTTTATCTCTGTCTCATTAGGTTAAATATGTGAAATATCGAACGATGTACAATAGTTTTTAGTGAATTAACCACTTGGGATAAGGGTCTCAGGTTTAATTCTGAACATAGTCGATATAAGTTATCATTGTGAAATTTAGGGCGTTTTTTTTTTACATTGATAAATCAACGATTGGGAGCAGGTACAGTGTTTATTATAGAATTAACAGTTATGTAATTAGTATTACAAGGAATGTCCTTGGTAGAACGACAATTGATTGATTGTTACACTTCTTTAGTCAATTAAACAATATAAGTTATGAATATTATATATTATTTTATTAAAAGAGAAATTATTAGACCAAGAAAAGGAATTTAAATTAAGAAGTCAATTAACAATTCCTTGTTATCTCCATCAATTCATATTGTTAATTAACTTATTGATTCAAATTATTTTACTTGGTCTAACAATTTCTCTTTTAATAAACTAATTCCTTATATTCATAACTTATATTGTTTAGCTAAGATTAAAAGTTATGTGCTGATATAATAAATACATTAATAAAGTAGTATACGTTGAATACATTAAATTTAAAATATAGCCTAAACAGCACGCAAATAAGTTCTAAACATAAAACTTGAGGTTTTATTTTTTGAAAAAATAGAAATCTACTCCTTGAGAAAGAAAATGGTATATTGTTTTAATATGATCATGCAGATGATTTTATCTCAATTTTAGTTAGAAAACATGTGTACTGCGATTTAGTTACATTATTAGTACTGTAATTGTCATTTGACGTAACTATGTAAAATGCAATGAATGCAACCACTAACCAGACACTTCAATAGTTTGTGTCGCGCTCTGTTGTGCAGTACGAAGATCATGTTGTCCGCCGTAGTTTATAGCTTTCCCGCTAGGTAGTGGTGATATCTTGCGTACCAGGATTTATTTCTCGAGTCTTAAAAACAATATTATTGTTTGATCTTATTTTATAATTATCTTCTTTAATTTTTAATTCACCTCAACCCCCCTCCCCCCCGGAGAGAGAAGTTTTGTGAACATTAAAAAAAAAA
>CABFWO010001174.1:89346-107265 GCA_902155825.1 Timema genevievae | reverse complement strand
AAGAAAAAAAAAAAAAAAAAAACTAAGTTCTTGAAATTCATTCATACGATTTTGTTTAACATTACAAACACCCACTTCAATGGCTAAATGGTCTAAGGCGTCACTCTAATGTTAGACTTGTCTGCTGATGATGGTTAGATCGGGCTTCAAATTCCGGTCGGGTCTACTGAGGGTGGTTTCCCCCGAATGGTTTCCCACCCTTCTTCCACTCAAATGAGGGTAGATCACATCTAAAATGCTTTCTTCCTCATCCCTACCTCATGAAAATAATTATCATATATGCGTATAACCTGAACGGGTATTAATAGGCAGTGATAAAAAATAAAAAGCATTACAAACTAAATGGCAATTCTCGTTTTCCCATGAAAATGGCTTTAAAGGAGCGTAGATTTCCAATATTGATATTTCCACAACTGTTTAAGATACGAAATAACTTATCATTTACTACTTACTATTCAATTTTTTTAAATTATTTGAAATATATTTTTATAAACCAATATTTTCTTAGCTTTAAGTATTTGAAATGTGAAATTGATTGTTATACTTTTTGGTAGTGTTTCTGCAACAGTATATATTATTTTTTGTTTCACATATCTTATTAAATATCGTTTTACGGTAGTTTACTTACAGGCCTGAAGAGAAAAAAAATCGAATTTTTCCTAGTCAGTTATAACGATGTTGATTAAATCTCATATATAGGCACTGTTTAACATTACAAACAAAATGGTGGATCTCATATGTTTTTATATTGCAACCTTAATAATTTGTATCTGAATTTTTCACAAAACATCAGAAATGTTAGTTTCTGAATTCGCGAGTGAAAACTAACCAGGCCTATGGCGGTGTAAAGTCTAACACTATTGAGTATTCAAGCATTCTACATAGTAACGAGCAAAAAAACAATTTGCACTGCACTGGGTCCTGGCACGCTGAAGGAACATACCACCCCGGAGCACATCCGGCATAATACTTCGAAACTTCAAAAATGCCTAAAGAAAAAAAGCCTTAGAAATGCTTAGAAACTAAGAAAATATTATCTAAAAAGCCAAAATGACAACAAAAAATAGCTTATAAAAACGTTTCCGCAACTACAGTAGCCCCATGGCTTCTTTGGTGCTGACTGACAGCTCACAGCTGACAGCTGATGGCTTTGAAAAGCAACCAGACCAAATTATGTATCCCTACGCCGAACCATATGATCTGCAAAAAACATATGTTTAGCAGCTGTCACTTCTGACAATCAAAATTTAGGTACAGTAGCCCCATGGCTTCTTTGGTGCTGACTGACAGTTCACAGCTGACTTCTGACTGTCAACATTTAGGTATATACCTAAATTTTGACTGTCAGAAGTGACAACTGCTAAAGACATGTTTTTTGCAGATCATATGGTTCAGCGTAGGGATACATAATTTGGTCTGGTAGCTTTTCAAAACCGTCAGAAGTCAGCTGTGAGCTGTCAGTCAGCACCACAGAAGCTAAAACTGAGGTATATATACCTAAATGTTAATTGTCAGAAGTCAGCTGTGAACTGTCAGTCAGCACCAAAGAAGCCATGGGGCTACTGTAGGCTGTCATGAACAGAATTTGCTTACAGTACATTTCCGAGCATTGTCTGTGATGTACCAAATAAAAGATGAGATGTCCTCAAAAGTTGGTTCCTGATAATGTATATTTTGTGTATTCTTCCTTAATGGCTGGACTACAATCCCATTTTTATAAGAGGAGCCTTATCTGACAGCTAGAAATCAACTAGATCTACTTTAACGGATTCATACGTCAAGTAATGTGCTCTGCAGCCGACACTTTTGATATAAAATATCAATATCTACCAAATAAAAATGATGACATTATAAAAATGCCTTCCCTTTCAAAATTTTACTATAGAAGATCATTTAAGTCATATAAAATTCGTAACATTTAAAGCTGTAATTATGTTTTAAAAACACATTAAATTATTTCAAGAGGGATCTAAACGTTTAAAAAAATTCCTTGACATCTCATGTTTAGGGATTTCACCACGACTAACTGCATTAAAGTGCCAGTGCGTTTGCAGTTTTTATGGCAAAACATTTTATTTTGTCCAAAATAGATAGAATATTGCGCCAATAGAAACCTAGAGTTTAATTTTCTTCACATGGTGATATCAACAGTTGTTGAATATCTATCATGAGCCGCTATGGCACTAGGTGATAAACTTTTTAAATTAAGAAAAAAAAGTTGTCGTTAAATTCCAGCTCACCCTTGACAGATATTCAACAACTGTTGATATCAACATGTGAAGAAAATTAAACTCTATGTTTCTACTGGAGAAATATTTAATTTCTTTTGACCAAACAAATATTTTGATATAAAAACTGCGACAACGCAGACCTTTTTTCATGTCTCCTACAACCCCACCCTAAGCCCTACCCCCACCCCATAAGCTAGAAACAAAACTGGTCATTGGCCTGACTTGAACCTTACTCTTATAATAACCGGAGGTAATACTAAAGATTGCCATTAAAATTGCGATGAAAATCAACTTTACCAGCTGCTTACAAAAATCAATAGCCCTTTCATCACTCTTCTTGAACAGGAAACAATTATTCAAAGCTATTCCGTTGAGTACAAAGAACACCCCTCCTCCCCTCTGAGATAATGAAGAGTGACCCTGTTCTTGATTGGAACGTTTCTAAATTACTGTTATCTTCTCATTAATAATACTTAATTAGCCTGTCAGAGTAAGCTCATACGTAGTTTTGCCATTAAATCCGAGGAGTATGATTATTACTGTGATAACTGACATCGTACAGCTGTGATCAATCGTTTTGAATAATAAAGTGAAACCCTTTGGAGGGAAGTGACGCGATAAAAGGTTAGTGTCTTAGCAGTTTTTGGATTAAAACATTTTTATGATCAATAGAAATCAAATATTGCTTCAGTACAGATATATTAAAGTTTAATTTTCTTCATATGGTGATATCAACAGTTGTTGAATATCTGTCAAAGGTGTTTAATGACAGCATTTTCTCTTTATTTAAAAAGTTTTGTCGTCTAATTCTGCTATGTTCATAGCAGATATTTAACTCTTGAGGCCATCATGTGAAGAAAATTAAACTCTCTGTTTCTACTGGAGCAGTATTATATTTACTTTAACAAAAAAAAATTGTTTTGCTTTAAAAAAAACTACAAAAACATTGGCCTTTTCTCGCGAACTTTATTAACTCCCCACTTTAATGTCAGCATGTTTGAAGTTAAAACAAATTTAACCAAATTAAATAAAACTGTGCTTAAGTTGGTGCGTTTAGTTTAATTTTCTACATCTAGAAAAACAACAGTTCATGAATATTTGCTATCAGCATAATGGCGTTTGAACAGAAACTTTTTATAAATGAACACTTTAAAAAAAATCCTTGCCAACCCTCTTGTTTCCTTGACAAATATTCTACCTTTCCGGGATATCCGCGTATTTACATTAAAAGTAAATTTTATGGAGTAAGGTTGAGAACGGTTTCATATACAGTGGCAACTCGTTTATCCGGCCTGTGACCGGGTGTCATCCGATTAACGAAAACCCGGATAGTCCAAAATGTATAGGGGAAATGCATCAAAACACTATATATTACTACAACTATCCATTTATTTTCACAGTAAAAACCTATATAACACTTGAAACATGTTACCATTATTCACTCATTAGAAAATGAGTAAAATTTCAGTCCGGATTAACCGGAAATTCGGATCAATGAGAATCGGGGGGACGAGGTTCCACTGTAAATATTTAGTCACATATTTAAACTTATTTTATTTCATAAACTTTTATTTTGTTCATATAAGCTCAGCCCATTATGAACTTGAAATCAAACAGAATTAAGTTCATTCGATATTATATGTACTTGACACAATTTGTACACCTCACTTTTCTTGCAGATAGGTATATTAAATATCTTGCAAAGTTACTAGATCTAGTTTCAGGCATTCGTACGTCGAGACATGTAATCTGAAGCTGTTTCTTTATATATATATATATATATATATATATATATTATAACACCAATTTATTAGTAAAATTAGATGCTTTGGTGGCCGCATGGTCTAAAGCGTCACTCTCGCAATAGACTGTGCTGCCGGTGACGGGGAGATTGAGGTTCGATCCTGGTTGGGTGTATTGGGGGTGGTTTTTCATACAGGGTTTTCCACTTTCCACACAAATTTGGGTACACTTTCTCTAAATTTAACCTCATTCATCCCTAACACACTATCGTAATTAGTATATATGCTTATAACACAAACGGTTGTAAGACGCGGTTATGAAAAAAGAAAGCCTCTATAGAAAAATGTTATCAATTTTGACCGCAACAAATTATGTTTGTGTTTTAAAATGTGCTCCAAATATCTATTCGTAAGAAAATCAAGGTATATGTTTGCGTGTGGTTTTTATCACTGCCAAGTACAGTACCAATCATAAAAAAAATGACCATTAATTTTAGTATGGCTCCTTTCCCATAGCAAATACTTGTGACCGGTACTGTATTTAATGACTTGTAACTTCCGTCATTTTACAATCTTTCTGTCGCTATGGAGAGATAAACTTCCTTATCGTTGTTGTGGAAACTCACGTGACGCTAATAATTTTAACAACTCAAACACCTGTATCTTGCTTGTTTACCTAGACAACATTTCTTAGTGCAACCAGGACTCGTCTCCGCCAACCCCCCCTCATCTTTTTACTATCCGCAAATGTTGTGTTCTCGTTACGTACGCTCTGTTTCAACTCGACGTAGACCCCTGAATAGTAAAAAAAAAAGTGTATTGCTATTTTGTATGACGAAAATTAATTTAGGGTTTTCGAAAATAAGGTGCTTATGAATATATTAAGTTAAAAAGGGATGAGGCTATTGGGGAGGGGAAGAGGTTACATAATGATGAGTTATATACCCTGTGATCATCCTACGCCGTTGTTAGAATAATCAAGTCTCTTAGATTACTGTGGGTAGGACATGAAGCGTGAATGGAAGAATCTAAAACCTTGTTCCTTGCCCTGACTGGGAAAGCCAGTGGGAAGAGACCATTGGGAAGACCTAGACGCAGATGGGAGGATAACACTAGAACGTACCTGAAAGAGATAGGGTGTAATGAGGTGGACTGGATAGAACTAAAAATAGGGATAGGTGGCGTACTTTTGTAAGTGCGGCAATGAACTTTCGAGTTCTTAATGCCGTAGAGAAAGCAATGGTGGCTGGTGATCTAATAACTAGTAACTAGGGTGTTCACAAAATCAAATTTGTATTGAAGAATATTTTTCAAATATACTGTATGTATGTATGTAAGTATGTATGTATGTATATATATATATTTATTTAGTTTGATTATATCAAGACAGTACCAACATAAAGATATGGGGCCCGTATAAAGTTTAATTAGCATACGTATAAATAGGCTTATATAAATTATATATATATACAAATATTTACGTAGACCTACACTTGTACCTAAAAAGTTTACTGTTTTGATCTACTTACCACAAAGTGAAAAATAGGTTAATATTCATATAGCCTTGAACTGCGTTCATTCGCTATCATTGTTGATTAATTTATTATTAAACGTTATTTTAATTTATTTGTTTTCAAGACTCTTGTAGAAGCTGTTTCCTATTAATGTAAATATGGTACAAACAAAATATCTCAATCCGGTTCCTAGTTCAAAGGACACGTTTATCTTCTGAAGCGTTTTTTTAATCTGCTACAGTCCAATTTAAAAGAAAGAACCTTATCCGACACCTAGAAAAGCTGCTATATATACTTTAACGTATTCATACGTCAAGTAATGTTATTTGATTCTGTCGTATGATATATTATATAACCCATCTATAAACTAGCACCAGTAATAGTAGTAAAATATTATCATTTTTTATCACAAAATTAATACATTCTTTAAAAGGCCTTTCCTAAGAAAAATAAACTGTACTATAGTGTTCTTCTTTGTCTTAGAACAAGTTGTACTGTTTGAGACTTTGCGTTGCATTTATGTCTATTTTAAAATAAGCCTCAATGTACTGTACTATGATGTATGTAAATAACTATGAGAAATTTATATGCGTGGTGTTTGCATCGCACATACATGCTTTATGATAAAAAGAAATTTAAAATTTTAAACTGTTGTATATGATTACAGGTTTTAATTCGTGGTAGCGACATGGCGAGATAAGTTTAGAGCTCAAGTACTAAACTAAACAATGATGTCACAGGTGTTTCGATGTTTGACACCATGAGTTAGTTGTCCTTGAAGCTTAAGCTTCACTTAGAAAATTAAATTTATAAGGAGTTCAAGCTTACTGAATTATTATGATATTAGCAAGATCTTATTTACTTCGAATTTACTGGAAGGCCTTCTGAATTACATTAACAAGATTTTGTTTGGATCTAGTTTACTAGGAGTCCTTCTGAATTACATTAGAAACACCTTGTTTGGATCTAGTTTACTAGGAGTCCTTCTGAATTACAATAGAAAAGTCTTGTTTGGATCTAGTTTACTAGGAGTCCTTCTGAATTACATTAGCAAGATCTTGTTTGGATCTAGTTTACTATGAGTCCTTCTGAATTATAATAGAAAGATCTTGTTTGGATCTAGTTTACTAGGAGTCCTTCTGAATTACAATAGAAAGATCTTGTTTGGATCTAGTTTACTAGGAGTCCTTCTGAATTACAATAGAAAGATCTTATTTAGATCGAATTTAATGGAAGTCCTTTTGATTTACATTGGTAAGATCTTGTTTGGATCTAGTTTACTAGGAGTCCTTCTGAATTACAATAGAAAATAGAGAAATGGCATTTCATGCAAAATGGTTGTTTGGTTTTTGCCAATATTAAACCTCTAATGAGTTTTACTAGTTTATATATACTTTTATGTATATATACATATAATTATGTCTGAAACACTTCTAAATTAGCTCTGTAACTTTCGTACTAACAGCAGCTGCCTTTAATTAACCGCTTTCGCACGAATTCAATTAAAGATTCCCTAGAAGGGTAAAACAAAACCTAAAGTAATGCTTAGTAATTTAAATGTAAGTATTTTTTTTTTCATAAATAAATTTTAAGATCTCAGTAACATAATTAACCAGTTGTTCGACGGGCAGCAGATTAAATTATCCTACTAATGCGCGGGCTCCGCGTTTGAATACCAACACGGTTCCTCAAAATGGTTTTAATGGTGAAATCGGAACTTTCAGAGTGATTAATTGACTGCTAGGTGACTAGGTGTTGCGTCTGTTTTAGAGTCAGTCGTGCGCTGGTGTAATCAGTTGGTCATAGAGGGTCGGTTAAATATCTCCGAGTATATTTTTATTTATTTATTTATTTATTTATTTATTTGAGGTATTTAACGTGCAGGCTCTGAACCGACCGATTATATCAGCACACGAGAATTTCTATGAGTTAGAACGAAAGAACCTACCAATTTTGTTGGGAAAGGTATTTTCACATACTCGCCAGGGTTCTTTTACATGCCACAATCGACATGAGACCAAGGGCTTTACTTCCCATCCGAAGGAAGTTGTGTTACGGACTTTTATCGCTCAAGACCCGCCTTGGTGGCGTAGTTAGCTAACGTGCTGGTTTAGTGTTGAGCTAGACTGCCGAGGAAGGGGAGATCGAGGTTCTAATCGAGGTCGGGTGAACTGGGGGTGGTTTTTCCTAAATGGTTTTCCACTCTCCCTCCCCGCGAATGCGGGTTCACTTCCTGTATATTCAACCTTCCCAATTCCTAACCCANTACTTCCCCTTCAAAGTAAGTTGTGCGACGGGTGTTTATCGCCCAAGAAAAATCCGTCGATCCCGGCTGGGTTTGAACCCACGAACATCAGGTCATGGAGGCGAGCACTTTACCCAGAAACCAAAGAGGTCGACTTTATTATATTATTTTAACATAATCGTTGGGTTGAGATGTACTATTTATATAAAATACTTGTCTCATTTTATAATAAGTTTTTTGCGTAGTGGCTAGATAAATACGAGGAAGGTAGAATTTAAAGGAAATAGACCCGCATTTGCGTGGAGGGTGAGTGGGAAACCATTTAGGTAAAGCCACCCACGGTGCACCCGACTGTGATTTTAACACCGATGTCTCTATAATCAGAAATCTAGTCTTGCGCGACTGGGGCGTCTTAGAGCAGTGTTTCTCAAAGTATGGTCCGCGATGGCCTATCAAGTGGTCCGCACTATACCAGTAATAATGAACTAAAGAATCTAGATCACATAAAAAATGTCATGGTGTGAGGCCGCCGTTAGCGATGGTAGTGCCAACTTTTGAGGATATAGGCTGTCATGTAGTCAATACAACGAAGCCTCCGGCCCCTAATCTCAGTTTTCTAGACCGAAGATGCTACTTATTTGTTCAAGTAGCTCCTCATTTGTCCTCTCGAGGCTGAGTTTGGCCCCGTTCCAGACCCACAGACAAATTCTGGAGGTGCTGGAGATTGAACACGGTACCTCTGGATCTGTAGCCAGGAACTCTGACCGGTAGACTACAAAGGTAGTAATTTTGATCACATATAAATCGAAATATTGAAGTGAAAAGAATTAAAGATGGAATAGACCTATCCAAACTATTTATTTTCTCGGTATACAAAAAAAAAGTCTAATAGGAAAGGAAATCTGTACCGACGTTAAGTTAACAAATCTGAACAATTATTTATCAACATTTATTAGGCTTAGAGCGTTAGAAATAATTTAAAAAACTATTGTTTACAAATTCAATGTGATTATATTATAATTTTTCCAACATTTCATTTGATAAATGATTTTTCGTCTTGTATTTATAGTCATAAGATGGAATTGCCTAAAAACGACGTTGTTCCTCCATAATTTTCAAACAACCCTCCCCCTTCTGCCCAGTATTTCCCCAGTGTGCAAAGCTTCCACTTAATGGTCGTCCAGCGTGTTTCATTTTATAAAGTAAATATTGGCTTTAATATTTCTACCTTCAGCGTGCCCCTCGCAAACGCGTGACTATACCTGCACATGACTCACAAACTAACTTAACTAAGGACAGCACTTAACATTTAATTGTATGAATAATAATAATAATATTAATATAATCACACACTTGTAGCCGACGATTTCCGCTAAGTCCATCATAGACTCTGTCTTAAAATATGATTGAAGAATGACCCTGGGCACGGGACTGAATCCTGGATAGCTCAGTGGTTAGAGCATTGGCGTACTAAGCCAAAGGTCCCGGGTTCGATTCCCGTGTCCAGGTGTCATTTTTCCATTTTCAGAATATTTAATTGTATTCCAAAAGTTATTTATTCAAATGATTTAGGGCAGTGGTCGGCAATAAATTTCGTCTGAGGGCCGTATGATCATGTAAAAAATGTCACGGGCCACCTGTATTACAAGCAATTGGCAAGCCCCGTTTTCTACCTCTTTACCCAAATCAAATCTGCAAGGAGCTTTTTTGTGTGTGTGTGTGTTTTTTTACCATAGTCGTGAATATTTAGATTCACGAACATTTCGTAGATATGTTCGCGTTAATCCTATGTTCACAAAAAAAGCAGTAGCTTGGAGCATTTTTGCCTTAATTCAGCTACTTCATCACATTGACATATTCTAGATATCACGTTGTACGTGTTTACTATGTTCGGGCCTACATATTCTTGGCGATGCGGGATTCTCAGCAATGAACAGCATCAAAACAAACCTCCGCAACAAGTTGATCCAAGAACACTTGCAGGACTCGCTACGAACTGCCTGTACCACCATAACTCCCGCAAGACTCGCTACGAACTGTTTTTACCACCATAACTCCCGCAGGACTCACTACGAACTGCCTGTACCACCATAACTCCCGCAAGACTCGCTACGAACTGTTTTACCACCATAACTCCCGCATGACTCTCTACGAACTGCCTGTACCACCATAACTCCCGCAGGACTTGCTACGAACTGTTTTAAACACCATAACTCCCGCAGGACTCGCTACGAACTGCCTGTACCACCATAACTCCCGCAAGACTCGCTACGAACTGTTTTACCACCATAACTCCCGCAGGACTCGCTACGAACTACCTGTACCACCATAACTCCCGCAAGACTCGCTACGAACTGTTTTTACGACCATAACTCCCGCAGGACTCGCTACGAACTACCTGTACCACCATAACTCCCGCAAGACTCGCTACGAACTGTTTTTACCACCATAACTCCCGCAGGACTTGCTACGAACTGCCTGTACCACTGTTTATGAATTAGTCTGCTTTTTTAAAAAAACTTATTAGCTTTATTAATTCACGTAGGTATTTTAGGCTTCTGACAGACAGACAGACAGACAGAGGCCCCACGGACAAGAAGGGAGAGTTTCGCATACCGGATCTGGCCCGTGGGCCACCAATTGGCGACCGCTGATCTGGAGTAAAATGGAAAACTCCAATTTCAGCCATCCTATACATGTTTTCAGCTGTATCGGGAATCGAAACTGGGACCGTTAACTCGGTAGGCAGATGCGCTACCGACTGAGGCAAGGTGTCAGATGTAAGCTAAGATTATTTTAATACTGATCCTACGATACGTGGTGGTCCCGGGGCGCCAACGACCCGTCCGAATTAAAAAGAAACCCAAATAAATAATGGCCATAGTTAAAATCATGGTATTTATTTATTTTCGTCGACGTCTCCACGTATTTTTTTTTGTACAATAATGAGTGTTTTCTTCCCGGGTAATCTAATGATGTGTGCGTGTACGAGGGTGCTTGTTGACTACCTGGCGGAGAACATGCCAGCCTCGGGTTGTTTGGACCAAAGTTGGAAATAAGCTGATTGGTTATACAATTTACCAACAAAAAAAACCTTTGACTTAAGCCTTGTTTGTTATGTAACAAGTTGGACCCACCAAGTTGGGAAAAGTAAGCTGCATTCATTAATGCCAACTTGTTGGACCAACATCCTGGGCCTTCTTCTAGTTTGTCATCAGTCTACAATCTACACATTTCTGGCCATGGAGAATGGCCTTTACTTGCCGTCTATCCATTCACTGTGTTGGCGGGAAGTGTACTCGTGCAGAAAAAAAAACAGAAAACGTAAATACTGTGGGGGATTCAAAAATCTTATTGTGTCTTTTGCCTCGAAATTGTAAAGTTTTGACTTTATAAACTCGGCTAGAACCAAAGTTTTTATTTTCTCATCTAAGAAGAGAATAATGTAGTAGTAAAAATTTTAGACCTCGAGATTATGATGAATGTTTACGTTTCATGTGATTTTACAATTCTATCCGTCCCCATGTTTGTCTGTCTGTTCCTGGCCACATATCTGAAACGGTATGATGGATTTTGTTCAAGCTTGATATTTAGATATTAAGTAGCTATAGAATTTTTTTTTATTTTGACCCTAGCCCTTAAATTAATAGCTTCATCATAGCAAGAACAGATGGATCACTGAAACCATAGATGGCGCTAGCTACCGGACAGGTCTTGCGGAAAAATCATACGTTTGGAAATATAAGTTTCCTCGAGAACGAGTGAAATTTGTATGATAATATTTTCAACACCCCTTCTAAGATAATGTGTCGATGTTTCTTAATTGTTACATTTTCTTATTTTTTGTTCTGAAGCCGGCAGTTTTCTATTGAAAATTGTCAATTTTATCGATATTTGATCACTGTTAAAATGATATAATAGGTTTTTACATAAAAAGTATAACTTAATCAACATATTTATATTCTTGAACCAAACGGTTCCGAAAAGAAAATTGCAAAACATAAAAATTCTTGAAAATATCCGTTTGTTCTCATGTCTCTGCATTTCCACGCCAGATGAAAAGGGCCATTCGCCTTAAAGGGAAAAGAAAACACCTACGATATGCCAGAAATGTGTACAGAGCATTCGTATTTGAATTATTGCTAAAAATTTTCCGTGGTGACGATGAGGGACAAAGTGACAAAGTTTCTTGTTAATAACCACAATATGTCCCTACTATGACAAAATGAAGATTTGTGCACAATTCTTATCTGTGAGGCCATTCTAAAATGGTCAAAAACGGGCCTTTTCAATGCAGTTTTTATCCAAACATCATTTAATATTTCAACAATGTTAAGTATTAGAAACTTCTATTGACTCTTAATCTCCATTAATGTTTAACCAGAAATTATCCGCATGCAATAGTTTTGGTGTAGGCCTAAATTTACGATCTCTAGCCGACTGTACCAAGAGTTGATTGACATGTGATTGATGAAGGTTCTTAATGGTAGTTTACTATAAGTGATGTTTTTAAATTCCAAATATGCAGAAATAGCTCTTTACGATTTTGCTTAAAATCGTATCCAGGGAGTATTCGCCCTTTCAAATAACACTTTATAAACAAATTTTTTGGGTAAAATATTGTTTGAAGTTAGTTTACTGATGACCTTTTTTTATTTAAATTATGTTCAAAATAACCTTAATGATCAGGCTCAAAATGGGTATTTGGTAGTAAGCTTTTAAAATATACTTAATTTTTTATGTTTTTTTAAATTTAATTTTATAGTAGTTTACTGACGATAGTTTTTTTTTAATTGGAAATGTTTTGAATATATGTAGTTACAACGATTTTTCTCATAATTTGTATCTTTGCTCTATTTTAAATGATATATAATAATTTGCATTCATTTAAAAAATAATTAAATGTAGATTAAGCCTCTTTACGAAACATTTTAGAAAATTTGATATATATATTTTTAATGATTTTGAAACTTCAGTTTAAAATGATAATTTGGGAATTGTTTTTTCTGATAAATAAGAATAGGTTTTTATTCATACAAATTAAAAATAATTTGAGATTAGTTTACAAATAACTGTTGTTTTTTAAATTGTTAAAAATATTGGAACAATTTTTTTTAATGTAAAATGTTTATTGTGATTAACAAGATGATTTGTTGGATTTTCAGAGGAAATCTTAATTATGGGTAGTTTACGGAAATCTTATTTTTGAAAGTTTAATTGCATGCTATAGTAGCAAATACAATTTCAAATACAGAAGGGCTAAGAAAAGCAAATGAAGAAAAGAAGATTTTGGAAAGGTATACATCAAAGAAGAGTTAATATGGTAGGCCATATACTGAGACATGATAGTTTCACGAAGATAATATAGAAGGAGGTGTGGAAGGGAGAAATTCAACAGAGTTGCAGCAAACTAATAGCTATCATTCTGAAAATTGAAAAACGACACCTGGACTACTACCATTAATATAGCTTCGGCTATTTACACTTAATAAACTAATAGCTAGATTGATGATGATGATGATATTGATGATGAAAAAGTGTGTATGAGTGTGTCGTACTATTTATTTCTGCTAGTCAGTCAGAAAAAAAAAGTTTTTTCTGTGTGCGTTTATAATCTGATAGCGCTAGAAGATCAAAAGTCGTCAGCCATTTATTTTATGTGAAAATGGAACACGGGGCTGTCTAAGTAATATTAAGTCTGTAAAGCAGGCTACAATCTATCAAAATAATAAATAATAAAGTTACAGGACTTAACTTTTATTATAATAATAATTATTATTATTATTATTACTATTATAATTATTATTATTATTATTATTACCGCGTCTTACTACCCGTTCGGATTATACGCACTTACGCTAATGTGCATATGGTAGGGTGATTATGAGATGAAATGGAGGACCTACAGTTTAACGTGGGATCCGAACCACGGTGGAGGCCTGGCATTCCTCACATCTTAACTTATAACTTAGTACATAATACTCCACTGATGTCATCATTGTATTGTCTGTTCTATTCTTACTTTTCATTGGCTGAGCGTTTACATTTTGTAAATTCATATAAAAGTGTTGTGTGAATGCTAAGTTTGTTCAAATAAATATTTCATGATTATATCTATGTAAAAGTTGTTTTTTTAAACTTTGTAATTAGTTTAACTCTCATTACGTCAGCTACCACTTTAAGTAGTTTAACGCAGGAATGTCGGGATACAAACTTCACACGAAGGGGGGGAGGGGGGCAGGCTCGCCATCCGGCAACATGTGTGTTGGGAGCTTTACCATCATGCCAAATCGTCATATGTATATAGGCTTATGTGTGTGTGTGTGTCTGAAATCATCATTTTTGTATGTATATATTATATATATGTGTGTGTGTGAAATGATTATATAAATATATATAATAATATATATGTATATATATATATGTGTGTATATATGTATATATATATATATATAGTAAAAATCTCTTCATTTTGTTTCTTCAAACCCAGTTTTTAATTACTTGTGATCTAAAACATCAAATACAAATTTTCAAATTCTGGCTTCAAGGTGTAAATGAATGTTCACAGGGGCTACTAATTTTTAAATTCCCCACCTCGGCTTGATAGATATCGCGCAACGATCATGACAAACAAGCTTATACACACTCATTTTATAAATACATAGATGGGTGTGTGTGTGAAATCATCATATGTGTATGTATAAATAAATATATAAAGGTGTGTGTTGTATGTGTGTGCGTGCGTGATGGGTACCCGTCTAAATTTGTAATCATCCCTCCACCCATTTAACACCATGTAAACATTATACTTCCCCCCCTGCGTTACATGGTTTATGGATGATCCCTTTTCTTCATCCTCTCTTCACGCTAATGTGGGAGCACGTCCTCTAAAAACTGCCTTTCTCCTCCCTACTTCTTAGAGCAAGCCCTTATTAGCCTAGGCGTTAAACGTACCTATAAAAAAAGCCATAAACGTCACAGAGTGAAGATTTTTTATTTAAGGTGTGATAGAAGGTAATGTTAATAAAGACCAGTATTTTTGAAGTCTTTTGTAAGATTTTTTTTAGACACAATACATAAGGTACATACACCAGTAGCTACGTTTAGTTTAATTTTCTACACGTGATAATCCCAACAATATTTTTTTTAATTATTGTCAAAAGAATCCTGAATTTTGGATTAGAAATTTTTCTTTTCATTTATAAAGTTTCTCATCAATTTACAGGATACCTCTGACAAATATTCAAGAACTCTTGAGATTACTATGTGTAGAAAATTAAACATCGTATCTACTTGAGCATTATTTTACATATTTTGACACAAGTTTTTTTTTATTATTAAAAACTTCAAAAAAATACAGACCTTAACTAGCGTTCACTTCCATCGCACCTTAAGGTGGGGTTAAGGGGAACACGAAGAAAGGCCATTGTTTTGGCAATTTTTTAGAGTAACACTTTTCTTTTTTGCCAAAATAAATATATTTCTTCAATACTAACACAAGAGTTCACTATTTTTCACATGTTAATATCACCATTTGTTGAATATCTTTTAAGAATGTCCTGGAATTCAATGACAATTTTTTTTCTCTTCATTTAAAAAGTTAGTCATCTAATACCGCCATGCTCATGACAGATATTCAACAACTGTTTATGTAACCATGTGAAGAAAGAAATAAACTATTTATGTTTCTACTGGAGCAATATTTAATTTCTTACGGCCAAAGAATAATTTTGCTATAAGAACTGCAAACCTGGCCTTAACTTGCGTTTCCCACATCCCCACCTTAAATACAATCATTTTGTGTAGCCATGTTTTATAATTACTTACCCCCCTCTCCTCCCACCCTTCTTTCCTGCCTCTAAGTACTGGCTACATACGTTGCAAATTTGTAACACACTAAATCGGTTGCACCTGTTTTTATTATCAAGAAAAGACAAGTTAGCTAAAAGGTAATGCAGGTAGGTTGTTATTTATGTTTTTTAATTGGCTCCATTTGTGAGTAATGGTTTTGAGTTGCCTGGTCCTGTTGTCAAGACCTACAGATGGCCAGACGAGTTGTTTACGCAGTGGAGGTAAGGCGCATGCGTGGTGACTCGCACCTGCCACCCTCTTGCTGGAAACACCTGCTCCAATTGACACGTGGCTGGCTGCCTGGCTGTCTTCCAGTTTACTAGGCTCTGGTGAACCAAAAGTGATTCTCTTTGGATTACCTTTTTATTTGTTTTCTTATAGGTATGGAATGGGATTGGTTTGTTAAATATTCGTTAACTAGCAGAAGTACCCGGGCAACTCTTTTCTTTGCTTCAAACAGAAAAGTAAGATTTATATATTTTTATTTCTTCCCACCAAGTTTTTAATTATTATAAAAAATCTAATCCAAATTTAAAAATTCCGGCTTCTACGTGCACATGTTCGGGACTACTAATTTTTAAATTTCATAACTCTGCGTTCGATAAATATCGCGCAACGCTCATGATAGACAAATTCTTCATTTTATTAATATTGATTAGTGTTGCCACGTATTCTGATAAACCTAGAGAACACAGGGAAATTTTAAAAATTTAAATTTAAAAATGATTAGATAGTTGGTAAATTCGAGACGTTTAAGATGGGATGGAAGGTAACTCTAGCTAAGGCTCGTATTCTTACAGGTTTTCTAACAACAACAAAAAGTGGAGATACTATGGGTGATTTTGGGATCTTTGATAAGTTTATAAGTCGATCAGGGACCAAAATGGTTGCCAACCCCTGCATTTTACAATGGCCTACTTCCATTTAAAAGTCTGTGAAAATGGGAGTTACTTCTGTAAAACACGTTGAGTTTCGTAATAAGAAAATAGCAATAGTGTTTCATTTTAGGGCCAAAATAATTGCTCAACTGATTTTAATTTTTTTAATTTTTTTATAGTTGAGATAAATTTGACAATACAATATCTCCATTAAATTCCTGTTAAAAATGATATCATCATACCTACTATAATAGGCCTATTAATAAACTCACACCTGGATAGAGATTTAAATTTTGAACGTCAATCTTTACAAGTCAATCGCTGTTATCTTAGTTATTCCCATTCTCATCCATAAGTTTTTTTGGTTTGTTTTTTTACCTTGAAGGTTTTAGTGATGACTGTGTATCTTTTCCCCCATAACTTCTAAATAATCGACGCATTTTGATCCACCTCTGTCCAATCACGTTTTGTTTCAGGAGTGTCCATAGTTTCTTAGATGAACCACGTCGGACTCTCTAAATACAAGTAACATATTGAACCTGACCCAACGAATTAAGAAACAACATAAATAATAGTTCAAATTTGGACATAACAATAATATATTACCCTCTTCAGTGGTAGATTGGTTATAAGACTTTACTTTCGTAAACTAGACTGCCGATGACAGGAAGACCGGGGTTCGAATCCCAGTCGGGTGTACGGAGCTTTTATTTTCCTACTTAGTTATTCACTCTAACTCCATGCAAATTCAGGTACACTTAATCAAAATTTACCCATACTCATCCCTAACATATTAGCAAAGTTAGTTCATATGCGTACAAACCGATCTTGTTGTAAGATGCGGTCCTAAAATATAAAAACCAACTATATCTAGTAATTTGTCTGTGTGTGAGTCAAATATACCCGCGTTTGCTTGAAGAGATTTGGAAAATTAATGTAACATTGCATTAGCATTATTAGCATTATTAGCACCGCGTCTTACTACCCGTTCGGGTTATACGAACTTACGCTAATGTGGAATGGTAGGGTGATTGTGAGATGAAATGGAGGACCTACAGTTTAACGTGGAATCCGGACCACGGTGAAGGCCAGGCATTCCTCAATGTAACATTGAAATCCTCATTAAATCTTGAATAAAACTTTTTTTTAAATATTGACACTAGTAGGCTACTCTATTTTACTTCTAAAACATCATGTTATTAATTATTTATTACCTACATCGGCGGGTGCGTAGACTAAACGTAAAGATCTAGCTTTGTTTTCCGGCGAGGGGGAGGTTGACGTTCGAATCCCAACCGAGTGTACTGAGGGTGTTTTTGTCTTAAACGATTCCTTACCCTCCTTTTCCGCAAATGCAGGTATTTTTCCTCTAAATTCTACATTTATCTTCCTTATGTCAATATTGTAATTAAATATGGATTCCCCTGGTGGGTAGTAGGATGTGGCTATAAAAAGAGG
>CABFWO010001174.1:45641-89217 GCA_902155825.1 Timema genevievae | reverse complement strand
GGGGGGGGGGGGGGGGCATTTAACGTGCAATTTCTGAGAAAACTCATTACACCAATACATTAACTACAAATTATCTTAATACTAAAACGGTCAAAGGATTCAGGACCTGGTGGACAATTTATCAAAGACAAATGTTTGACCATGCCGGGAATTGAGCCCAGGACCCTTGAAGCATAAACTGTGGATAAAGAAGTACAAGGAAAGTGGTACACAAACACTTTTCCCCAAGATCTCAGATAGTTTTAATAAAATCACAACCCGCCTCGGTGGCGTAATTAGCTAACGCACTAGTTTCGTGTTGAGCTAGACTTCCGACTTCGAGTTTTAAATCTCAGTTGGGTCAACTAGGGGTGGTTTTCCCTTAATAGTTTTCCACTCTTCCTCCGCGCAAATATGGGTTCACTTCCTTTAAATTCAACCTTCCCGATTTTTAACACATTAGCGTAATTAGTACATAAGTGTATAACCTGAGAGGGTAGTAAGACGTGGTGCTAAATAAATAAATGAATAAAATCACAAAATATTTCAGAATAGACACACTACCCTTCAGAACACTAGAGATGGACGAAATGAATGGGCTAAATTTTAAGACCCAATTTTAAATTTTAGATTCAAAAGGTGTATCGTTATAAAACATTCCCTAAGAAATCTCAGTTCAAAAAAAAACTACAGTAATAATAATATCGTAACATTAAATCACCTCTTTCAACCGCACAACCAACAAAGTAAATTTCTGCTCTCGCCACTGCCCGCTGTAAAAACCACTAACCAAGCTCTAAATTCGTTTTTTCCCAACCATCCACTGCTGCCATATATCTTTCGCGAGAAACTCCTGGTACCCCACTTGGCAACGCAGCTGGTGCTGCTGTCGGGGCGTCCTTTCTTGTCTCCCCTCCTCCTCCTCCTCCTCCCGTCCATCCCCCAGATTAATTTGTCGCCGCGGTTCCTCGCCTCGGTTTAATTGGTCGGGGCCAAGCCAGGCCCGCCGTCGTATCTCTTTTTCAGTCCGACACTTGTGTTAAGGAGGCGTCTTCTGCTATCTTGGTTGTGTATTCTCTAGTGTAGCCGTGTCACACTCGAATTGACATAAGGGACACATTCAAAATTAAAAATACTTGGGGGCCCCTACATTAAAAAGAAAATTGTCAAAATCCTTAGTAGTAAAAATGTTCATTTTTTTAGCACTGCGTCTTACTACCCGTTCTGTTTATACGCTCATGTACTAATTACGCTGTTTTATGGATCAAGAAGGTTATATTTAGAGGAAGTGTACTCGTATTTGATGGAGGGAGAGTGGAAAAACCATTTTGGAGAAAACCTCAATACACCCGACTGAGATTTGAACCTTCATCTCCCCGTCATCAGCAGTATAGTTGTACACGGGAGTGGCGCGTCAGACCATGCGGTCACCGCAACGGGTCATGTTCATTTTTATAAAGTTTTTATTATTACAAAAAATAAATGGTACGGTGCTCCGCACAGACTTTCTCGCTCATTTACCTAAAAATTGAAATATTTACTTAAAACTACTCGTAAGTTATGTGAAACATAATAATATACCTTTTTCCAGAAACATTCAGCCATAAATCATAAATGAAACAATATACACGGTTACAGAAACATATTGAGAGGGGAAAGTAACAGCTTTGTTCACCAAAGAGCACAACGATCAATTTCCTATATCTCAATTTTAAAAAGTATATCTGCCAATAGCTCAGAACTATTGGTTTTATAAAAATATATTCTAAGTAAAAGTGTTTTTTTGATAGTACTTATTATAACTTTACAATGATAGGCTATTTCATATATCAAAGAGAAAAATGAGATGCACCATTTTGTTTGAAATGATAAACAATGCTTTTTAATCAAAATTGTTAGAGGACATTTTGAGGGAAAAAAAATCTCTTTTAGATCGTCAGTAAACTACCCTTAATCTTAGGGTTAAACATCTCAATCCAAAACCTCCTCGGGAAGACCTTATAAAAACTCTAGATTCCACGTGTTAGTCCGATTGGTAAAATTGTATTTATCGGTTCTAGACCGAGATACAGACAGACCGCATCGCGAACACCTCTTTTTCGGGTTTATTGGGTCAAGAAACGTCAATAGCCATAAAAAGAATATCTCGAATTTTATTGCCGATCGAGCTGTGATATTTCAATTGCATGTTTCTTTTCGTGAGAGAAAATTATTATTACATTTATTGTGCTGTCAAATATGGCATGTATTTGGTGGGCAAATGTAACCCTTTTTTGGAAATCAAACTTTGGTGAGTAGAGAGTAAACATTTAGTACACCAACCACACTTGCTATATTTCCCTATATAATGCCCATTCTCAAAATGTCAAAATTAAAAATGGTTTGGTTCTTTGTTGTTTATAAAATGGCTACAAAATTAAGACAAAAAGGTTAAATCTAAATCATTTACCGAGAACAAAGTTCTTAAAAAATATATATATTTGGTTTCGGAAATATATTCCTACCCTGAAAACTAGGATGATGTACTTTGTCATTTTATAAATAATATAAACGTATATTAATGTCCTTTTTTTTTCAAGAAAAGGTTGTAAAATTAATTTTTGATCAAATTAAATGCGAAAATGAAGCTCCTCTGCTGAAGCGCGTCCTTGAAGTGGATTCACACTGACAGGACTGTGTCGTGTCACTAACATTCACACTGACAGGACTGTGCGCCTGGCTGTGTCGTGTCGCTAGCATTCACACTGTCAGGACTGTGTGCCGGCTGTGTCGTGTCGCTAGCATTCACACTGTCAGGACTGTGCGCCGGCTGTGTCGTGTCACTAACATTCACACTGTCAAGACCGTGACCTTGGGAGAACACTTGAAGCATTCCAAGATAGCACGGTCGGTGCATAGTCGGCACACAGTCCTCTCAGTGAATCCAACTTTAAGGGGCTGCCTAGGTAGATCGGATGTTGCGCTTAGGTTGAATGCTGTCAAAACGCTTAACAGTAAACTAGTTTGGTGTTTACTAGAATGAACACAAAACTATTTTCTTTGACCCTATAAATCCTATAGACTTGTAAACATACTTAGAAAGTTAAAATTTTCCACTCTAAAAAGTCAAAAAATGCACATATTTCGGTAGATCATTAAGACCTAAACGTGCGGTAAACTAAAGGTAACAGGTATAGGAGCGTAGAATATATATTTGTGAATCAAAGGATATAATTTAATAAAAGGGTAAATTATATTGTCATTTGTATTTTTCCACTCTTTATTTGTTCTCCTACTGCTGGACCACTCCACACCCGGTAACCTCAAAACCTAGCATGGTTTCTGGCATTTATTTATTTCTGCTCGACTATTCTAACTCCTTAAGCGCTCTACTTTTATAGCCATATCCTTCCATTAAATGAATGTAGGAACAATTCGTTCGTAGACTTAAAAGAAAAGAAGAAAAAACGCATGTTGCTATTTCACCACGCACTCCCATCCATCACTCTACTTTTTAATTGGGGCTCTATTAAATTGCCGCTCTTTTCAAATGGGAGTTAAGTTGACGATTCTGACATATAGTTGTGGGCTTCAAATGAAGGGGGCGATGTGAATGTATTTTTATGAACATGTGGATTGAAAATTACATTCCCCCTTACCCTTTCCTACTTGGATATATATATAATGTATATATACTATATATACTAGTGCTCTTCCCACGAACTAATGTGGTTCATACCCAGAGAGAAATTAAAAGTTATGGTACCCAATAACTTGATTTCGTTGGTGTCTACAATTCACTTTACAAATGGAGGACCTTTAAAAAAAATGTTTGAGGGCAAAATTTATAACATGACTTGAAGTATGACTAAGTGAAACGTGAAAGTATAAATAGTAATTTCACTAACTGTCAGATAAGGCTTTTACTTTTAAAACTGGACTTTATATTCATAAAGCGATATAGTGACATGGACTCACATGCGGGGATAGTTCACTATGGAATATTGTCAGCACTCTTGAGTGTTGATATTATTCTGACTTGGTTGATGTGAATTATTATCAGGCCATAATTGAAATCACTTATATAATTTTAATGAATTATTTACTCAGCATCATTGCTGTATTGAACGGGGTGAATATTCGATCCGATATCACATGTGCTGCTATTTCACTTCTTAGGGAATTGGGATGATTAAATTAAGATTGGATCAAGATTGATCTAATCTAGTGACCGGCACGGAGTAGTTACGATCCTGACTCAGATTAGGTGATAAATAAAAAAAAAATTGTTTTCTCTTGACGTACTGCTCGGCGACTACTAAGCCAGTGTCGTCACCCCAGCTTACCAACAGGGATGTTTCTGAAAACTTGGCTTCTAGAATGTTCTAGTAACGGGATGCATTCGTCCCTCGTCTCTCCCCCCCTTGTCCTTCGAGAAGATTTTGCCTGGGTGACCTAGAGAGAGAGAAGAATTTTGCACCACGTAGATATTTACTGCGAAATATAGTGTAAATTAAATAAATTTTGAAAATTATTATATCAGATCGGATCTGATTATTTCTATTAGTTGGTCCAAAGAGATGTATAAAATATAATCTTAACATGGACTACCATTATATGGTATTTGGTAGTGCTATGTTCGTTAAGAGTTTTATAAGTCCAGATACACTCACACATTTAATAAATACATTATATATGACTTGCGACTTGAAATTCAAAAGGTTTATTTTCATACGTATTAAAAGTTCCCCTTGATATTGCATTTGGATAAAGCAACCTACAGAGACGATATCTTGGGTACAAAATATGCTTCCTGTCTCGATTACCCCCACCCCCTCCATAATATGTATGAATTCGCCACTGTTTAACTAGTGCTACGTCACTGCAAGAACCCAGAACGTCCCTGTGTCACTCCGTGAGGGAGAATGGGCCCCAAGTTCTCGATGGTAATTTTACGGCTCTGCCTATGAGTAGGCGGACCCTCTGATAGCACTGATTTTCAACATTTTTCAACTCACGGCACACTGAAAAAGGCGCTGAAATTAAGACACACCATGACTACTTCTTAAGGATAGATTTAATCATTAATCAAGATTGTATATATGTATATAGAAAAGTTCAATAGCTAAAATTCTAAAGATTGTATTTATATGTATTTTTAAAATGATGTTGATCATAGTTTTAAAAAGATATATTATTATTCCTAATTTTTTTTTTCTCGTTTCTTTTCAACCTTGCCCTAAAATCCCGCGAAACACCTGCTGACCATTCGCATCAAACCGGTTGAAAAAAAAAATGCTGCTCTACAGAATGAGCCACGGGCAAAGACAAATGTACGTATTTAAAAAAACCTATTTACGGTAGGAGAGGTGGTAAGTTACAGCTAGAAGAAGGTTCTTTATTACAAATATTGGCTGAAAGTAACCAATTTCAACCCATTCCGAAATAATTATGATTTATTTAATGATACAATATTATCATTAATTATTTCCAAATAGATTGGCATTAGTTATTTTCAGCCAGAACCTTCTACTAGCTGTCAATTTTCTACACTCCAACCGTAGATGGGGTATATATATACAGGATGGGGTGGAAACAATTAGACGATCTACGCTGAGGAAAGTGATGGACAGCGTGCTGAGGTTCGCCTGACGTCAGATGGGGCTCACCTGAGTGACAAAAAGTTAAAAATTATAGTATGTAGTTTACTTTTATTTTGCTAGTGTTAATTTTAAAGTTACTATTCGTCTAATTGTTTCAGCCCCACTCTGTATGTTTGTTGTGGCCCCGGGCAATGGCTGCGCTACGTGGGAGAGCTTGAGTCCTTCATCACGGGTTTCGCTAGGTGCCATCAAGGGGCATTAAAAATAAGACTCATTTCAAACATAGTTTTACTAGAGATAGGACACAAATATCCATCTCAAGTCAATCGGCCGGCTTCTACACAGCTAGTTTCAGGTAGTTATCCAACCCCCTTCTTCACATAATCCTACCTCAAAGAGCTTAAGCAGACTGAACATTACGATTACAATGGTCCCTTTATGATGAAAATGTTAAAAGTGAGTCGTTTAGCAACTAAACATTTGTGAGTGCTTTTATCACTGAGCATTGACACTAGCGAACCCCAATGTTGATGGACTAAACCTGGCTCAAGGCGCGCATTGATACTTCCGTAAGGCTGATGATCTGGTATACAGTTTGTGGCCAAAGGACAAACTAAATCGGTAATCAAGCCCGTCTGCTCCCGAATACGTAGGCTCACGCCACCCTGCACACATATCTGTAGTGAGGGTTGTTTCACCTTTCTCCCAAGGCGTTTAGCATATTTATTAGGTATCAAATGAAAACTCTTGCTTCTCTTCAGATCCAAGATGAAAAGTGTGATTGAGACTGTCCTATGAATGGGGCAATATTGTAGAGTAACGTTAGCTCATTGTGATTCTCGCGTAGCTGGAAGAAGGGAAAAGCGTGATTGCGATT
Organism: Timema genevievae; assembly: GCA_902155825.1. Lineage (NCBI taxonomy): Eukaryota > Metazoa > Arthropoda > Insecta > Phasmatodea > Timematidae > Timema > Timema genevievae. Next base: position 82,779 of record CABFWO010001174.1, on the reverse strand, counting down.
GTCCCATACTGCAGCATTTTTATGGACTAAAGTTCAAGGTTACAAGTGTGATTGTGATTTTCCTGTAACAAGAGCAATGTTGTGGAGTAAAGTTCAAGGTTGAAAGTGTGGTTGCGATTGTTCCAACTAAATCAATGTTATGGAGTAAAATAAAAATTGTGATGAAAAAGTGTGATTGTGACTTCCGCAACTAGAGCGATGTTGTGGAATAAAGCTATTGGTGAAAAGTGTGATTATTCTCTAACTAGAGCAATTTTGTAGAGTAAGGTTCAAGGTTAAAAGTGGTATTGCGATTGTTCCATAACTAGATCAATGTTGTGTACTAAAGTTTAAGGCTAAAAGTGGGATTGTGATTGTTCCGTAACTAGAGCAGTATTATGAACTAAACTTCAAAGTTAAACGTATGATTGCGATTTTTCCATAACTAGAGCAATGTTGTGGAATGAAGTTCGAGGTTAAAATTGTGATTGTGGATGTCCCGTAACCAGAGGAGTGCTGTAGGACGAAGGACAAGGAAGCGTGTGATGCATGGATGGGATGAGAATCGCTCTCTTGTAACAAGCGCGGTGAAGGAGGGAAATGTGAGTTGACTGATGGTGGCAGCAGTGACTCCTCATTAGCGCAAGACGTCTCCTTGTCGGGGGCTTGTTGTGGCAGCATTGTAGCAGCTGCCTGGACTAATCCTGGCGGCAATATGGGCTTATGGGCCACAGGCTGCCTGCCTGCCGGCCTCTTGACAAGAGGGAGGTGCTGTCTACTTGTATTGCGTGGATTGTTAAGCTAGGGTAACACCGGAGAGATCACAAGAGAACCGAACGTTCACATGTGTTGGGTAACGTTCACATATGCTCGCGATCGGCACTGAACAGGTGCGGTTACACTAGATTAGAGATGAAAATTTTCTGCAGTGGCGGCTTGCGATGAAGGGATAAATGGTCGAGGTGGCACCTAGAACCTATTACACTTCAAAATATAGTATATTAAGAGACGGAGTGGATTATAAGAAGGGGGGAGGGGGCACGATGGCCGGGAAAGAGGCGGGTTAGATGGGAAGCATGGAAAATAGGGAGGGAGGGGGGAGATTAATGTTGGACCAACCTTAAAATTATTTTAGTTAACTTATTGATGACAAATAAATTGAAGTATGATTTGTGAATATAACGGGTCTACAAAGGCTGGCATTCATTTATTTCTTTACTACTTTTTTTATATAGTAAAACGTAAAACCCGAACGGTTAAAGACGCGGTGCTAAAAACAAAAATATGCACTTAAATGTGGAAGGGAGGGAGGAGTGCTTGTATATAATGTGGCTTCTATATAATATTAAATACGCATACATAAATCAAATCTTTCTTCAGTAGATACACTTAGTTTACTTTTCTCTATACAGTAATATCAACAGTTCTCGAATATATGTCATTAGCATATTGGCATTTGATAAGAAACATTTAAAATTTAAGATCAAAATGTATCATCTGTTTACAATATGCCTATCTATATACATTAATAAAATTAAGAGTTTGTCATGAACATAGCAAGATATCTACCGCACGCAGAGGTCTGATATTAATTTTAAAATTAATATCTCCTTTACACGAACATGTGTACCTTGAAGCTAGGATTTTAAAATTCAAAATTATATTCCACGTACAGTCATTAAGGACATTGCCTACCTGTGACGTCACGGCCGGTTAAGATAGGATTTCACATGTTAATGAATTTACTTTTCACTCAGCGAGTTTTAAAGATATGACCTTGAAACAAAAACCATAAATTCTTAAATAATTCTAAAAATAGTCCTAACATGCCACAGATTATTATTTTTTACTTAAAGCAGTTTTTTTTTGTAAACGTATTTTAGTAAATCATCTACAACCTAGGCTATTAGGCTTGTCCATGAAAATGTTCTGTAGGAGTCTTCCTACCAGGATGTAGATTAAAAAAGTCCGTGGAAGCATATGTATATCTAGAATAGGAAACAAGAAAAAGGTAAAATTAAAAACCAAGTCAATGTTTTCAAGACGCAAATAGTACAGTGACCGTTTAAATTCGTCAGAGGAGGAGGTAAAGTGTTATCAGTAGATAAACTAGAGGTTTCATAGGTTGAATTGCTCGTTTTCTTCCCTCTCTTTCTATTAGGTACATTGGTGTCTAGTGTGATAGTGCTTAGACTGCTTAGATGCATCTAGTCAAGATGTAAACCGCTTCGCAAAATATCTTCGAAATCTCCAAGAAGGCAACGTCGTTAAACTAAAAACATATCTCCCGGGCAACGTCGGGTACCAACTTCATCTATTGAGAAATATTCGAGAACTCTTTAAAATTCATATTTTGAGAAAATTTAACTAAACGTATCTACTGGAACAATACTTCGTTTATTATATTCAAAAGTTTTTTTGTTGTTGCTAAAAGTTCGTTTCCCTAACTAAATGGGTAGCGTTTCTGCTTACTGAGCTAAAGTCTCCGGGTTCGATTCCTGCCATGGCATAAAAAAATATTATTGGTTAAATGTGGTTTTCCCTTTTCACAGAGAAGAATTAACCTCTAGACCCGCTTCGGTGGCCGCATGGTCTAAAGCGTTACTCTTGTAATAGACTAGACTGCTGATGATGGGGAGATAGTAGTTCGATCCCATTAGGATGTACTGAGAGTGGTATTTCCTAAGCGGTTTTCCACTATCTCTTTCTCTCCACGCAAATGCGGGTACACTCCTTTAAATCAACCTTTCTCAGCCTAACCCATCGGCGTAATTAGTAGCCTACATAGTCTAAGTGTATAACCCTAATGGGTAGTAAGACGCAGTGCGTCCAGGGGCTATTGAATAACTATCTTAATTTTGAAAAATTTCTGAATTTTTGGTGGCTCAGTGGCGAAATCAGCTATACTGACTTAATAAGATGGCTATCACTCTTAATACATTGATAAAATATACACGCATTTGCGTGTATGAAGAGTGGGGAACCATAAAGGAAAAAACACCTTAGTACCCTCAACCGGAATTCGAACCCCGATCTTTTCGTGATCGGAATTTCAGTGTATTGAAAGAGTGACGCTTCGACTCGGATCAGTCGAGCGCCAAAGCGAATAGTTAAGATTTTTAAAAAACAAGTTTATTTGAGGTCTATATTAAATATTTTAAACAAACATTGAGACAAGCATTTCAAAATTTGAAACTAATACGTTATTTATCCGAACGATGCGCAAGTGTGTACTTTGTTTATTAATAAAGGTTACAGGTCTACCTGGAATAATTACACTATGATATAGCTTATAAGATAACATTATAGTTTAATCGATCGACGTGGTATGTTTACCTTTCATAGTTTCACTATGATATAGCTTTTAAGATAGCATTATAGTGTGCTCGATCAAAGTACTAGGCTTAGCTTCATGGTTACACTATGCTATAGCTTTTAAGATAGCATTATAGTGTGCTTGATCAAAGTAGTAGGCTTAGCTTCGTGGTTACACTATGGTATAGCCTACAATATAGCGCTACAGTGTAGGTCTTAATCAAAGTCGTCATAGTACAAACAGTCGATGTAAGCCTCCAGGATAAACGGAGTGTACGTTAATTTTGGTTTCGGTGCAGTTTGTGGGAGACTGTCCATATTTTTGTCCGTCTCATCTCGCACCTGCGGGATATAGTGTCTTGTTGCACGCAACAGGGTTCACAAAACTTGTACAAGGTAGCAGCTTTGGAGCGGGGTGGCCGGTTTATAAGAACAGATGCAAGAGGATTCGAGGCCAAGGATTTCCCTTATAAGAGGCAGCTGCAACGATTCCGCCCGCTCGTCCGTCCGTCCGTCTGTCTGTCCGTCTGGTCTACAAGGTGCTACATATAGACTACACCTAGTGTAGTAGTGAACTTTAAATAGTTATTTATTACTTATTAGCAACAATATACTGTACATTTTTTTAAATACATTTTTGACCTTGATTTATTTTGTGATTTTTTTGTTCGATTTAATGACTTTGCAATTTACCACGGTGAGAAAAATTACGTATTTCCGTCCACCTGCGATCTTGATTTGGCGACTAAGGGCTTATCAAGGTTGGCGAGGCAATAGATTAAAATTACCGCTCGGACTGGAAGTAATAATTAATATAATTTTTTTTTGGTAGATTTTCCATTTGTGTAGATGTAAATTAATGTGGTATTGTTTCGCTTAAAGGTACAGAAACAATTGCAATTTGATTATATTAAAGAAGTTTTCTTTTATTGATTAACCGGACATTCAAAATATTGCATACATATTTAAGTTTGTTTCAACCATTTTGTAAAAATATGTTTCATAATACATAAGCACGGTCCACTTTCTATTAAAAAAATTTTTTTTGAACGTTACTAAAAAAATGTGTTTATTAATACGTCAAGTTATGTGATCTGCGGCGGCGACCACTTTCGATAGACAATAAATTTTATTTTAACTATTTGAGGTATTTAACGGTCATTTTCTGAACCTACTGACTATATCAGCACACGAGAATTTTTATGAGAGAGAATGAAAGGGCCAACCAATTTTGCTGGGAAAGGCATTTTCACAAACCTTCCAGGGTTCTTTTACACTCCACAATCGAAATGAGACCGACGGCTTTACTTTCCCTCCGAAGAAAGCTGTTCTACAGATTTTTGTCGGACAAGAAAAATCCGTCTGCCCCGGTTGGGTTTGAACCCACGAACATCAAGACCTGAGGCGAGCACACTACCCCAAGACCAATGAGGTCGACGATAGCTAATAAAAGTTGCTTATTATTACTATTATTATTATTAATAATAATAAAACTAAATAATAATTAAATAATAATAAAATTAAAACAAAAAACAAGCGAAGAAAAAAGGAAAAAACCTTTTATGAAATATAAAATTTTTTGACATCTAATAATGATTACAATTTTATTTTTATTATTATTATTATTACAATATGATTACAATTTTTTATTATTATTACTACTATTATTATTAATAATAATAAAGAAAATTGTAATCATTGTTGGATGCCAAAAAAATTTATATTTCATCAAAGGTTTTTCCTTTTTTCTTCTCTTGTTTTTTGTTTTAATTTTCTAGCACTAATAGGTTCTAATGGGACCTTAATTTAATCCTGATGATTTGTTAAATAATAATTAGTATATATTCTGCTTGTTTCAGGTGAGTGGTGGGACGTCTAATGATCATTACCCTTGAAACAATCTTTGCCTTAATGGAGAAAGGTAATTTCTTACTTTCAAATTATTGGTCTTTATCCTTTACGCACTGAATACAAATTGATATAATTAACTTTAGTTCAGAGAACTTAATATACCTTGAATACTAATAGTATTAGCTTTAATTAAAAAAACCTACTCTATCTTGAAAATTCATATTATTCAGCTCTTGCTAAGAGAACCTACATTTAACTTTAAAAATATTTGTATCATGTTCCCCCTCCTCCCCCTCCCCGCCATAACCTACTCTATTCAAATGGTGTAACTCTTCATTAACAATATTTCGAAGGACGATGCAATGATAATATGTTTATACTTTATAGATTTGTTGTTTGTTTTTCAAAATTGTCATTATTATTTGTAAATTTCATAAAAGTTTTTAACCATACAACACATATTTTTTTATATAACGTGTATTACTACCTGTTCAGAATATATGCATACAACAAATTATTTGTCTCTGGATATTACCAGAGTGTTGGTATGACTGTCAATACTAGCCTATCGTTAGATTAAATATGTTTTAACATCTATCGATACTTTTCAAGTCGAGTAAACTAATATTTTTTAGGAAAAATATTAATTTTGAGTTTATGGTTGGTTAAACTCTTGAAAAAATGCCAGGAAGATTGGGAATTTTGAGTTTGTAGTCAGTGAAAACCTTGAAAAGGTGTCAATGAGATTGTAAATTTGGAATTTATGGCTAGTGAAAATTTTAAATAGTGTGTAAGGGAGGTTATAAATTTTGAATTCATGGCTGGTGAAAATTTTGAATAGGCCTCAGTGATATTGGGAATCTTAATTTTATGATTAGTGAAAATTTTTAATAGGCGTCATGGAGATAAAGTATTTTAAGTTTATGGTTAGTGAAAATTTTGAAAAGGTGTCAGGCAAATCGGGAATTTTAAATTTATGGTTAGTGACATTTTTGAAAAGGTGTCAGGGAGATTGATAATTTTAAGCTTGTGTTTAGTGAAAATTTTTAAACGGTTTCAAGAAGATTGGGAATTTCGAGTTTACGGTTAATAAAAATTTTGAAAAGATGTCAGGGATATTGGGAATTTTAAGTCTATGGTTAATGAAAATTTTGAAAAAGTGTCAGGGAGATTGGTAATTTTAGGTTTATGTTTAGTGAAAATGTTGAAAAGACGTCAGGGCGATTGGGAATTTTGAGTTTATGGTTAGTGAAAATTTTGAAAAGGTATCAGGGAGATTGTGAATTTTGAATTTATGGTTAGTGAAAATTTTGAAAAGGTGCCAGGGAAATTGGAAATTTTAAGTTTATGGTTAGTGAAAATTTTGAAAAGGTGTCAGAGAGATCGGAAATTTTAAGTTTATGTTTAGGGAATGTTATATAAATAACATTGTAATTATTAAGTTACTGGATAGGGAGATTTGGTGAAGTTAAAATGTCAGTAAACTCAGGGAAATTCGAATTTATCAAAGTAAAAGTCATGGGGTAAGTTGAGCCAGAAGAGGGCGCAACGATTCACCATATATCAGAAAATGTTTGTTGGCTAATGATGTTTTGCAATACAAACTAAAAACAATTGATTATCAAAATTACTATCTCTACGGAATATTTTTCCAATAAATCTTTTTCCACCGCGAAACAACTAAACACAGATCGACATGGGCTCTTTCAAATTTGTTTTAATCTGATGTGTTGTTCAAAATTGCTTCAACACACATTCGGCGTAGCTGTTGACCCGTCTCTAGTTACACAGCTCATGCGCACAGACTAAAGTGGCCACCTGTAAACGTGTATTGGCTCTCACAAGCAGGTCATTGTGGTGTAGAGCTGACAAAGCTGAAACTATTTCAGCTCGTGCCAAGCGCTGAAATCTTTTAATTTGGCTTAGAGATGGACATATGACGACGTTTATGGGTCGCTTTGGGTTTTAGGCGAAGGTATATGAGTCCACATTAGATTAGGGAGACAAGGGTCTAAGTTAATTTAAATTAGTTGAAAAATGACACCTGGACACGAGAATCGAACCTGGAACCTTTGGCTTAGCGCGCCAATACTGTGCCACTGAACTATCCAGAATTCGTCCCGTGATCATTCTTCACTCATTAACTTCACTCATAATAAATAGCCCTCCCGAATCACAAATGGATGTGGAATCTGATAACTTTTTTAAGCACTGCGTTCTACTACCTGTTCAGGTTATACACGTAATAATTACGCTAGTGAGTTAAGGATGAGCAAGGTTAAATTTAGAGAAAGTGTACCCGCATTTGGGTGGAGAAAGAGAGGAATTTTTTTTAAACACCCTTAGTACACCCGACTGGGATTCGAACCCCAATCTCCCTTGCACTGGCATTCTGGTCTAGAACTAAAATGACGCCTTAGACCATGTGGCCACCGAAGCTGGTATCTGATGGCTCGCTATAGTTTGTTCTCTCATATGTAGCTGACGATTTCCACACGTCCATCACAGACACAGCCTCTCACACCATGAATGAAGAATGACCTTGACCATGGGACGACTCCTGGATAGGTTTCCGGGTTCGATTCCCGTGTCCAGGTGTCAGTTTTAAACTAATTTAAATTAATGATGTATTCTTCTCGATACGGACAACGTCGTAATTACAATGATTTGCAACTTGGGTATTTATATTCTAAGTCTAAGGATATTTACTCGCATTGCACTTGGTCACTGTCGAGGAGGGTTGGTGTTCGAGTCCGACCGGCTGTGTTGGTGGGTAATTTCTTATATCTGGTTCTACTACCCTCTTTCCACGCCGGTGAGAGTGTGTTTCCTCCAAGCAGCTTCTATTCATCCTTAACTCCTGAATTACTACCGTATTTGATATATTAGTAGCTCCGGCTACTATTGACAACTTTTACTTTTTACTCCAACTATAATTAATAACCTAAGACTGTCACGTCCGCGGCTACTATTAGTTCAAATGCGGTAAATCTTTAGTAAACGTTATGTTAATCGTACAATTTAAAAACTTTTTTTTTTAGCACCACGTCTTACTACCCGTTCGGATTATACACCTCTGTACTAATTACGCTAATGGTTTTAGGGATTATGTAGGTTATATTTTAGGAAGTGTACCCTCATAAGCGTGTAGGGACAGTGGAAAACCATTTTGTAAAAAAAACATCAGTATAGCTGACCGAGATTCGAACCTCGATCTCCCCGTCATCGGTAGTATAGTCTACTGCGAGAGTAGCGCGACCACCGAAGCGGGTTAAAAACAATTATGTTTACATATGTTTAGTGAGTAAAATTTTATTTTATTTTCTTTCTGTCGTAAGAGTCACACTAAATTGTGAATTACGTTTCTTAACCTAATAGGCTGTATGTGTGTGTGTATATTTTTATTTGGGCTTGAACCCGGTACATGCACTCCTCTCTAGGCCTATACTCAACTCGAAGAGGGGAATCAGATGAATATACTTGTGGTTAGTTTGTTCCTCCCTGCATCAATTCCCCCCCACCTTCCACCCCTCAAGTTCACGTCCTGTTTACATTATACTTTAGCACGGCTAAGCGTGCACTGCCTTAAGTGCGCGCGGGAAGCGGTTTGTGGGGAGGGGGGAAGGGGTTTTAGTACACTTACTGAGGGAAAAAAATAAACTTAACCAATTCAGTGGCCTCACCGAAAATTAAGTGGTGCAGATTTTTGATGAGTAAAAAAATGTAAGAAAGACAAAAGTCTCGGGCCACGCAGACGAGGTACACCCCGTCTACGATAGGAATGTAAAGTCCGTTCAGCGTAGGAATTGTTTTCTGAAAGGCCTTTTTCCCTACCAGAAAGCTATTATACAATAGGATATTGGTAGGAAAAAAGACCTTTCAGAGGGTAATTCCTACCGTGAATGGAGTATAGATGAGTGACAGATAACAGAAGGTTCTTTATAACATACATTGGCTGAAAGTGACTAGTGTCAACCTATTCGGAAATTAACAAAATTTTAGTAGTATAATATTGTAATCGACACGGCATAAATTGAGGTGTTTGTTTTAACATTTGTTGTGTTATGATTTGTAAGTGACAAAACGATTACTGCAAGGTGTTTTGATTAGCTAGTAAGAACATATGCGCTGACAACTTAAACAGAGTGTCAGCATTCCTCAAGGTAGATCCGCCAGGATGAATAGTAATCCTTTCGAGCTAATTGGGCTGACAAATCACCATCGAGTCTAGGAGGGTCGCGCTGCCCGTTTTGGGGCTACGCGGTTTAGGAAGTCGGATCGCCAAGTATGTGTGCTTGGAGGGGCTACCGTCGTGCCCAAAGTACCGGGGTTCATGTCTACGTAGGGCCACCTAGAGGTCAGTCAGGCCATTGGTTAAGAAATCCTTTCTATACTTCGTTCTGTCACGAGCTCCTAAGTAATTCCATTAAGTTCTTTCATATATTTTAATAATAATAATAATAATAATATTTAGCACCGCGTCTTTACTACCCGTTCGGGTTATACGCTTAAGTACTAATTACGCTAATGGATTGGGAATTGGGAGGGTTGAATTTAGAAGAAGTGAACCCGAATTAGCGTGGAGGGAGAGTGGAAAACCATTTAGGAAACCCCCTCCCCAGTTCACCCGACCGAGATTAGAATCTCGATCTCCCCGTCCTCGGCAGTCTAGCTCAACATGACTAGCGCGTTAGCCAACTACGCCACCGAGGCGGGTCATATCTTTTAATACCTCTTATTAATATCACATTTTGTAAATAGAACAAGGTAGTACAATTAAACCATGAAAAGCAAAGCCGAACGTCAATTACGAACCCACACAGACATATTTCCAGTCAACACCTTTAACCTCGGCCGCAACTCATCCGGACAATTTAGGCCCATACAGAGGGGGGTGACAATATTATATATAATATTATTTCCGAATAGTTTGACGATATTCACTTTCAGCCAATGTTTCCAATAAATAACCTTCTTCTAGATGTTACTTACCACCTCTCCTACCTTAAATAGGGTATAGCAACAAATGCACAGTCTTCAGGTTGAAATTCTGACTTGATATAATCACCAAATTATCTACAATTTCATAAATAGATTTCCATTACTCATCATCACCATCAACTGTTTGCAGCCTGTGGCCGGATCAGTTTGGTAAAATGCCTTCATCTTCTTCTATCCTTCCACCATTCACTCTCCTTTTATTGCTTCCATTCTTCTCTTCTCGCTTGCACACTTTCTGTTATCTGTTCCTCCCATCTCGTTATTGACCTCCCTTGCGGTATTTATCCTAAATTCTTCATTTCCATCATTTTCTTTGTCATCCTCTCCTCCTTAATCCTCATTACATGCCCTTACCATCTTAGTCTTGCTTCCTAGGACAGATTTAGATTCAAAATTTAGAGAAAGGGTAAAATTAAGCTTGACTATTATATTTTATCGAATCCTAGAATATTGAATATCCTTAAGGATTAGTGGGATTCAAGGATTCGAAGGTCCCATCCCTGGCCTTTTTAAATAATAAAACTATTATAGTTTTGCAGTTTTGCCACACACATATGAGTTAGTTTCATAGTTAGACTTGGTGCGTCTCAAGTGTGGTGCTATACTAAATACAATACGACACCTAAACTCGAATGGAATGGGCTAGCTTAGCATTTTAAACTGTCCCATTCCATTCTGGTCTAGGTAGGTGTCGTCCTGTATTTAGTATAGCACCACACTTGAGACGTACTAAGTCTAACTATGAAACTGGCCCATTCCATTCTGGTCTAGGTAGGTGTCGTCTTGTATTTAGTATAGCACCGCACTTGAGGAGTACTAAGTCTGACTATGAAACTGGCCCATTCCATTCTGGTCTAGGTAGGTGTCTTCTTGCCATAGATTGTGTGCTATTTTCTCATGTATTAATTGATCAAATAAAATATGCATCGATTAATTCAAGATGATCATAATCAGTTCATCCATCTTGCGATTGATTTGCTACAGCTCTCCACTTTTCCCTGTCGTGGGCCAAATTTTCCACATCCTCGTACTTTCTTCTGCCAATAACGTCCGCTATCTGATTCATGTAGGTTACTACATTCTTGGTCTCCCTCTTGAATTTCTCCCTTCCACATCTCCTATAAATATAATCGAAGTCTTAGCTCAATCGGTAACGTGTTTGTCCACTTAAGGGTCCTGGGTTTATTCCTGACGTGGCAGAACAAATTATAATATTGGTGAAATGTGGCTTTCCCGTTTCACATTGATGAATTAATGGCTTGGGCTGGATATCTAGATTTAAGTTAGTTTACAAGTCGTGTGCTGATATAATCAGTCGGTTCAGAAAGTGCAAGTAAAATGCCACAAATTAAATTAAATGAAATATCTTCGTGAAACTATGAAGTCTCAGTACATGACCTACCTATCATGTTTTTTTTTTGTTTTTTTTTTGCTGTAGACACTATAAGGTTTGAAAGATTTTGAAATATTTACAAAACACACATTAACAAACTCACAACTTAGAATAAATTTATTGGATAGATAGCTAATATGAACAAGGAGAAAGCTAACACTTTTACAATTAATATTGTAAATGAATAACAAATCTTGGAAGATGGAAATGAGCTTTAGGTTACGGATATAGCTCCATCGTGTCTCATATTTGTAGATTTGAAAAATGACACCTGGACACGGGAATCGAACCCGAGACCTTTGATTAGTGCGCCAATGTTCTACTATTGAGCTAGCCAGGATTTATTCCGTACCTTTAGTAGCTGATGATATCCACACGTACATCACAGACTCTTGCCTTAATGACCCTGCGCACGGGACAAATCCTGGCTAGCTCAGTGGTAGATCATTGATGAGCTAAGACTCGGTTCACTGGTTCGATTCCCGTGTCCAAGTGGTTTTTTTTTTCTAATTTACGAATAATATAAACAGGTTTTCAGTACTTAGAATTCCTAAGAGGCCTTGTTCCCTATTTACACCAAAAACTTATCACTTATTTCACTTTTACATAAAACATTCTAAGGTCCAGGTTCCGTTCTTTATGGTCACCCGTCTAGACCAGTGGTGGTCAACCTGGGGTACATGTACCACCGGGGGTACACGAAGACATCTTAGGAGGTAAGTAAAATTTAATATTTTTATGTATATATGTTTCTCCCCTAAATGGTATTCCACTCTCCCTCCGCGTAAACTTGGGTACACTTCCTCTAAATTCAACTTTCCTAATCCCTTAACACTTTATCGTAATTAATAGGCTACATAGGCGTACAACACGAACGTTTAATAAGTTGGGGAGCTAAAAATAAAAGAAGAAAGGTTAAAGTAATTTTCAGATGCGTTTATAAAAAACAAGATTGACTACAACTAATGATTTATTTTCGGACCGGTAAATACAATCTCACGTATCAGTACTGGTCCGTGGGCCACTGGTTGGGCCACACGCTGATTTAGAGCATACAACACACACGTCACTATAACATGCACTTTATTGTTCGCTACTCTGTATGACACTTATTGACACAGTTGACTTCACACGCACAATTCGATAGGTGTGTACACACTGTATGCGTCACTGGACGTTACACTGCTCTTTAAATCACCTGGTACAGAAGACTACGCGCGGAAAGCGCCATTAATTCTACAGTACATATGTTACTAGACTCTGCACTTTGTTGCACGTCCCCTGGGACAATTAGACTTTTTTTTTTTTTACAGAAGCAAATAATTATAAGCCTGCTTTGATATATGCTCTTTTTTTTTACACTCAGTCTTGCTTCGGGTTATAAGCATACATAATAATTACGCTAATGGATTAGGGAGGAGGGAGGAATAAGCTAATTTAAAGAGACTCAACTTACATTTGCGTGAAGGGATATTGGTAAACCATTCTGGATAAAACACATCTTCTATACACCCGGACGGGATTTGAACCTCGACCTCCACGTCACCGGCAAACCAAACTAAATGAGCTTGACATTTATACTACGCACCCACTAGCACGGGTTTTTACTTTTACTGAAGGGGCATCCTATATATTATTTCTGTTGTCAACATCCCTTATTCTCAACTAATACAAAACCTACAGTGATGAATAAGGTATCAGTGGACAGGATTTTTTTTTACCGACTTCTGACATAGCATACTCAGTTTACGTTAAAACACAATGTTTGTTTCAAATTTAAGTTAAAAGAAAAATCTAACACTATTTTTGTATCAATTACTGAAAATAAACTCTCTTTGCTATTTTGTGTGTACACTTCGCTGAGTATTTAATTTCAACAACCTAACAAAAGACTAATTTTTTTGTGGTGAGGAGGGGGGGAGAGGAAGGTTGAATGTGTGAAAGTTTCTCAAGGGTTTACTGGTAATGACATAAAAGGTATTTTCCTACATAATATTATTGAACCAAAAGATAAATATGTAATTTTAATTTTTTTAGTTTCAAGAATTGAAACATAAAAACTGCTAAACTAACAGTTTTCAAGTATAATAATGTTACGCGTCTGGGCTACATCATTATCCAGTACTAATGTAACGTTGCCCAGGCGACACCCAAACGTACTAATCGTACATCCTTTCCATGGAGGCTCTTTCCATGTCCCGATGAGATGAGATGAAATGAGATGATGGTGATAATCTGATTATGAATAAGGAGATGTGAGACCAGTGGAAATTCTTAATTCTAATTTAAGCCTGGATTGGCCTGTTGATGACAGGGAGATCAGGGCTCGAATAACGGTTGGGTCTATAGAGAGGTTTTTTCCCTGAATGGTTTACCAATCTCCTTCCACGCAAATGCAGGTAGATTAATTATAAAATGCTTCCTTAATCGTTCCTACCCATTTAGAATATTGAACTTATATGCGTATAACCCGAACAGTTATAGATAGTAGCAGGGGCGGATCCAGATCATTTTCATAGGGGGGTCATAGTTATAAATAACATGATTACTAACAATTTTAAATTTCTGTTTAAAGCCGTTTAATAGTCTCTCCTAATATTTAATCTTATATATGTTTTAAACCGTGTTCATCCTCCCCAATTATTTAAAATCAAATAATTTTTATAAACCATTTGGAGTGACCCTCCTTCAACAATTTTTGAAAAATGGTTCATTCTAGATGCTATGAGTAGTCTTCAATTTGATCTTTTTTAAAAATTAGATTAATTTATAAGTCATTTAAAGTATTCCTCAACCAGAAATTTTTGAAATTTGGATGCCCCTCAAAGCTATTTAGAGTGATCCTCACCTTAATTTTTTTACGATAGTTAGATACCTCTAGAAGATAATCTTTGAAGTGTTCTTCCACCGACACAATTTTGAGAATTGAATTATTTCAAATACTAGGCTATTTGGGGGAGGGGGGGGGTCCTCGCCTGCAAATTCTCCAAAATGACATGCGTCTAGAAGCTATTTGGAGTTGCCCTCTCCTAGATATTTATGAAATTTGGATGACCTTGGAGCTAATTAGAGCTTTCCTCCCCCGACTTTTTATGCCTGTTAGATGCCTCTAGTCTTGTAATTATTTAAAGTGGTCTTCTCCGGCAAATTTTTGACAATATTATGCATCTAGAAGTCACCAGCTTAAGAGGTGTCTGTGCGTAAACAGATAAAAATGTGTATAATTTATCTGTGTTGTATTTTCTTTCTAAAATTTGAACTTTCATTTTGTTTTTGCATTAATTTTCTAACTTTCACAGTGGGGTCAACTGATCCTTTGACCGACACTCACCCCCACCCCCCGGAATCCGCGACTGGGTAGTAGTAATACGTAGTGATTAAAAAAACACAAATAAAATAGCCGAATTATTATATTAATATTGGCCGCAATTATTTTTTTTTATTCTCTAAAAGACCCTGCCTTGGAAAATCGGACTGTAAACATCTAGGTGCTGGGTGTAATTTTTTTAGGTTAAGCTTATTTACGTTTATAAAGTTCTCGTGAAGTAACCCCAATAAAATATTAGCGAAAGAAACTGTATTGATAACTATACAACGAAATATTATTAAAGTTATTAAATAATTTCATAATAATGATGTGACTTATCGTATTATTTTTACAATGCACAATCAATTAAAATGTGACCCGCTTAGTTGGCCGCGTGGTTAACGCGCTATTCTCGCAGTAGACTAGACTGCCGATAACGGGGAGATCGAGATTCGAGTCTCGGTCGGGTGTATTGAGGGTGGTTTTTCCAAAATGGGTTTTCAATCTCCCTCCACACGAATGCGGGTTCACTTCCAATATAGATAACCTCTTTAATCCCTAAAACCAGCAGCGTAATTAGTACATAAGCGTATAAAATGAATGGGTAGTAAGATGCGGTGCTAAAAAAAAATTAAAATGTGTCGTTAGTAAAACGTTTTGTTTATTGAAACCAATTTGTTTAAAGTGGTATAAACATGATAGTTCATTGACCGCGGCGGCGGCGGCGGCGTCAAGTGTCCGTCAAGTCCGCCTTCCTGTTTAGTGCAACCCGGTCTGGCTACGAGTAATTTCACACAAAGAGGGGACATCAAATTGTGTGAAGAGAGATCAAAACTATCATCGTGGGTGGGATGTGTATGGGTGTGGATTATTGGTTGTGGAACAGGAAAACTCCTTTTACTCGGTCGGAGGGATCATAAGGGGGACGGGGGGGAAGGGGAGTAATAACTCCGGACAAATTGAGGGCTAGATGTGTCTGTGGCCCTACCCTCCCTCCCTCCCCACTCCTCTTGCCCATTGTTTCAATAAAGCGGGGCGTGATGATCCCACGGCCGGGTGGGTCCATATTTCTGTTGAGGTAGGTTCTTATAGGAGCGTCTCACAACTCACAAGACTACCAAGCAACTGGAGAATCCAGAAAACACAAGGCCATTTTTTTCTGTCCGAAAACTCAGAGAATTTTACGATAAATCTAAGAAAAGGATGGCATTTTTTGTCAGTACCGAACAATTATCTACTAACTACGGTAATGGTTTTAAGGATTAGGGACCCGCCTCGGTGGCGTAGTTGGCTAACGCGCCAGTCGTGTTGAGCTCGACCGCCGAGGACGGGGAGATCGAGGTTCGAATCTCGGTCGGGCGAACTGGGGGTGGTTTTTCCTAAATGGTTGTCCACTCTCCCTCCACGCAAATGCGGGTTCACTTCCTCTAAATTCAACCCTCCCAATTCCTAATCCATTAGCGTAATTAGTACTTAAGCGTTATAACCCGAACGGGTAGTAAGACGCGGTGCTAAATATTATTATTATTATTATTATTATTATTATTATTATAATATTTAAGGATTAGGACGTCTATATTTAGAGGAAGTGCGTTGAGGGAGAGGGGAAAGACATTTTGGAAAAACCACCCTCAATACACACGACCGAGATTCGAACCTCAGTCTCCCCGTTATCGTCAGTCTAGTTTACTGCGAGAATAGTGCCTTAGACCATGAGGCCACCGAAGTGAGTTTGGAAATTAATTAAAATCTGGCATATTTCTGCAAGCTTTAAGGTGGTAGAATATTCTAGCAGAAATCCCTAAACGCCAGAAACCCAGTGGATTTATAACGTTCCTGGGCGGAGCTGTCCAGCAGTAGGAGAACAAACAGGGAAGGAGGAAAATAGAAATCACAGTGCAATTTGTGTGCTAACCGCTCTATAAAATACATCATTCAGCTCCCAAATATCTACGCTCCCATACCCGTTACCTTTCACATGCCGGGTACTTAGATCTTAATGATCAACCGAAATATGTGAACGCGTGGACTTTTTAGAGTATAAAATTTCGTCTTTTGAACTGTGCTTACGAGTGTATATGTGTATAGGGTTATAGAAAATAGCTTCATGTTAATTCTAGTAAATATGAAACTCGTGTACTGTTTTGTCACTATTTAACTTAGGTGTAAAATATGATAGACAATATCTCAATTACCCAGGCAGCACCTTACGCTAAGTACAATACCTCATAAACCGTATAATGTAGACCTAGGCCTTACTATTTTGTGCGGTGAATGTGTACACTATGAAAAGGATACCCAGTTAAGTTGGGCTTTTGTGGTATCCGTTCCTACAAAAGGTATACGATCTGGAAGTCGTTAAAAAGTAGACTTTCGTTGACAGGCGGAATAAGATGTAGTGCGGATGGTATCTTGATCTGCAGGGGTAGGGTTCCTAGTGGAGCTCTGTCACGCTAGAGAGCTTCAGGAATTAACTTGATAGTAATTCTTCAGATAAGACAACTTTTAGTTCCATCACCGTCCGTGTCTTACCAGAAGTAATAAATAAATAATATGCCTTTTTAGTAGCTTGCCTTACTACCCGTTCGGGTTAGACGCTTAAGTACTAATCACACTAATGGGTAAGGAATTGGGAAGGTTGAGTATAGAGGAATTGAACCCGCATTTGCTTGGAAGGAGAGTGGAAAACCGTTTAGTATCCCCTCCCCCCAGTTCCTCCGAGCGAGATTCGAACTTTGATCTCTCCGTCCTCGGCATTATAGCTCAACACGAAATTAGCGCGTTAACTAACTAGGCCACCGAGGCGGTTAATATGTAAATATATAATTTAAAAAACATAAATAACTAAATCATGCTTATGTGCTCAGGATGAAGAAGATTGAATTTAGAGGAAGTATGCCCGCATTTGCTTGGAAGGAGAGTGGAAAACAATTTAGGAAACCACATCCTCAATCCAACCTATCAGGATTCAAAGTCCATTCTCCCTGTCATTGGTAGTCCAGAACTCACAATAGATTGAACTGCCGGTGAAGGGGAGATCGGGGTTCATATCCTGGTCGGATGAATTGAGGATGCTTTTTCCAAAATTGTTTTCCACAAGTGCGGAACAAAAATGTATCCTTCTTCATCCTTAACGCATTAACGTAATTAGTTGGTACACGGGCGCACAACCCGAACGGTTAGCGATACTCGGTGCTAAAATAAAAGTTATCGTGTTCGATATTTTGGAGTGGAGGAACTTTATAGTCCTCGCGATCCTCCTCCATTTGTGTTGTTGTTCAAGGTTGGGTCGATCCGCAGCTGGTACACGGGAGGGAGACAGGACACAATATCTGACGCGCGCCTGACATAAAAGGGCAGGGGAGGGGGGAGAATAAAGGCACGTGTGCAACAGCTGGCAGCTGGAACACGTGCTTCTTCCCCCACCCTATCCTCTCTTTTACCAAGTCATTTCTCTCGGCGAGAAGTGAAGAAGGTTCTCTTCAACGGACACCCCTCCGCCTCCTCCACCTCGTCTGGCTGATGCGCTATCTCTTGAGTTAGTGCGACAAAACGTCTTGGCCCCGGAGGTGGAGAAAATGGAACTCTTTGACTTATATATTACACATGGGGTTGAATAATGACATTTATAAACATGAGGTGTTGAAGTTTTTAAGGTGGGAGTGTAGGGGACACGAGAAAAAGCCAGTGTTTTTTTGCGGTTTTATGGCAAAACTTTTTTTGGCCAAAATAAATAAAACATTGTTCCAGTACAAACCTATAATTTAATTTTCTTCACATGGTGACCTCAACATTTCTTGAATATCTCTCAAACCCGCCTCGGTGGCGTAGTTGGCTAACGCGCCAGTCGTGTTGAGCTAGACCACCAAGGACGGGGAGATCGAGGTTCGAATCTCGGTCGGGTGAGCTGGGGGTGGTTTTTCTTAAATGGTTTTCCACTCTCCCTCCACGCAAATGTGGGTTCACTTCATTTAAATTCAACCTTACCCATTCCTAATCCATTAGTGTAATTAGTACTTAAGCGTATAACCCGAACGGGTAGTAATACATGGTGCTAAATAATAATAATAATAATAATATCTCTCAAGGATGTCCTGGAATTTAATGACAACTTTTTCCCTTCACTTAAAAAAGTTTCTCGTCAAATGTTAATATGCTCATGACAGGTATTCAACAACATTTGATATCACCATGTGAAGAAAATTAGACTCTATCTTTCTACTGGAGAAATATTTTACTTACTTTAGTCAACAAAATGTTTTGCCATAAAAACTGCAAAAACACTGCCCTTTTCTCACGTCCCCTACACTCCTACCTTAAGGCGCTAGAGTAGTTGTGAATAAATTTATAAGCGTCAGAAACCAAATGGGTTTATAGCTTTCCTAAGTGGATCTGTCCGGCAGTAGGAGAACAAACAAGAGAAAAGGAAAATACAATAACTATAATAGTGCTGGTGGTCTATTGATTTACATAATTTGATTCACAAAAATATCCATCATATTATGATCCCTTTCCAGTTATTTATCGTTTCCAGGTCTTAGTGAGCAATCAAAATATGTGGATTTTCAGTTATTTTAAAGGGTAAAATATCAATTTTTGAACTATATTGATATGTATAGGGTCGTAGAATATAGTGTTGTGTTAATTCCAGTAAACACCAAACTTAGGTACTGTTTGTCGATATTTAACCTAGGGGAAATGTATCAGCTACCTAGGATGCCCCCTTAACATTTTCATAAGTTTTTGGTACTTTAAATGAATATATCTCGACTATCTCTTTATTTTTACTCTGCGTCCTACTCGGTAATGGCAGAATCTTATTTGTGGCGACTGTTTGAGAATTGTATGCCCACTAGAACAATGGCTCTCAAACTGTGGTCCACGATGGTGTGGTAAGTTGCCCGCAGACTTGTCAAAGCAAACAATATTGGCAGGCTAGGCCCGCTAAGTAAACAATAACTTTGTAACATAAGTAGTATTACACGTGCAATGTGCGTAAGTAACAAAGCATGTTGAGAATATTGTATTTTACTGCTTGGTAAACATGTACGTTCCGTTTACCCTGAGAGGTAGCAATCTTACCTTGCATTATTCCATCATGGTGTAGCTTATAAGATAGTGGCATAGCGTAATACGTCAGATTTAAGGTTAAAAAACATTGTACATTAATACATTTTCCAGCTTTGGCAAGGCAGCCTTAAACTATCAAGTGTAAGCAATACAGTACAAAAGCTAACTAAATAAATTTAAGGAGAAATTCAATGTAAAAAGCAGAAATGAATTTTAAGAAAATAATAGACCTAAATGAATTTATTTTGTATAAACAATATGGAAGCTATATATACAAGACCTGGATAACATTTATTATATTTTCTGTGTTTGAAGAAATGAACCACATCAACTATAGGAAACAAACGCTTTCCCACAACTGGCTGGAAATATAAGAACTAGATGAGTTGTAACGTATAAAAGAACTAGCCTGATATATAATTTGTTTGTTCGCCACAATTAGTGTGATATTTTATATAATTATTGAATTGGTTTCATGTTTGTTATCCTGTATTATAATAATTAAAAAGGGATAATGTCTTATTTTAGAAAACAAAAGTTCTGGTGTTTTATAGTATTTATTTTTAGTAGATAAACAGTTTTTTGATAGATATCTCACACGTTGTAGATTTTAATAATACCCCGACTATTGCGTTATATGCATGATAATTCCCGACAAGTGAAATTTAGAATATAGATTAATATGTCATAGACTCAACCTACACGGCTTCTCGTCAGGATGGCAAGTGAAGAGATGCGTACCTTGAAGAGGTATATCTATCGACATTTCCTTCTCGAAACTTCCCCCCCAAAAAAAGGGTGCGGTCATCCAGGTGCGTTTCTGTTTACAAAACTGAGTTGGCTTTTCAAACAGAGACGTAGAAAGATGTCGCCATACCTTGCAACTTAACACAAATAAATCTTACTACCGCCTCGCATTTATAATATCGTAATTTTGAATATAGATGTGAATAATAAATTATTAAGATGTATAATTCCATATCATTACAGAGTTAAGATAATTAGTTTCAGATTTGTCACGTTTACATTTACCACTGCACAGTAAAATATTAAGACTTAAAGAGTCTAAAAACAAAGTGATTAATAATCTAAGTCACATAACCTAAATGACCAAAACATTTACTATATTTATATTTAAAATAAAAGGACTTAAAGAGTCCAGCGACATGGTTTCAAATCTTATCACATTTTTTCCAAGTGAACTGGCACAATTACATTTATCTTTATTGGTTAAGAGGTCGAAAAGTAATTTTAAATACAAAAAATTTCAGAAGAAAGAAAGCTAAATTTACACCTAAAATAATATTTATGAATACATAACCGCCATCGTGGCTTCCTGGTTATCATCTCCTTGGTCTTAGTCGTAGTGTAGGCAGAAAGTCAATATTGTTCTTAGGTTGGACCTCCCTGATATGTGAATAGTGGCCGGAATGCAACGTATCTAGGAACAGAAAGGGGAAGAGTGGACTAGATGGCCCGAGATAGATCTCGAATATTCCAGCACCGGTGATGTTCACCGCGCAGCTCTTCAGCGCATATCTCCATGCAGCATCAGTATGCGCAGAACAGATACACACAGCAATCATTCCACTTCTTTTCCGATTAAAGGAAGACGCATGCGCAGTGGACGACACAACCACGTGCTTGCTGACACCATTTTGAAGAAATATCAGTGTACTGGGCGTAGTTTTGCAGGGCGGGTGTGTAGCCTCATTAGGAAGAGTTTGAGAAGTTATTTAGAGGTTGAGGTCGTTCAGCCTCATGTTAAATAATATTGGAGGGGAGTTACATACATTATAAGGGAAGGTACATTTATTCTAGTGGGGAACTCCATCCTGTTTTCCTTGTTCCGCAACCACTGCGTCCTAGTACCCTTTTGGTCTATTTGTAAATTTACACTAATGAGGTAAGGATACGAAAGGTAGAATTTAGAGAAAGTGCACCCACATCTGCGTGAACAGAGAGTGGGACACTAATTAGGAAAAACAGCACTAATTACTTACGGCGGGGATCAGAAACCTTGTTGGCAAATCAGACTAGAGCTTCTTGACGTTTATTCCGCGTGACCACCGTTTCGGTTGCGTTCGTTTATTTAAACTAACTAAATTAAAGAAACGGAATGAGAATGGGGGACCTTTAAGAACGCTCACAAGCGTTCACCTCAATAATGACAGTAAACCGCAGTGTGGAAAATATTACCTTCAATTAAAGTCCTGCCTACCCGATGGATCACTTGGTAACACGTCTGAGCCAAGAATCCTTATTCGATTCTGATTTATCATGTTGTGATGTTGGAGGATCTCCTTTCTAAATATTAGGCTCGTTTAGTCCAGTTTGCCTGAAACGGAGGAGTCAGGGCGGGGAGAGGAGGTGGGAACTGAGTTTATTCTCACAAATGGGTTATCATTCTCCCACCACGTAAATGTGGTTACATTTCTTCTAAAAGTCATCTCCATCTCAGTAACGTGATTAATATACGAGTATAATCCGGAGGGGTAAAAAAAGATTTGTTGTGTGTTTGATGATAAATTCTGTTTGTAAGTCGTGTTCTTATAATTAGTTTGTTCATAAAGAGCACGTAAATACCCATAATAAATATCAAATGAAATTCCAAGATTTTTTAGTGTGAAGGAAATTACTGCTAACATATTCCTACCGTGTTCGTAATTTGGTTTAGAAACGTTTTCTGAAATTAAAGCCAGATGGGAAGTTTGAAGGGTATCCTATTTAGAAACTCGTAAAACGTCTAGTAAGTTGCAATTTACGTTCAGATAATTGAACAGAATTTTGAATCGGCAGTCTGAAAGCATTTGTTGGAACCATTACAGACTTTACCTTCTCAGATCGTTGCGAAGCCATTGGAGTAAAAAGTTTTAAACGACCAGTCCCTCTCATCAAACTTTGTTGGCGAGTGTGAACGGAAAAGGTATTTAGCGGCGGAGATCTGTGAAACGGTATCTCTGGTGAATTTGTAACGAGTTTCTAGAAACTTAATTATATTTTTTTTAGCGCCTCTGTGTCAAACGGAAGGAAGTAAAAAAAAGAAAAAAAAGAGCACCTTTATGTTGAGTTCATTATCCCCTGGAAGTTATGCAGCCTTCCTTTGAACTTTAGAGCAGAAAAAAGATAACAAATTGGATTATTTAAAACGTTTTTAGTGAAATTGTATCAAGATTTATGTTTATGATTTTTTATTTTTGCGTTGGCTTGCCTTAAAAGTATCTTTGAACGTGGCGTATCTGTTCTAATTTTGACTTTTAATGGGATAGTTTATAAGCTTTTCAAACTTTTGGTTCAAGAAGTGCTGGAAGAAAGCTATAAACTCGAAATCGGCTATATTATGATGTCGCAAATTACTTTTTAGTCACGGATGAGAATAAATAGCTAAAAGATCCACTTCAATGGCCACACAGACTAGGGCATCATTTTTGTGCGGTTTGCCGGTAAAGCTGAGGTTGTAATTATAATTCAGGAACGGTTAATTGGGGTGATTTTCTTAAATGGGGTTCCCACTCGTCCTCTTTGAAAATGCATTTACATTCTATATTTTGTATATCCTTCACATTTATACCCTGCTAGTGTAAATATGCCGATAATCCATATGGGTAGCAAGACGTATTGCACAAAGAAAAAAATTAAAGTAATTTTATTCAAACCGTTTCGGTCGCCACTCTCGCAGTAGACTAGACTGCTGATTACGGGGAGATCTACTGCGAAAGTTGCGCGTTAGACTAGACTGCTAATTACAGGGAGATCGAGGTTCTAATCTCGGTTGGGTGTACTGAGGGCGGGTTTTTCAAAAATGGTTTTACACTTTCCCTTCACGCAAATTCGGGTACACTTTCTATAAATGTAACCCTCTTCATTTCTAAAACCATTAGCGTAATTAGTACATAAGCGTATAACCAGAGCGGGTAGTAAGACGTGGTGCTAAAAAAAATTCAATATATGTTCACTCACTTTGTACACGTCACTTTTTCTCCGAATTTTGTCTAAGGAACCAAGAACAATTTAAACTGAGCACAGTATTTTATTTTAAGACGGATTTAAAAAAATTTCTAGGCTGCTATCTTTGATTTAACTTCTATGCAAACTAAGATCTTCAGTTTATTATCCAAATCCAAAAAAAAACTTCTCACTTTTTTATCCAAGATTCTTTACACAGGTTGTTACTAACCATGGTAGCTAGAACATATCTTCATAGACTTTGATTAGTAGAAAAACACTACACTGCAGCCCATAGCTTAGAGAAAAGCGCTAATCCAAAGGTCTAGGTTTTGTATCCCGTGGGCTTATTATAAGCTCTTTTTATTTTAGCCCCACGTATTTTTTACATGTTCGGGCTATACGCATATGTATTACTCTAATGTGTTAAGGATTAGGGAGGGTGAATTTAGAGCAAGTATTTGCATTGTAGGAAAGCGAAAAATAGTTCAGGGAAAACCACCCTCAGCACACCTGACAGGGATTCGAACATTACTCTTCCAGTTATCGGCAATTCACTCTTTTGCGAGAGTGACCATTCGTCCACCAAAGCAAGCTGTTAGAAGTTATTTTAAAGTTGATGATAATGATTGATACTTTTTATAAAATATGACTGGGCTTTTTCCCATTGTTTAACAGAGAATAATAATCACAATAAGAAAGATGGGTTTGAAACGTTAAAACGCAAAAACAAAGTAAAATGTTAACGAAAAAAATAATCATTTTGAGTGATTTTTATTTTCTTCTCACGTTTGTACAGCCTTATTTTTCTTGATTATTTGTTTTTAAACAATGAAAAAATCCAAACACAATTTTTAACATAGTAAATCTTAATTAAATTAATAAAGTGCCACACAGTTGCCACAAAGTATTTTTTTATTTTGATAGTTTTGACCCGACTCGGTGGCGTAGTTGGCCAACGCGCTAGTCGTGTTGAGCTCGACCGCTGAGGACGGGGAGATCGAGGTTCGAATCTCAGTCGGGTGAACTGGGGGTGGTTTTTCCTAAATGGTTTTCCACTCTTCCTCCACGCCAATACGGGTTCACTTCCTTTAAATTCAACCCTCCCAATTCCTAATCCATTAGCGTAATTAGTACTTAAGCGTATAACCCGAACGGTTAGTAAATCGTGGTGCTAAATATTATTATTATTATTATTATTATTATTATTATTATTATTATTATTATTATTATACCCTTTATGAAATGACGTTGAAATAAATTGGCACGTCTTTAAGTAATCCAAAATAGATTTTTTTTAAACGTGGTTCTTAGTAACTATTGCTTTAAATTTAAATATTTTATTTGCTGTTTTACAGCCTTCTAACTTTAGGCAACACTGTTCCGAACCCTTATGCAAAATCAGTTTATCTCATTTTATTGTAAATATTAAACTTGGAAATAAATATTGAAAATGTCCCTCTGGCGATGAAACACCAAAAACCTGACTACGACATGGGAAAGGTTGGGAAAGAGTGGAAAAAGGTGGTTGTATTTCTGAGCCACGCTTAAATGGTAAAAATGTCATCATTTTTAATAGCTTATATCATAGGGATAAATTGGTAATAATTTATTTTATAGCCATGTAAAAATAATTAAAATATAAATGTAAGCTTAGATATAATATTTGTACATTTTTAGTCATAGTTTTTCTAATTAATCCTAAAATATTTACAATAAAAATTAAAATCAATCAATCATTTAGCACCGCGTCTTACTACCCGTTCGGGTTATACGCTTAAGTACTAATTACTCTAATGGATTAGGAATTGAGAGGGTTGAATTTTTGAGGAAGTGAACCCGCATTTGCGTGGAGGGAGAGTGGAAAACCATTTAGGAAAAACCACCCCCAGTTCACCCGACCGAGATTCGAACCTCGATCTCCCCGTCCTCGGCGGTCGAGCTCAACACGACTAGCGCGTTAGCCAACTACGCCACCGAGGCGGGTCAAAAATTAAAGATAATATAATATAATATGTATTATATTTGTAAATCTATAATCATTGATAATCTATGTGAGGAATGGAGTTGAAGCCTGATTCAACACTATCAAGATTTCATTTCGCATTTTATATACCACAAAGCGCAAAAAAAGTCTTGCTCGCACAAACAAATGGTTGGAAAAGCCATAACATCTTTTAAATGCATGTTATGAAAGTTCTCTGTGTTGGCTAAAGCGAAAACTAAACTAAAAGTAAAATGTCCAAGTGCTCCTCTCAAAGATGCGGGAACAACGGGCGTGGCCAACCCGCCCCCCCCCCCGTGC
Source organism: Timema genevievae (assembly GCA_902155825.1). Taxonomy (NCBI): domain Eukaryota; kingdom Metazoa; phylum Arthropoda; class Insecta; order Phasmatodea; family Timematidae; genus Timema; species Timema genevievae. The sequence continues at coordinate 56,613 of CABFWO010001174.1, read as the reverse complement.
CCCCCACTTTTTGACCTCACTTTCTGCCCAGGCTTTAATATGGGAAAGCGTCGTCATTGTTTTTAGTACATTCAACTGATTTACCCTTTTTTATAACATTTTATAAGATCTAAAAATAAAAATGGTATGTCGTGGATGAACTTCACGGACCCCACTTTGAGAATATCTTATCTAATACATACTGAATAGGCCAGTAGACCTACAATTTTTTTTTTAATTCTACCTCCACCTTTAAAAAAATAACGATAATTTCGCTCGAGGAAGAGTTGCTTGCTATTAGTACGCTGGTATAGTTTATATATTTAATTAAATACTTTTAATTGTCATTTCTTCTTTTCCTCGTAGTATTTGACACGTATAATGTTTATCTGGGATACAAACCAGTGGTAGTTGAGAGCCACTTTAATATATGCTCGTTTGGAAGATTTTTTTCTGTGTGTGTGTGTGTGTGTGTGAATGCCATTTCGTGTGCAGTTTGCCCTCTAATTCCCCGGAATAATGCACCTGCTGACTTGTCGAGGAGCAGGTTTTTAAAAAAAATTATGTTGACTTGAAGTCTTAAATACATCCAGATATTAAGAACATTAATTTCACGTCAGGAAAGCAAAACTTGTAAATAAAAATAATGGAATAAGATCAAGTATAGATTTTAATTTTATGCAATTCCCTTTTATAGGATCTTTTTACCCGCTTCGTTGGTCGAATATTCTAGGGCGTCACTCCTGTATTAGACTTTGACTGCAGATGACGGGGATGTTAGGGTTTTTCTTAAATGGTTTTCCTCTCTTCTTCCAAGCAAATACGGACACACTTCCTATAGATTCAACCTTCATCATCCCTAACACATTAACGTAGGTACACATGCGTATGAGTACGAACGGGTAGTAAGATGTGGTGCTAAATAAAAATCTCCCCGGGGACTGAATGTTTTGTCTGTTTTATAGTTGGATTAAATTTTAAGTAACGTGTGGATAAAATTAGTAGGCTCATGCTACACTAACTCAACTGTCAGGTAATATTTCTAAAAGAAGGGACTTAAAATAAAAACATATTTATGTGTGGCCAAAATTGGTACTATCCATTGAGTCTGAATCAACTTGTAATCTCGTTAAATATAGTGTTCCCCACCCCCCCTCTTGGCCATATTTTATGTATTTTTAACGTAGTCCAGTTAAAATAAAAGCCATATTTTTATATACAAACCCACACCTAAAGTAGCGCGTTCTAAAACTTCATTCTCGCAAGATACTGGATTTTTGGCGCAAACTATACATTATAATTTCGGTCTGGTTCACCGGAGGTAGTTTTCCACATATTAAGTATCAATGTGATTTTCCCAGCCTCTCTCCAAGCTAATGCGGATGCATTTGATCTAAACTACTTTACTCATCCCTAACCCATAGATAAGCCTTAAAATACTAACACCGCTACCCACACCGGTGGATATTCGTTGTCGCAAACTACGTCAAAGTCGTTTAGTCGAGTTTGACGGTGACGTGCAGGTTGGGGTTCAAATCCCGACCTGGTGTACTTAAGGTGATTTTCTCTCAGTTGTATTAAATTCTACCTCCCAAAATTCTGACATCCTCATCCCCCCCTCCCTTTAGCTCCCCAAATTAGTGTAATTAAATGCGGATAGCCCATACGGCTAGTAGAACATGGAGCAAAATAAAAAACCGGTTCACTGATTGTGAAAAACACATTTATATTTTAATTACCTAGTTATCTTTAAAAAAAAACTTTTTCACGTTTTTTTAGACAAAACTAGACGAGGCGAACTTGAGAATAAATAAATTTAGAGCTTGTTAAATACGAACGAAAAGTAGGGACAGGTGCAAAATACATTGAGCTCGTGTAAAAATACGTTTGCTACTGTATTGTTTAACGACTTGAGTAGATTTTATTGTCGAATACAAAATATTCGAATGCAATTGAAACTATTTTTATTGCGGCACCCTTGGGACTTTATAAGACAGTACCGGACCACAGTATTCGTCTCCTTAAGGACTCTCATGTCATGGCCTCACCTAGGCTTGCCATACCACTCTACATACATTATTGCTACGTCATACAAGGTAAAGTAGCCCCATGGTGCTGACTGACAGCTCACAGCTGACTTCTGACAGTCAACATTTAGGTATATACCTAAATTTTGACTGTCAGAAGTGACAGCTGCTAAACACATGTTTTTGCAGATCATATGTTTCGGCGTAGGGATACATCATTTGGTCTGGTAGCTTTTCAGAGCTGTCAGTCAGCACCAAAGAAGCCATAGGGCTACTGTAGTGAGGTAGAACATAACTTAATACACGTATAACTGAAACACTCGGTTGCAAATGTAAACAATTTTGACGCCTTTGTATCGCCAATAGCACCGCCCTGGTGGCCGCACCTCAAACTAATGGCGGCATATTTAAAACGTGCCGGAGCACATAATGATGGGCTGAATAGTTTCATCTGTACTAGTGAACCGAACCGCCACTTTTATAAAGGTAGGGCTGCAGTATTTTACGCCAGTGGTATTCAACCTTTATTATTCGCGTACAGCCAGATATAATTTCCCACCAACTTTCTTCCCCCAGAGGGTTTGGTGCATGATGCAAGCTATAATTATTATTTAATTCTTTTTTATATATATAATTTGATGTACCCCTTGAGGTACGCGCATCCCATCTTGAAAACCAGTGTTCTCCACAATATCCTAGTTCCTCAACCAAGATGGCCGCTGTACCGCAAGGGACCCTCAATTTAGAGTGGTTACTGATGTTACTTGAATATGGTTGTCAGAACCCCCATAGCCCTCTTTACTCTCAAACCAAACCATCAAACTCTTGTGACAAGGTACCTTCCTTCATCTTCAATTCTTATTCCGCGCCACTTCTCCGTTCCATTTCCGGTCGTGTATTCTCCCCTCATCTCGCTTCTGTTTCCTGTCTCACTCCCCGCCGCGTCATTGTACATGGCTCCATCATCGACTCCCCCCACCCCCCTTCGTCCTCAGGACACAGTATCACGTGACGGGACTATACATGCGCGCGCACTCTCCCTGCCTTCCAAAAGAGGGAAGACTAGTAGTATATCTAATAAGTAAAATAAACGAATTAGGAGTACGTGTTTAAATTTAAAACATATACTTTGGAATGTGTCACTGTGTCAAGTTTTCAATATTCTTTAGAATTCCACTGAGGGTTGAATTCGTTTAAGCGTGTACAAGCAAGTCTTAAGGCGGGAGTGTAGGGGACGCGAGAAAGAGACTGTTTTTGCAGTCTTTATGGCAAAATATGTTTTTGGCCTAAATAAATCAATTATCGCTCCATTAGAAACAAAGAGTTTAATTTACTTTACATGTAGATATGATATCAACAGTTGTTAAATATCTGTCAAGAGCGTCCTGGAATTTAATGACAACTTTTTCTCTTAATTTAAAAAGAAGATAATCTACGTGTTGAGTAAACTACTCCTAAGTATGTTTTCGTCATAGAAACAAACACATAATTCTGTAAATCACAACAATCACTCTTTATATATGAATTTTAAACCAAATTGTTTAAATATATTTAACAAAAATCAAAATTTTGACCAAAAAAAGTTTTTATTTAAAAACTGTAAAAACACCGAACTTATTTCTTTTTCCATACACTCCCATCTTGAAGGTACTGCTGTTTTTCTTATGATAATGACAGTCCTGAGTCTTAAAAACCACTAAAAAATATTTATTTATCTTAAGATTATTTTAGTGACCTTATTACAAAATTTCTTTAAATTGTTTGATGAAGGCCAGAGCGAGATGCCAATTGACGAACGTCTCGTTTATAAGTTATCTTTATATTGTTCTACTTTCGGGTTTAAATGGAAGGAATAAACGTAAACAACTGAATGTAGGTAATGTGTACAACATGTATGCATGTTCTTATGTTTGAGAACTGAACTGCTAGACATCCATGAAGGACCAGATGTGTCAGAAACCGAGAGAAAACACAAGTGCATGGCGCCTTATTCTCGCACACATCGCTGTGCTCATTAGTTAATGTATGTAAACAGGCCACACATGAATTATACATGTGCAGCATTCATAGACACGCGGTTCATTTGTCGTCGTAAATACAGTCTCGAAAATACAAAATAAATGATCACAAAAACACATGAAGACTAATTTCAATTTGGTACATCAGTATGCCAGTAAGAGTGGCCTTGGATATGTATGGATCTAATAAGGATAGTAGTAGATATTTGTGGTCTTGGGATAAAGTGCTCGCCTCAGGGCCCGATGTTCGTGGGTTCAAACCCAGCTGGGGTCAACGGATTTATCTTGAGCGATAAAAAATTCCATACCACAACTCATCCGGAGAGGAAGTAAAGCCGTCGATCCTATGTCGATTGTAGCATGTAAAAGAACCCTGGAAGGTGTGTGAAAATACCTTTCCGGAAAAATTGGTATGCTTTTTAGCTCTCGCTCATAGAAATTCTCGTGTGCTGATTTAATCAGTTGTTTCATAAAGTGCACGTTAAATATTTTAAATAAATAAAATAAGGGGACAGTATTCTGGGTTTTGTTTGCTCTTTTTTTCCCTTTACAACCCCCCCCCCCTCCCTCTCCCCGCCTAAATATCGACCTTATTTACATTTTTAAAAATATGCCGCTAGTTCTTGGGGATCTACACCTAGAGTCAATTTTCTACTACTGCAAGTCTCACTTTCGTATTTGACTTTTTTCGTGTTTTTGAAATTTAATTAAAAATGAAAGCTCAATTTTTTTGGTTCAATTAAACTTTTCTAAAATATCTATTTAAAGTGTAGTTTTGTTGTTATTGTACTTGAAACTGTTAGTTTTTTGAGCGGTAAGAAATCAAATTGTTATTTTAATATGGTTAGCTCTTTAAAATAAATTTTCATATAATATTTTTGTTTTGTGTTAGAGAAATATAAATTATAAATGAATACTCTATGAATAACGCAATGAAAAAAATAATCGTCGTCTAACACACTTTGAGTAAAATTTATAAAGTAAATATTTACGTCGTTTAAAATCTAGACCTATGGTTTTAAATTATGTTTATAAAATTTAGGGTGGCAAAATAAAATCCCTATTTTAGTTTCCAAAAACGTAAATATCACCATCCTCCCAATATCTGCAATAAATCCTTTGAATTCGCCCTCTACTATGAAGAATAAATTACCCTAAAGTTACTAATACTTCTAATAAATTATACCATTTTTAAAAACTTAAATTTAAATAATATTATCAGGCAAAATCGTGTATATGAACTTTTTTTTATGAATCATGCTTAAATATATTTTTTTAGCAAGGACTTTGACGTATAATCCCTTTTCCACTTCCCCTGGTTTTCCCTTTTAATAAAACTCGAGTATTTTGTAAACGGTGAGTAAGGCCAGGATACGTGTAACCTACCCTCCCTCACCCCTTATCACCCCTCTCCTCTCTTTCAAGTTACATTAATCTGGATCACGGGCATCGATTTTGGTTCATCTGCGTAGAACGAACTGTTCAGAACTGCTTGGTTTATTTCTTCGGTTTTTATCGTGGGTATTAAAAAAACAGAGTGTGATACACAAACGTTTCCACGGGAAATGTTTTATTCAAACAAATTATCTAACTAGAAATTAATATGTCAAATTTGTTATTTTAGATAATGCAAGTCCTCTTTCTAATAACAAAGTTATTTTGGTAATTTCTTTTGCGGTTTCCCCCCCTCCCCCCTAATACCCGTTTGGCTGGTAAGGATTAATCTTGGGTTTCCCACAGTCCAATTTTCATTGGAAAGACTTTATTTAATGTATATAAAATCTACTAGATCTACTTTCACGTATTTATGTGTTTAGTTATGTGATCTGCAGCTGCAGCTGTTTGATATATATCATCAACATCAATACCTATAAACTTACATCTGGCAATAAACATGTCTAATTTATAATATACCCTTCCTATCCAAATTAGACTGTAATGACCTAATCAACGAGGCTAAGATGAGGATAGTTTTTATTATTACTACTATTATTATTTAATTAATCATCACTGTTACTAACGAATTTTTTCTAAGAGGTAGGTGACCTGGCGGTCTAAGGGTAAGATGTCAGACTTCTGTGCTGGGGTCCGGGGTTCAATCCTCGGTCCCGGCACAGATTTATCTGATTGCCAAACCCTTCCTTCACCTCTGACAAGACGTGTATTAATCACAACTTGTGAATGTGAGGAATGCCAGACCTCCACCGTGGTTCGGATCCCACGTTAAACTGTAGGTCCTTCATTTCATCTCACAATCAACCTACCATTACACCTTAGCGTAAGTGCGTATAGCCCGAACGGGTAGTAAGACGCGGTGCTAATAATGATAATGATGTGTATGGTAATTTAGAGGAATGCACCCTCATTAGCGTGGTTAGATGATTGGAAAACCACACTTGGTTACACCCTAGTGTAATTCCGACCCCGATCTCAGCGAAAACGACGTCTAAATACAATGCGAGTCTCACTTTAGAGCGCTCGGCCATCGCTGCTTAAAGCACAGGAATTATAAATAAAACTTAACCTAAAAAAACACAGATATTAATAAAAAACAAACTTTATGGTCATAGCTTGTGAAATGTTTAGAACTGGTACATATAGCTGTGGGGTGGCATGATTCACTCTGACCCGAGGGGCCGGAGTTTCGACCTGCGCTGGGGGTGAAATTTCTCACAGTTGTGTAGAGGGAGGGTAGGAAACAATTCAGGGGGTGAATAGGGGAAAACACTTAGTTCAACCTTCCGGGATTCGAATCCATTCCCTACCATCATCAGATATGAAGCAACAGAGTCCTTTTTCCGCGTGCCAACTGGTGCAGGTCAGAGGTAAGTTAATATAAATTTCACATTTATTTTAATATTATTTATCTTTGTTAAAGCTAGTTTTAAATGCTCTTAACACAAGTTAATTAGCTCCCGGGACTACATTTATGGTAAACTACGAATCACTCTTACCTCACCTGATTTATTTTGCAACACATGAAGACCATACAGCGTCTACTCAATTGAGATTCGAACCAGAGGTAGTTGGACATGGTCTTTGGCACATCGCCCACCACCAAAGAGTTTACCAAATTAATTTTTATTTAACACTGCGCCTTAATAACTGTTTGGGTTGTACGCATATGTACTAGTACTCTAATGTGTTTTGAATGAGGAAGGTTTAATTTTAGAGGATATGTACCAGTATTTGCATAGGTGGATAGTGTAAAACCATTTAGACCAAATACCCTCGATACATTCGACCGGAATTCTAACCCCGGTCTCCCCGTCATCGACAGTCTAGACTCTATAGTCTATTGCGAGAGTCTTAGACGATGCGGCCATCGAAGCGGGTCTGATTTTTAATAACAGCTCATATTTGACACCCTAGTTCATTCTCTAGGGCCTCTAATTACTGAACTAAAAGACCTTGGGTTGAGTTTCGGTAGGGCCAGTAAATGCAGCTTTAATAAAATTATTGAAGTATTTATTCCCTTCCACAGTGAAGAATTATTGATAGCTGTTCTTTAAATAAGTTAGTTTGTAAGTCCGTTTGTATTAGTAAGCTAACGCTAAAATTAATCACAAAGGTTTTTGTGTGTGGGTTTGAATGAAATAGCAATACTCACAAAAATAGAGTGGGTGTTTTTTTTAAATTTGGTTTAAATAAAATAATAATACTTACAGAGATTAAATTTGTTTGTGTGTATTTTAATAAAAATAGCAATACTCGCAGAAATAGAATATGATTATTTTTGGTGTGTTTTCTCGAGGGTAAATATTGTTGTGTGCGTGTTATGACGTCACCGAGTGACTTACGAATCAACCCTAATGTGCCACGGTCCGGCGCTCACTCACTAACATTGAGTCACTCCCAGGGGGTAAACCCCCTTACCCCCCCTTTCTCCTGCAAGAGGGTAGGGGATGATGTATGACGGGAAAAGGGGGCATGACGTCACTACTCACACATGGCACCCGCTCCTGTCATTCGCACAATCCCAATGTCCCACTAACTCGCCCCTACCCCCTCAATTATTAAACTTGGGGGGGAGCATTTAGTAATTCGAAACTTGGAACTGTGGACCACTCATGTTCGTTCACACACACTTTGAGTATTTATTTTTTCAGCGGGTGATTTGTTTGAGCGTTCCTTAATGCGAAGTTTATTGTAATTTTGGTTAGGTGCACATCATTTAACTCCCTCTCTTTCGTACTACCCCCCCCCCTTCTACTCTGTTACAGCAACGCAAATATTCACAAGGGCCAACTAAAGTAGTGCTTTAGTGACAGTGTAGAAGCTACTTAACGATTTATCTTTTACTTTTAAGGTGGGATGACCTGTTAAGGTGGCCACAATAATCTAAGGCGTTATTCTCGAAATATACTAGGTTGCTGAAGACGGTGAGATTGTGGTTCGATCCCGGTCGGGTGTACTGTGGGTGGTTTTCTTTAAATGATTTTCCACTCTCCCTTCACGTAAATGTGGGTACATTTCCTCTAAATTCAACCTCCCTAATTCCCAAGGTGTTAACCTCGGTGGCCTTGGGGTAAAGTGATCGCCTCAGGACCTGATGTCCGTATGTTCAAACCTAGCTGGGGTCGATGGATTTTTCTTAAATGAGAAGAATCCGTAGCACAACTTTCTTCGGAGGGGAAGTAAAGCCGTTGGTCTCATGCCGATTGTGGCATGTAAAAGAACCCTGGAATAGTATTTGAAAATACCTTTCCCGGTAAAATTGGTAGCCCCTTTCGCTCTCGCTCATAGAAATTCTCGTGTTCTGATATAGACTGTCAGCCGGTTAAGAAAGTGTACGTTAAATACCTCAAATAAATTAAATTTTAAAAAATGTATACACATAATAATATCAACAAATCTTATAGGTATATTTGTCGTGAGCCTAGTGAGTAGCGATATTTGACAAGAAACATTTTAAATGAGGATAAAAAGTGCTGATAAAATCACGTGATGCCCATGACAGATATTCAATAACTATTAATGTTACTACATGAAGCAAACTAAACCAAATATTCCTACCACCTCAATAGTTTATTTATTTTGACCAAAAAATTGATTTTTTTTGGTCATAAAAACTGTAAAAAAAGTTCCCGTTCATCCAACCTTAAGTTCTATGCCTCCTGGTTAGTTTCATATTTTAGATCAATAACTAATAATATTGTTTAGTATGAATATATCTACTGAGCCAGCTGTGCTCTCTTCTTTGTATAATCAATTAAATTCATTAGCACTAGGTGTCGGCACCGCATTGATCCTTCCCCCCTAATGGCTCTGGGCTCGCTAATCCCGCGCTTTTTCTTAGTATAGCGGGAAAAACAGTTCAAGCGTCTTTTGCTCTCAGGGTACACAGCCATGACACTCTCTCGTGTAAAATAATTAATAAGTGCTCAAGAAACAAGATTGATCTCATCACTCAAGGTATTCTCAAGTCACCATTCGCAAAGGTAGGCTCATAATTAATTAATTGGTTTTCTCTGTGTTTGATAATTTAAAGCTTGTGTACAAAATCTCGCCTGTTAACACCGCACAAATATGAAGGAAATTCACTTGCATTGGCATATAGAGCTGGATACCGTTTCGGAAAACCACCCTTATTACACCCGGCTGAGGTTTGAACCCCCCCAACCTGCCCGTCATCACCAAAACCAGATCAGACCAGAGTGATGCCCAGTATAGAGGTCACAAGATGTTGCATTCGCTTTCTTCCCCCCTGAATAGAGAGGAAGATGTTATCGGTCACGGTATAATGACATCCTTGGCAGAAGATCTAGGTTGTGGATTCACCTGGACTCTCCGAGATTGAGGAGTAAGATGGGGAGGGTGAGTGAGAGCAGAGAGACGGCATATGGCGCACAGTTCCTTACAGCTGCCTTCCCATTCTTCTATCGCCTCGATCCAAGGCCGCGTGCTAAGTGGCTTCCAACGCAGCTGGGCAACGTTTCGGCATCGATATGATCAATTCAAATTGTGGCGTGCTATCCGTTTTACCGATAATTAATTCGTGGAAAGGTACTGAAAGATAATTCGCATTAGAATATATTGTATTTAATTTCAATTAAATAAATTAAAAATTCTTTATAGAAAATGTGTTAAGCTGTTTTTAGACGTCTAACTTAGTTTAATACCGCCAGGGATGATAGTACTGTTATTTTTTGTTATCTTTATATACTGTCACCCCCTCCCTTTCTCACCCCTCCCCTCACCACGTCTTACTACCCGTTCCAACTATAACTATACATTAATTACGCTAATCTATATAGGGGAGGAAAGTTGAATTTAAAGAAAAGGTACCCGAATTTATGTTGAGGGAAAGGTGGAAACTATTTAGTAAAAAACACACTCGGCACACCCGACTGGGATTCGAACCCCCTCAATCACCCCGTCATCGCCATTCAATTCTAGCACGAGTGTGTCACACAGCACCCAGGACTTTCTAGCTCTAATGAATCTCTAGTGGTCACAGTCATAAATGAATCAATGATATGTTGAAATTAAGAGCCTTAAAGTATTCGGAATACTTTAAAGATCTTAATTTCAACACCATATTGGTTCATTTCTGACTGAAACCACTCGAGATTCATTAGAGCTAGAAAGTCCTGGGTACTGATAACGCTTATCTTGCCTTAAAAAAGATGACGATAAAAAAAAACTAGCTAGTGGCGGAAGGTCTGACTGCCAGAAATGTCCTCCTAAACGTTAGGGGGCCCCCCCTCCTGTTGAACTCAGGTCCCGAAAGATGATGCCCCCCCTTGCCTCCCTTTAGGACAGGTGGCACACGTCCCGGGCCTGATCACGTGACCCTCGCCAGGTGCTGCCACCACCTCAAAATATCGGTAGGACTTCCCCCTCCCCCCACCATCATTCCGCTTCATTCTCTCTTAACTTTTTAACCAAAACAACTACTACCGATTACTTTGTTTCGGAGCAGGGTTCCCCCCCCCCCCCCCCCCC
>CABFWO010001174.1:5708-45622 GCA_902155825.1 Timema genevievae | reverse complement strand
CCCCCCCCCCCTTCTTTCCAAAGTAACTTGATTTACAAGAAGGCGTTTTCTTTCCTCGCTCACTTGGGGGTCTAATTGAGCTTCACGTATTTTGAATAATTGATCGAATTAAGGGAGGGTTTGTCTCTCGCGTTTAGCCGTGGGTGGTGAAGGTCGTCTTCAATCTGATCTCAGGCGTTGCTTAGTAATAATAATAATAATAATAGTAATAATACATAGCGATACCTCATTGGAAGGTGTTAACTTCCAAAATCCCGTCATTTTCAGTAGACCTATGCAAGTAAAACAGTTTGTAACAAAACAAAAAAGTGTGCGTTAGCCCATCTCTTTGTATTAAATAATATTATTATTAGCACCACGTCATACTACCCGTTCGGGATACACGCTTAATTACTAATAACGTTAATGAATTAGGAACTGGGAAGGTTGAATTTAGAGGAAGTGAACCCGAATTTGTGTGGGGGAGAGTGTAAAAACCCCTAGGAAAAACCACCCTCAGTTCACCCGATCAAGATTCGAACCTCGATCTCCCCGTCCTCGGCAGTATATCTCAACACGAAACTAGCGCGTTAGCTGACTACGCCACCGAGACGGGTTTCATGTGTGTACTCTTCTTTGTTTGGGTGTTAATGTTTGCGATATAGGTAATGAAATGTTCCGGGTTCGATAACCGTGACAGCTATTATTTTTAACACGCATCAGTAGTATCACGATCCAAGCTGTCACAATACAAAACAAACTAAACATGTCTGGAAGTTTTTTTTTTTTATATACAATAGAGTCCACGGACTCAATCGTGACCCTCAACATAATCGTTGGCTATTTTTCTTTTACAATAATTTTTTCTTTCTTTGCGTATGCGCACACGCTGTATTAAGGTTCCCCAGACACGGTCATGCCCCGGGCTTGTCAGTTGGACTGTTCATTCCAAAACTGATCGTGAGTGGAGCATTATTCATGACAGGAATGACGGCTTGTCAAGCCGGGAATGAAGAATCAGACGTGTTTGATATTTGCTGTCATGCCTGGAATGATGACAAGGCAGACAAGCCAAAATTACTGATCGTGTGTGAATAACGTCAAGCCCGGAATGACTGACGCATGCGCAGTGAACGTATTCCCATCCACCAAACACTAACAAAAGCTCATATAAACATGGGCCTAGGAACGTTTAGTTTCTGATCTAGGAGAATTTTACTGTTCAATTAATAGACAATCCAACAGAAGAAGTAATGCAATTAAACAAGATAAAGTTTAACACAAACAGACAAAAACACAAGAGAGAATAAAATAATTATATTGTTACAAAAATTGTTCAAACTGTGCTTTTCTTCTATGTACCTTCTGAGCCTGCGTTTCATGCTTTGTCGTATGAGTGAGTACACCTGGAATGTTATGTGTTTACTTACACCCATTTACTAAACGTTCTTTTAAAACCTCAATACCAGGAGCAGGAGTTGCGTAAACAAAGGGCTTTAAAATGTCCTCAGAGATAAAAAAAAAATCACCAGTTTCAAATATGGTGACTAAGCAGGCCATTCAATGGATCCTCCGCTACAAATCCATCTTTGAGAGGAAAAACTTTGATAACTCTTAAACTGAATGGTTTTAGACCCATATTTATATGAACTTTTCTTGGTGTTTGGTCGATGGGAATATGCCCCTAGAATATTTTACACCAATTAGAATACACCCTGTATATTGCTAATTCTTGATGCCTAAAATTATCGGAAAATTTCCCTAATCGTTATACAATTATATAAGTTACAAACTTTTTTAACATATCAGAAACATTCCATCTACTCTTTGGCATGTGGCTACATGATCCTTATGGCGTCCGTTAGTTGTTTGTCTATAATCGTTCAAAATTTCTCATAAAATATGATTAAATTTTTCTTCCAAGAGATCATAACGTATTATTTCATATTATTAGTACGAATACTTAAAACGTGACAGCTTTTGAACTAAGATAAGATTTGAGTTTTTTTTAATTATTTATTGTTTTATAAAAAAAAATAAGACCATTCAAAGAACAAAGATTGAAGTTGGTGAACCAATGAATGTTTTCATCTTTAATAAACCACTAAATCAATTTAAAAAAATTCAAATAGTATCTTATCTCTTATAACGACGCTCCTTATTAAAAACATTTTAGACAGTTTTCTAAAAATCTTTTGAATTAAGATATAAAAGCAATTCTGAATAGGTAAAAGTTTTCTCTAGCTTAAACAGGCCTGTGCTGTACCTGAAGATTAATCTTCCTGGGTCTAAAGTGGTTGTTTATATCGAACCTAGAGAGCGAAGAGCTTCTAAGGCTTCTTCAAGGGGCGAAGGGGAAGAGGAAGTGTGGGGGCAGGGGGAGGAACTCACCGGAAACGCTCTTCAGCTGTTGAAAAGGTTTTTATTGTGCGTCGAGAGGAAGAAATCTTATACGTGCACTGCATTTAAAATAGCGTTCATCCCTGTATCTGGGTCTTCTTTTTTTTTCTATTTTTTTTTAGAAGAAAACTGTGCTTCTTGCTGAGATGAGGACTATTTGAATGGCCACTAATGGTGCATGCCATGCCTTGATACAAGATCGTAATTTGGTCTCTTCTACAGCTTTTGTAGGCCTCTTTCGACTCTGGGGGAGAAAAGTAAGGTAGTTCGATAGCTCAGTTCCAATAATTGTTTATTTCATGTTTTTTTATATCATACTCGACACCATGTTAAGTTCAATCCAATTCTCATAGAAAGGTCCTTTTAGAAAATAAATATTTTTCCGGTGGGAGTTTTTTTTAGCACTCTGTCTGTGTTCAGGTTATACGCTTATGTTTAATAACTACGCTGAAGGTTTTTTAGGGATGAGGAGGAGCTTATATTTAGAGGAAGTGTACTCGAATTTGCGTGGAGGGAGAATGGCAAACAATTTAGGGAAAAAAAACTCTCAGTACATCCGACTGAGATTTGAACCTCGATCTTCCCGCTATCAGCAGTCTAGTATACTGTGAGAGTAGAGCCTTAGACCATGCGGCCACTGAAGTGGGTCAGTGGGAAATATTGATAGCATTTATGTTTAATATTAGTGTTGTTTTACAGATAGTGATAATATCTATCAAAAGTGACGGCTGCAGATAAAATCTCATTACATTTACTTAAGATATTTAACGTGCACTTTCTGAACCGACTATTTCATTAGCACAAGAGTTACAAACTAACTTAAATCTATAATGGACACAACATCCAGCCCTCCATCTCCCATACACTGTGAAAGGAGAAACCCACATTTCACCAATGATAAATTATTCGGGCATACCAGGAGTCGAATACGGGACCTCTACTGACTGATTTAAGATGTCGGACACCTGATGCAGATATAATATGAAGTATGAATACTTGAAAGAGATTAGCTACTTTTCTAGCTTTCAGATAAGGCCATTTCTATAAAAATTGGACTGTAGGTAATACAATTTGAACTAGACCTCGCTTCGTAGGGCCGTTTCCTAGAGTCTTGATTAGAAAATAGGGGAATTGAGATGAGTAAAACCATTTTATTAATCTTTATTATAAAAAAAGTAACAAAATCGAGAAATAATTATATTTGAATGAGGAAAAACTATTAAACTTATCCTAATTTCACTTAAATTAAATAAATAAAAGAGTAAAACGTACTTTGATTTGTTTTCTTTTTTCAAACATAGTCGTGTGTCTATAGTCCTGTTAATCGGCCTTGAGTTTGGATCTTAGCGGATCAATTTAGAAAAATGAAGGTTAGTTAAGAAGAGCTGCACCTATATTAATGAGGGGAGAGGATGAACAGATCATATGTGGGAATCCACCACTCAATACACTCGGCTGAGATTCGAACCTCAACCTCTCTCTCCCCAGCAATACAGTCGTTTGTGAGACTGATGCCTTAGAGCAGGCATGTCCAACCTTTCCCCGACTGATGGCTGCATACCTGAGGAATAGGTTGGGGGACGTACATGGAAGTTACAGGGCCTAATATCCAAATACAGAACACACACACACGTCGACGATTGGGCACCGTCGATTCGATTAGAAGGAATTTTAAACGGGTAAATTGGTCACTTGTGGGTATAATATTAATTGGAAATGAATACAGTAAATCTCCAGCAGACTACAGCTCAGTATAAGCCATCCAGAAGAACGCTAGCTACTCCGTGAAGTTATATATCCGAGGTAAAATTAATTATTGGAAAGAGGGAGACAAAGTTAGGCTAAGTTAAGTTAGATTGGGTTAGGTTAGGTTCAATCCACCATAGGAGGGAAATCATGGTGCAAGGTAGAAGTGCCCAATCCACCTTGGGAGGGAATTCGTGGTGCAAGGTAGCAGTGCCCATTTCACCTTGGGAGGGAATTCGTGGTGCAAGGTAGCAGTGCCCAATCCACCTTGGGAGGGAAATCATGGTGCAAGGTAGAAGTGCCCAATCCACCTTGGGAGGGAAATCGTGGTGCAAGGTAGAAGTGCCCAATCCACCTTGGGAGGGAAATCGTGGTGCAAGGTAGCAGTGCCCAATCCACCTTGGGAGGGAAATCGTGGTGCAAGGTAACAGTGCCCAATCCACCTTGGGAGGGAAATCGTGGTGCAAGGTAGCAGCAGTGCCCAATACACCTGCGGGAGATCGGGGGGAATGTTGGTGATAGCCTGGGGTCAAAAGCAGTGCCCAGTCCACCTACGCCCGTAAATTTATTAAGAGCTACTTCGCTGGTTAGTTCGTTATAGTTGCTATTACTATTCTAGTACAAGTTTATCTACTAAACTAGGTACGAAGAGGCATTATAACTGTCGGTAGAGGCTCGGTGCGACCAAATGTGTTTTATAGTAAGTAATCAGACTTGTGGTCGCAGGGAATGTAGTCTCGCCGGTCATTTCCTGTGTGTGTGTGAGGAGCGCATTATGACACGTACGTTGTGGTCGAAGTTGACCTCCTCCAGCTTCTCATCGCCTGGTCCGTCCTACTTGCGGGCGGTGCGAGCTTTACATCATCGCGTCTCTTTCTTTACCTGTTTGGATTATATTCATTATAGTGAGGTAAAGATTAGCAAGATAGAATCTCAGAAAAATGTACCCGCATTTGAGTGGGGAACAATAAAGGTAAAACCCTACACCCGGTTGAGATTTGAACTTCGATCTCCTTGTCACCGGCAATCTAGTTTAACAGGGGAGTGACGCGAGACTATACGACCACCGATGTGGGTGATCGACTTAAGTTTCACTAAACAACCACAAAACCTCCACTGGGCCTTTGAATTCGCTTGTTGTGGATCCGATGTTGATATAATTTGGGTCCTTCAAAACTTTGAATCCTAAAGGATTTTTGAGGATTCTAAAAATAAAATGAACAGGAATTTGTTTTTAGAACTATTCATTATGTTACCTAATTTTGGTCTGGTATTCAACCTTTTCTTTTCGCGTACACCCAGATATAATTTCCCTTCATCTTTGTATCTCTAAGGTTGTTGTTGCATAATACAAGCTATAAATATTATATAATCTACCTCTAGAATAAATTACATATGAAATAATGTGTTAGATAATAAGTTTTAAATTAAATATATATTGGCCTATATCTATTTAAATTTAAATTTTACTTACCTCCTAATATGTATTTGTGTACCCCTGGGTGTATACAAAACCAATACCAAAATAAACGTCAAATTTAATCAGACTCTAGACTTTAGTCCATTAACTTACCACTGAACTACACGTATGACTTTATAATTAATGCATTGTACATAAAATAGTGTCAATATTTAGATAATGTTTTTGGTTTTATAAAGCAACTTAATAATTAATGTGAACAAAATAAGAATTTAAAGAGGAAAATAATACGAATCTGTGAAAGATAATCTCTGAATTAATGCATGTTTTATAAAATTCGTGCTAGAGATTCGGTATTCGGAGTCAAAATGTCGGATTCGAAAATAAGTTGATTAGGCTCATTTTCTTAACACCTCTTCTTAATACCCATTCATGTTATATGCCTATGCACTAATTACACTAATGCGTTAAACATTAGAAAGGTTAAATTTAAAGAAAGTGTACCAGCATTTTCGGGGAGGGAGAATGGTAAACCATTTAGGGGAAAAAACTCATTACACCAGACCAGGATTGAACCCCGATCTCTCTGTCTTCGTCAGTCTAGTCTATTGCGAAAGTAACGTATTGGATCTTTATTATTATTTTTTCCCTCCGCATCGTTAGAAACGAAGTCTAAATATCATGCTTAATAGTTTGTTTTGCAGGTGACGGGGAGTTCGGAGCTCAATTTCCGGCCGGGTGTACGGAGGATGCTATTTCCTCAGTTGTTTTTCCACTATCCCTCCATGAAAATGAGGGTACAATTCGTCTATATTTAACCTTCATCATTCCTACAACAACGGGTAGTTAGATTCGGCACTACTAGTACTACTACTACTACTACTACTACTACTACTAACAATAATAATAATAATAATAACAATATATGAGTCTGTTTTTGATTGCCCAATTTTGAGCAAATTCGAGAAAACAAAAGCAAGTTTACAAGAAGATCACCCCCAGATATTACATATGCTACTCTTGGTTCTCATCAAAAGCTTCATCCAGCAGATGTTATCCATTGTTTATTTTAATCATGTAATGAGGCGGCGCATAACCTTTCACATGGTTTCTAGGTTAGCGAGGACTTTTTACGGTGTTGCCAAATGTATCACGTCATCGTTTGGCCGCACACTACATAGGCAAGGTACTGAAAAGACTGTTCCCTGGGTCCATAGCTGCCTTCCAATCTTCATAGAAAGGGCCTTCCTTATCTGACGGAAAAGCTACTAGATCTACTCTCACTTATTCATACGTCAGGCCATATGATCTGCAGCTGTCACTTTTGATAGATCTGACGGTAGGCAGGCACATGGTCTAAGGCATCAGATTTGCAATAGACTGGATTCCCTGTGACGGGGAGATCTCAGGTGCATTATTTCATTTTGGGATTCATCACTGAAGTTTTCTTGTCACCTTTCCACTAATGTGAGTACACTTCCTCTAAAACTAACCATATCATCAATACTCATTAGATTTATTCGTTAATAGCTATGTCGGGAATATGATAAAATAACAGTGTTTTTGCAGTTTTTATATAAAAACTTTTTTTTTGTTAAAATAAATCAAATATATCTCCAATAGAGACATAAAGTCTAATTTTTTTCACATTATAATATTATCATAAGTTGTTGAATATCTGTTAAGGATGTCTTGGAGTTTAATCACAACTTTTTCTCTTCATTTAGGCCTGAAAAGTTTGTAATCTAAGGCCGCTCTGCTCATAGACAGATATTCAACAAACTGTCGATATCAACACGAGAAGAAAATTAAATTCAATGTTTTTACTGGAAAGTTATTTGATTTCTTTTGACCAAAAAAAAAAGGTTTGATGTAAAAACTCCGTAAACACTGAATTTAACTTGCTTTCCCTACAATCTCACCTTAACCTTCTTCCCTCCCTCTACAGTTCCTGGTCTCAGCGTTTGAAAGAGCGAATCTCCCGCCGCCCAGCTGTTTCTGCACCGGAAGTACAGTTGAACGTTGTGCTAAGTGCAAATGGCGGTAGTGTGGGAAACGGGTGGGGGTTAATCTCCCAACAGTATATGGGGCTTTTTTTTTGTGGTGGGGGGTGTATCTGCAATTCAAATTGAAAGAAAGATAAATCTTCATTCAATTTCTAAAACTGTTTCACACACGACTTGTGTATTACCATGGATAGACAAAACAAAACACGCATCGGTGGACGCGTGGACTAGATGTCAGGCTCGTGTAGTCTGGTTTGCAGATGGTTGGGGTTCAAACCTCTCCATCTATTTAATAACGGAGAACCAAACCAGACGAGACTATCTCCTTAGTCCGTGTTACCCATCGATGCGAATATCATTATGTTAATCTCAAACCATATAAATCAAGTGATTAAGATTGTTTGTAAGTCATGCTGGCTATTTGATACGTGGTCTCACTCGACAGGCTCGCAATATGCTAGTTTGCCTTTGGCCATGTTTGATTCTCAAACTGACGCCCTGAGGAATGGTTTCTTTGTAGTTTTTCTATCCTCTTTTCGCGAAAACGCAGATGCATTTCCGCTAACTAATAACCCGTATGCTATTAGAGCGCTTGCTATTCATCCCAGTCAATTATACCATAAACATAAACAACCAGATTTCAGGCTGTAGTTTATCATTTTGAAAACAGAAATAGAAGAATCACATCTGAAGAATTATTATAAACATTTGATTCCCCTATGAATCGAATCCAAAATGAAGTTCTGAAAATACGTATTTATACTAACCACGCTAATGAGTTAGCGATTAGAAAGGTTAAATTTAGAGGGAGTGTACCCGCATTTGCGTAGAAGGAGAGTGTAAAACCATTGAGGAAAAACCACCCTCAGTACACCCAACCAGGATTCGAACCCCGAGGCCCGATCTCCCTGTCATCGGCAGTATAGTCTATTTCTAGAGTGATGCCTTAGATTATGCGACCACCGAAACAAAGCAGGTGTCAAAATATTGTCGCGGTGAGTTTATAGAAACTAACAAGAGAATATTCACCATATGAATCTTCATTCTCCTTTGTTTATTGACTTTGCTTGAATACGGTTTATGATTTAGACTTTAGAGTAACTTACTATCGGGGCTAATAGTAGACTATCTGCTGTAATTGGTTTCTTGGATCGTAAGGATAATCCTTGCAGTAAATAATATTGCCTGGAGGCAACAGATGAATAAATAAATCCGTCTTTGCTCTGACTTTAGTAGGAAGACAATCCAAGGGTGCAGTGGATAGACAAGAACTCATGACCTATGGAAATACACTATTTGCTAATAACGTTTTCTTCCTTTTTATTCAGTGCTAAGTTTCCTTACTGTTGGTTCAGACTTCCCACGACTTCTGTAGCACGAGCTGAGGGTGAATTTTAGAGTAAGTAGCACCGCCGTTTGCATGAAGAGAATATTATAAACCACCCTGAGTGCCTCCATTTGGGATCAACCGAAATAGATCTAGGTGGACAAACCACTGCACCAGCCCTGCCCGTTTTGACTTTTTTTTTTTGTGAACAGAACTCTGATTTGGAAAACCAGATTTTTATCTCAAAACGGTTGAGCATTTTTTTTACAACGTAATTTTCTATTATTTCTTTTGACATATGCGTGTTCAACTCCTCAAATTTTGTTCTTCTCCTTCTCCCTGGGATTAGATAGTTTTAATTCGGGGATTTCGAGTTCCTCCACGGAGATAATTAGTCCGATAGCAATGGTCGAGTTCCTTCACGAAACCTCAAGGAGGGGATCTTCGAACAGTAAATTACAAAATTAAATAAGAACGAATTTCGTTAACGGACGAAAGGTTAGGTTAAGTTAGGTTGGGTAAGAACCATAGTTATATATATTATGTAAGGTTTGAAAGTTAGGTTTGTGCTAGGCTATTGCACTCGGACTACTTATAATCGCTTCCTTGAGTTGTGGAGGGACTCTACCATTGAATTAATGGATCTTTTTTCGAATAGGGGATTAAACTATGACTCAAACATTATTGCTTTAATGAGGATTTATAAATTTATTAAGTTTGTCTGTTAACCATTTAAAAAAGAAAAAGGCGCGTGCAAGCTGAAAGTCTTTCCCTCTAAAAGTGTGCTATTTTTGTTTCTACTGATATATCGGGATCCGTTACTTCTTTCCCCTCCCTTTACGATCCTAGAAGCGTGCTCACTACTGGCCAAGCTTACAAACTATATGACGTGGTTCCGGTGATTCTATGAAGAAGAAGAAAGAAATAAAGAAAAAGACGGGCGCAAAAGAGATGTTCGTTTCGAGCGCCAAGTCCCAGTGTGGTACCTCAGTCGGTCGACAGCCACCTTGCTAGCCGCTCTTCTACCTGTTTGGTCGGTTAAAAAGGGGAAGTAAGGGGGGAACCAGTGAGTTGGTCCTTCGGGTCCCACAAGGCAAGCTCGCTTCAAAGAAGTTAGTCGGTGGCGTGCTTTCATGTAGACCGCTCTTTACTTCTTTCAGGTCATGCGATCGAGTAGAAAAACAGTCACGGGAAGATTCAGTCGACTTGATTCGCGTGTTTAACTGTTGTTTTCAACTTTTTTTTATTTTCTTGCCTAAGAATACATACTTTTATTCATAAGTGACATGGCATGTGAGTTGTTTATTTAACCATGTGAACAGGTGACTACAAAGCTACTGTTTTTTTTATCGATATAAATCATTGAACTTGCTCCTTTAATCTCCCTCGAGAATAAACAAACCACGATGCTGTGCGGTACGCTGCGAAGAAGGGTCAGGACGAAGTCCTTGGACAGTTCANCAGTACCGTCTTCTGCCTCCGAACAGCGTGTTTATCTCGAAAGGACCCTCGCTGTCCAACAGACAGCAGCACCCCCACACGTGCTACGCTTGCAGGAAGGCCAGTCCTCAACAGAAGTACGCCCGCAGAAGCGTCGCCACCATGGAGTTGAGGGCGTTGCTGGCGTCGGTGAGTTCACTTGAGAGTTGAGGGACCTATCCCAACTCGTCCTATGTACCGTTTAGAGTTCGGTGAGGGGATGGGATAGGTTACCTGACAGGCTTAAGGTGGGAGTGTAGGGAACGTGATTTAAGGGTAGTGTTTTGAAATTTTGAAATTTATTTCTTTTTGTCTAAAATAAATAGAAACATATTAGAAACACAGAATTTAACTTTCTTCACGTGTTGATATAAACAGTTGTTGAATATTTGCCATGAGCATAGTGGAATTAGATGATAATCTTTTTATATGAAGAGAAAAAGTTGTCATTAAATTAAAGGGCATACTTGACAGATATTCATCAACTGTTGATGTCACCATGTGAAGAAAATTAAACTCTTATGTTTCTACTGGAGAAAGATGTGATTTATTTTGACAAAAAAAAAAGTTTTTATATAAAAACTGCAAAAATACTGCCCTTAGCTAGTGTTCATTTCCACCCCATCTAAATACAATAATCCCTTGGGCAAAGAATGTACGAGACAAAGGTCATGGATCTGAATAAACCTTGGTTTAATCCCAGAAAATGTATAAATAAATATACCATGGATTCATCCATTAGTTTTCAACGTTATTTTTGGGGTGTATAATATTAGGATTGTTATTTTGTAAAGTTATTCTGGCATAGCCCTGCATTAGGTACAATCCAGAAGGTATAGGCGAGAATAATTCCCTAGCCCATACACTTACTTAAGGTACAAGTCTAATCAAAACATTTAAAAGAATCCGTTATCCTTATTTGAGTCGGAATTCTGGCTTTTTACAAACAAATCTTTTACGCCCTTTAATTACTTAAATTGAACATAATATCTTTATTGACGCCAGTGGCGCAGTGGTTCCGTGTTTATCAATAAATCTCTCCCAGGTCTAAAGGCCGATTCACACAGAACGCTAAGCTAAGATTTGATCTACTAACTCTTTAGAAAAATAGCGGACCATGTATTTAAATGTGCTGGTTCACACAGAAAGCTAAGCTAAGCTATGTTTTGCTACGCCGCGCTATGTTTTTTCCGATTGCTGGCCGGGCAATTTTTCCATCTCCCATCTTGAGCCATCTTACGTTGCGCATGCGCATAACGCAACTTGGGCTCAGTGTTGATCAGAGGCAGTGCTGGTTTGGTGAAAATAACTAAAGATTATTATTATTATTATTATTATTATTATTATTATTATTATTATTATTATTAGCACCGCGTCTTACTACCCGTTCGGGTTATACGCACTTACGCTAAATGTGTAATGGTAGGGTGATTGTGAGATGAAATGGAGGACCTACAGTTTAACGTGGAATCCGAACCACGGTGGAGGTCTGGCATTCCTCACATTCACAAGTTGTGATTAATACACGTCTTGAATAACTAAAGAAATGTTGAAGTTTTGTTTCAGTTTGTTTCACGTGTATTTAAGTAATATTCTATTTAGGTTTTATATTTAATACATGTTTTTATATTAAAATGGAAGAGTTAATCGAACAAGTCAAACTTGCACCTCCTAAATTTTCTTCATCTTCCAAAATAGTTGCTAACAGCAGCATCTTTTTTTACTCACTATTCCAACTTGATATCAAACAAGACATTTTGGAGAACGCCATCATAACTAAACTTCACTGGAGCAGACCAGAAAGAAACAACACTGAATTTTGGAGTGAAAGGATGGACCATTGCTTAGCTTAGCTTAGCAATGAGTGTGAAACCAAACTGACAAAACCTTAGTACAGCACAGCACGGCACAGCATATTTATTGTCCGTCCCAAGTAGGTTTGACGGAACAACTATGACTTAATACCTGTATATATTTTAATATCCTGCGACATACATCCCCCAATCATTTGATTTCTTTGAACTCGCAATTAGAGATTATAATTTTCCGGAAAATTTTGACTCGTAAAATTTTCTGCAGTGGCGTCTTGCTGTGGAGGGTTAAATTGTAGAGACACTTAGAGCCTACTATACTTCAAAATATAGTGTTTTAAGAGACGAGTGGGTTATAAAAAGGGTGCAGAGGAGGTGTAGATAGGAACCACGGAGGATGGAGGGGGAGACAAATGTCGGGTCAATCCTAAAATTATTTTAATTAACTTTTTGAAGTGTGATTTTTGAACATAACGGATCTACAACGGTTCGAATTAATTTGTTTCTTTACTACTTTTTTTTAGCACCGCGTCTTACTGCCCGTTCGGGTTATACGCTTCTGTACTAACTACGCTAATGTGTTAGGGATAGGGAAGGTTGAATTTATAGGAATTGCACCCGCATTTGTGCGGAGTGATAGTGGAATACCATTTAGGAAAAACCGCCCTAAGGGTGGTATTAAAGAACGTTAGTGAAAGCTTAGTGGACCGATAGTGTGGTCCTGAGCACACTATCGCTCCACCTTTTAACCTATGATGACGCAAGCAAACCCACGCTAGTGTATACTTAGCATCAACTTAGGCAAGTTCTTGCATGTGGCCCTAAGAATATCAAATTAAGGAGTATGTAAATCAGATTAGATTTATCTTCATTGCCATAAAAAACATCTCGAATGTGTTGCACGCATGGGACATTCCTATGAACTAGAATAGAGGTGAGAGCAATTAAAACCCTCATTATGCAGAGTAGCGATCAGCCGGTTGGTTGTCTTTTGTGGAGATCTTTCTTGTGACCTAGCTGTTCCCTGGGGCCTTATGCTCGAATCATTACGTACGCGGTGGCTGAGAGTTAGCGGGTGACCAGTGTAGAAACAAATATACACATTGCACACTGGACACGACATTACCATCCGTTGGCCGTTTTAGATGATAATTGCTATTGCCTGTTGACAGTCTAGACAATCGGTAATAATATATAATTATAATTTTTATCACCACATCTTAGGCCTACTACCTGTTTAGTTTATACTGATAAATTACTATAATGTGGTAGGGATAGGTAAATAAACATTTTAGAGGTATTATATCCTCATTCGCGAGGAAAGAGAATGGGAAAACATTTAGGAAAAACCACCCTCAGTAGATCCGACTGGAATTCGAACCCCAATCTCCCCGTCTTCAGCAGGCTAATCTAATACGAGAGTGACGCCTTAGGCCATTCGTCCACTTAGGCAGGTACGGTTGGTAGTAGATTTTAGGGTCAATTCGAAATGTAACGAAAGGGAAAACCAAATCCCACAATGCATTGATCCCGTGAGAGACAAAATATTGCAGGAAATCGCTTTGAGTTTTCGTGGGGGGAAAAATAATCGTTCGTCAGTGATAGTTTTAGTTAGAGATATAAGATTAAAAAATGTTTAGCTTTGTTTCTTTTCAAGAAAAACTAATGTACCTACTCCATGTTAAGTTGAAAGTTTCCACTGCCTTTACTTCCTCCCAAGGACTTCAGCAGCAGAAATATTATTTAATGGTTATCAATAAAGCAATGAAAGCGATTAAAGTTCTCTTTTTCACACTAACACATATCAACTACAGCGCTTGGTGATTAAATGTGGTACTAACGTCGTCAGATCTGCTGTAGACCAGCTATGTTAATACTTAAATATTATAATAAAAGTCTTTACGAATATATCACCTTTCCCTTGGGATTCAATGACTTGAACACTTTAACGACAAATTCTAAAGTCTAATGACCATCTTTGCCCCCTTGACCCCGTTGGCCCCCACTCGTACCCTACACACAAGTACAACCCCTCTCAACCCAGCCTCTTCACTTACTTAGTAGATCAATATTCGTCACTGTGGACAATTTTATTATTTAATAGGTACCGGAAATTTTCCATTTCTAGTTTAAGGGGTAAAGCGCTACTGAAACATTTTCTTGATCATGTCGGTTTTGATTTGAATCAAAGTGTTAAAAAAAAACATAGGGGAATATCACACACACACTCCTGCACTCTATAATATGTTGCGATATTTACAACTAGAGAAAACCACGAGCTGCGCGCCAATGTAAGAATGCTCGTGCTACTTTGTAAAGTCGTCCACGGGATGGTTTGAGGATAGCCCCTCTGAAAACCTACGTCTGACCTCTTACATAAAATACGTGTACACAGATAGAATACACACATTTATGTTGCACGGGTGGTATAAGATGGAAGTTTACAGGCGGTATGGAGAGACCGTTTGTTCTACTTTTCATTCAGGTAGCCACTAGAGTGGGCGGGGCTTTATTACTTAGGGGATCCTGTTTCTTTCTCCCCATGACAATTTTGTAGGTCATATTTCTCCCGAAATTACAATTTAATACTTTGAGATCAGATTTTTTTTCCCCCTTTTTTTCTTTGCATAACATCTTACTACTCGTCCGGGCTATTCCTATTTTAACTACACTGAGGAGCTAGGGCTGACTAATTTAAAATTTAGAATAAATGTGTCCTATTTGCATGGAGAGAGAGTGGGAAACCATTTAGGAAACAACTCCTATCAGTACACCTGGCCAGGTTTTGAATCCCGACCTCCCCATCACCGCCAGTTCAGTCTATTGTGAGAGTTGACGCCATAGATTATTCGACCACCGAATTGGGTTTGTTATTTGTTTTTTAAATACCATTGTATGTTTGTTTTATGGGGGAAATTTGTTTAAAGGTTAAATTACTGATGACCAATTTTTGAAAATTTGATTATTTATTTATCGAGGGATATCTATCGAGTTTGTTCACAATTGGTATCTGGAGAGGGATACATAAGAATCTATGCTCATTTTTCTAATAACAATATATTTGAAGGTAGTTTATTGATGACTTATTTTTGAATTTTTTTATCTTAAACTATTTAAAAAAATATTTCTTTAGTAATGCATCTTACTACCAGTCTGGGCTATACGCATATGTATGGTATATACTAATTACGTAAATTTGTTAGGCTTGAGAAAGGTGGAATTTATATTAAATTCTGTCCACACTTACGTGAAGGGAAAGTGAGAAACCACTTAGAAAATACCACCCTCAATACA
Organism: Timema genevievae; assembly: GCA_902155825.1. NCBI lineage: Eukaryota > Metazoa > Arthropoda > Insecta > Phasmatodea > Timematidae > Timema > Timema genevievae. The sequence continues at coordinate 30,160 of CABFWO010001174.1, read as the reverse complement.
ACAATACAACTAACCAGGATTTAAACTCCGATCTCCTCGTCATCGGCAGACGAGTCTATTGCGAGAGAGACGCTAAGCCGGGTCCACACTAGAACAGAACAACGAACCGAACACTGTTCGCGAACAGTGTGGACGGATTTCCGAACATTTCCTCTCTATAACATAATTTGTCCACTGTTATGTTCGGCCCCGATCCACCAATTGCAGGTTTCTTCCTTCACATCGAAGGATGTTCGTGTCCGGGCCATGGGGTTGTTTGAACGTCTCGGTGAACCTTTCCCCGAACATCCAGTCATTGGAAGGACAGCAGCTGCCTCACAACTGTATTTTGGTTGCTTTTTAAGCGCATACATCTTTTTGTGAGTGTATTTCTTTGTATGTGTGTATAGAAAATGGCGTGGTCCATAGATCAAATCAGATGGGAGATGGATGCATTAGCTTGGATTTTAAAAAAATCCACTAATTAATTGACTGGCATTGCAAATCAGCCAATAAGCTCGACCAACTTTACACATTCCTACTTTGGTGTAATCTTGTAATCCAACATTGATGTGGTTTTGGCCTTTTTCTGGTTTGGTAGTAATGGATGAATAGGAATTACTCTCTGAAAGGTATTTTTTCCTACCATTATCTGGTAGGAAAAAGGCCTTTCAGAAAACAATTCCTACGCTGAACAGACTTTACTTGCACACGCTACTCATCGCACCACTAATATTTAAGTATAACTGAGCTAGACGGATATTTTTTTAAAATTAATATACTATGGAAATACATTGCGAACATGTTTGCAAGCATGTTCTGTTCAAGTTTAGACACTCCAGCCACAGCTAACAGAACAACGAACACGTTCTTTGGAAATGTTTGCGAACATGTTCTGTTCGATGTTCTCTTTCTAGTTTGGACCCGGCTTTAGAGACAATGCGGCCATCGAGGCAAGTATAGACTATAATAATTTATAGGCTATAAAGAGAGTGTGTACGATTGTGCTGTACCATTTATTTTTTAAATGCGCAAACTTACAGTACTACTTAAAATGAAGTGGTTTAACGTATATCAAAATAAGACTATTTATTTGGCAAAAGAAAACATTTGTATAAGTTAAGTAATCTTCCCACTGGCGTATTTTTCTTTAAATTAATGTTACTTGCATCTATCTATATATATATATTTATATCTCTCCATCTCAAGAGAGACAGACACCAATATATGGTTTAATTACGTTCACGTACAACATTATTCCATTGTTCGTCTGCTTTGCAACTAACCTTTTATCGCATCGTTCAAAACGAGGAGCGATTGTTTTTTAAAATGTATTTCATTGTGTCTAGAGTTGATATCCCTTCAAATCGATATTACTAGAACGTATATGGCGCGCGTGTGTGTAACTCCCATTAGTAAATTAATTGACTAATTGTGTCGATACGCCGTGGCTATTTCTCTGGTCAATGACCCTTTGTTTTGGCATCGCGGTGACTGAAGTTTAGGCCTGTTCGGTCATTAGGAAGCGTACTTCATCACGCGATGGGTTTGGTTGGTGGGCGTGCAGAAAAATTGATCGTTTGGATTTAAGTTTGATATCGTGACTGTTTTAAAATTCCAACAGTGGCCGATGAAAACAATGGAGGAGAGTATCGTATGCTGTCATCGAGTACTTTCTCTGTATCTTTTTCTCTCTCTAGATCTTTCTCTAGCCTTTTCATACAAGTATTTTTAAAACTGTATGATTTAAAATATAAGATCTCTTATTTGCTTTCGCTTTCATTTTGGCTTGAGGTATATTTTAAAATAACAAACCATCTTCTTGAATAACATGATATTTCTGTCTCAGTGCTGCCATTGGCGGTTCCCTTAACTTGCGGTTTCTAAATATACAAATTATGTTAACACACGATTAATTACTAATAAACTCTCAAACAACTTATTCTGCAGCAGCAAGTCTTCAGATTCCAACAAAGTTCTGCTGTTACACAGCAACAAGCACATGCTTGTGAAACCATAGAATAATAGCCTCAGAGATGGGTATGGATATCATTGAATAATTATGTTCACTATAACTACTAAGAGCGTTCATCATAGCAGGCCTAACTCAGCTCCCGGCTCGTTTATGTGTGCCCGCGAGGTATGGGATTAAAAATGGGGGGACAAACACATATGATATGTTATAGATGTGTGCAGTGCATTCGCATTTGAATGATTAAGTTACTCGAAATTTTCCACGGTGTTGATGGGGGACAGAGCGACGAAGCTTCTTGTTAATAATTACAGTATGCCCCTATTGGGACAGAATTAAGATTTGTGCACAGTGCTTATCTGTGAAAACATTCTAAAATTGGTCAAAAACGGCCTTTTCAATGAAGGTTTTATCCAACTATCATTTAATATTTCAACAATGTTCTGTATTAGGAACTTCTTTTAACTCTTTATTTCCATTTAATATTTCAACAATGTTCTGTATCAGGAACTTCTTTTAACTCTTTATTTCCATTTAATATTTCAACAATGTCCTGTATTAGGAACTTCTATTAACTCTTTATCGCCATTAATGTTTAATTAGAAATTATTCACTTGCAATAGTGTTCGTGTAAATTTACGATTTCTAGCTGATTGTATCACAGAGTTGATGGGGGTGTGATGCACGCTCTTAAATAAGTTCTTTGAACAGGAGACCGAAATCTGAACTAAACATCGCTGTCTTCACTGGCGACCGGAAGGAACACCTTGGAAGATTGTGTGAGGCGGACACCCCTCGGTTGGGCGCACCGTGGGAAAACTAGTTAAGAAGCTTGTTGAAAAGATCGCCGACACTTATGAATTCTAGAAGCTCACGTTTTTCTCACCTATGTCTCATCTCCTCTCGCCCTATTAATATTCATCAGCTCGAGGTAGATGCACGGACGTACCCACGTGTTCTGTCTATCCACGACTTAAGCCATATGGCGCCCTATGAGACTGAAAACAATCACTCCGTGCCTAATACTCGATAATACCTTGTACAAAAACATTTTTCTCGCACTTCTTATTTTTTGGTGTGTGAAGGTCAATTTTCAAATGCGAAGCGAAGCTTGAAACATGCGTAGAAAAGTAGATCAGGTTCTTGTTGTTGTCACAGACATACTTATAATTTGTATGACCAGAAAGTGTATCTATGGTAAGAGAAAGGAAAACTTGAAGAGAGAGAAAAAAGCTAACTATATTATTTTGTTTTGGCATACCTATCTGAATTTATCAACATTTATTTAATTTTCATGTAAGTTATAGTTGTAATTTAATCACAAGTCGGTGTTAAAATACTGTTTGGTAGCGGTTTTTAAAAATGTTTATGTTTAATTTACATGTCATTTAGTGAGAAATATTACAAATTTGTTGATAATATAGAGGTTCTCTTATTCCTTTGAAATGTTTCGAAGATGCCAAGTTAATTTTGAGCTTCGAAATTTTGAAGCTTATAGCCCGCTTCAGTGGCCGAACTGTCTGGGGCGTCACTCTCGTGTTGGATTGGCCTGCTGATTGGGAGATCGAGGCTCGAATCCCGGTTGGGTCTACTGAGGGTGGTTTTCACTTAATGGTTTACCACTCTCCTTCCACGCAAATCACCTCTAAATCGCATCCTTCCTCATCTCTACCCAATTGGCGTAATTATCATATATGTGTACAACCTGAACAGGTAGTAAGACGCTATGGAAAAGACAAATATACCCCGAGAGAACAATGTTTTGAATACTGCTAGTAGCATCCAGAACGCCCCTAAGTCAATCGGGTAGTCAGTCTTTCTCTCCCTTATTTTTCTTTGAATTTAAATTATTTAATATGTGATGTATAATTTAAAGCGACATTGCAAGGCAGGAGCATTTTAAGGAAAAGGCATCACCATTATTTCCCTCGGGAGAATATGAAGAGCCAAGGTCACAAGAAAATGATTAATGTTTATCAAACCTATACCTCCAGGGTCATGGCCGGGCGCGTCGGTCGAACTCGCTGGCGTTGAGCCAACCCTACCGGTACATTCGACTTTGAAATGTAAGATACGTTTTAAAAATAGAACAGGCTTGACGCCCGTGTAGAGATTCTATTGTAAGTTAACTTGGCTAATTTGTTAGGAGAGCGTTCACGACACGATAGAATCCACCCGTTAAATTGCTCTCCTCTCTCTCTCGCTATATATATATATATCACCGTGTCTCGCCAACCGTTCGAATTATATACTAATTACGATAATGTGTTAGGAATTGGGGAGGTTAAATTTAGAGGAAGTGTACCCGCACTTGCGTGGAGGGAAGGTGAAAANTCTTCGGTAGTATAGTCTATTGCGAGAGCCTCGCGTTAGACCATGCAGTCACCGAAGTTGTTATTGTACCTCGGCCTTGGCCTTAGTCAAAATGGGTTACCCGCTTCGATGGTTGCATTATTTAAGGCGCTACTTTTGCAGTAGACTAGACTACCAATTGTGGAGAGATCGAGAGGTTCGAATCTCGGTTGGGTGTACTGAGTATGGCTTTTCCTTAATAGTTCTCCACTTTTTCACTCAGATGTGGTTACACTTTATATAAATATAACCTTCCTCAACCCTAAAACCATTAGCGTAATTAGTATGTAAGCGTATAACCAGAGCGGGTAGTAAGACTCAGTGCTAAAAAAAAGAGTATTTCTGACTTTGCACACCTTACTGAATCTATAGAGGCCAGATTAGGCCTACATTCTTTACCAGGGGCGTAAGGGCTATTTCCTCCCTTTATTTGTCTCCCACCTTCTCTTCTGGTATATTTTATTAGAATTAACCCTCTTTATTTAATGTTCATAGTGTATGTTGCTGATAGAGCCCGCACAGGTGGGCATATAGTTTAAGGCATCTGGATAACTATGGATTGTAAGTAAAAGAGAGGTTGAGATTCAAATCTCAGTTCATTGAGGTTGGTTTTTCACACTCCCATCATTGATGTGGGTGCATTTCCTCTAAAATTATACCTTCCTCATCCCTATCCCTAGCGTAATCAACGTATTCGGTCAACCCAAACGGTTACCAAGACGCGGAGAAAAATTACAACTATGTTGCATAACTTGACCATTAAAAAAGATTTGTGTGTTCATGTGAATCCGGCCGCACAGGTAAACTGGTTGACGCAGGATACGAGGGTATGCAAGCAAGCTCGAGGCTACTCGTCCAACAAATTAATGTTTCTCACGCGCGTTGCAGCGTGCAACCACGAGGTGCACAAACTTCCAACTTTTCCCACCAGGGGGACGGACAGGTGACCTTGCGGCAGGGCAGCGCTCTGTTTATTAGACCGTAAGTCCACTTTGAGTCTCCTCTAGGAAGGGGAGGGGGGTACACAGGTTCTCTTTTTTTTTTTAGCACCGCGTCTTACTACCCGTTCGGGTTATACGCTTAAGTACTAATTACGCTAATGGATTAGGAATTGGGAGGGCTGGATTTAGAGGAAGTGAAACCGCATTTGCATGGAGGTAGAGTGGAAAACCATTTAGGAAAAACCACCGCCAGTTCACCCGATCGAGATTCGAACCTCGATCTCCCCGTCCTCGGCGGTCGAGCTTAACACGACTAGCGCATTAGCCAACTACGCCACCGAGGTGGGTTACACAGGTTCTGTTTGATGAGAGTGACGGGACTGTAACTCTCAATAATCGTAGCTCCTTACCAACGTGAACTTTTGGAATTACTCTTCAGAAAAGAGCCTATGAATCACACCGTGGAGGTTCTGAAGGTGTACAAGTCCATGCTCGAGTAAACAAACGCACATCGAATCAGTAACGAACCTTACAGCCGTTTCAAGTCATGCACAGGATCAATATATATATATATAATATCGACCTTACCCCTCAAGCTCATCCTGGAACATTGGTTTTATGATACGTATATATATATGTTTATCCTGTGCATGACTTGAAACGGCTGTAAGGTTCGTTCCTGATTCGATGTGCGTTTTTTTACTCGAGCATGGATATATATATATATATATATATATAGGGACTACCCACACGAAATGGTCGATCGATTAAAACTTGCATGCATCGACCGGAGCAGCTCATACAGAAAATGATAGCAAGATTGTTTACCAACGAGCTACTACAGGCTGATCTGGTCGAGATGATACCTTATTCTCGATCAAATAAAGGTTACAAGTACCTTCTCACCGTCAATGACGTGGGCTGTACCCATCAACTCTTTAAGACTGGGAAGAACGTTTACTTCAGCTATGAAGCAGCACGTTCTTAGACAGCTGACTGCAAACAATTTACTCCCCCCTCCTTCCCTTCGTACGTCATCTGCAGACAGGTAATGGGAATTAGTTCTATAACGCGGATTTCAAAGCTCTCATGGCGAGAAAGAGAATCAATTTTTTTTTTAATGAAGCACTTCAAGGCAAATGTCTTCGAACTATTCAATCGAACGCTCAAGAACATTATGGGAACGAGTCTCGCGTCTAAAGTTCGTATCGATGGATCGATTTGATCGATTCTCTACTCGACAAGTAATAATCAAACAGTACACTCGACTATCAATATGAGACATTAGAGTAATTATAATGCGTATAACCTGAACAAGGTAGTAGACGTGGCAAGGGCACCCATGTGGGTTTTCTAAATGGAGAGCGGAGAGGAGTCCCATCTGCCAGGGGTGCGGAATCGCTCTCTTCCTCCTATAGAGAACATTTTTATGAATTTAACGTTGTGAGAAGCAATTTTAGAGCATCTGAACTAATTATATCAGTTCCAAGAGCCAATTTTCGCAACAAAAAAGTTTTCTGAAAAATTAAGAAAAATAAAATGTTGTTGTAGCTGAGCCCATTGAAAAGTAATATTATATTTTTTATAAGTTTATTGAATAAAACAAAATGAAAAGAAAGTTGTTGAAGATGGAAGGGGAATAAATCTACATTTCATCATTTTTATCTCTGTTCACACGGATAAGGATGACTCAAAGTTGTTGGTAAACAATTGCAGCCAAATCCCAAAGATACAATTTAATTTTTTCATAATATATTTTTAAAGGAGTAAATATTGCAGAGTGATAAGGGGGGGCTGGAGCTCCCCTTATCACCCATTTATGGACGCCCATGAGACGCGGTGATAAAAATAATTCAGCACAGCGTCTTACTAACCGTTCGGGTTTTACGCTTGTGTACTAATTACGCTAAGAGTCTTAGGGATTATGGAGATTATATTTATAAGAAGGGTACCTGAATTTGCGTGGAGGTAGAGTAGAAAACCATTTTGGAAAAACCACCCTTGGTACACCCGACCAGTTTTCGAACCTCGGATCTCCTCGTCATCGGCATTCAAGTGTATTGCGAGAGTAATGCCCTAGACCATGCGGCCACCAAAGCGGATAAAATAAAAAGTTAATGTAAATGTTCTCAACATCCGATGTAGTTGTTGAAACCAGAGAAAAAGATCGCGCATTACATTGGTTGAAACCTCGACTGTTGCAAGCCCCACCTATGAACCGGTAATGACACATGGCACAGCTCAAGTTTGAGTCATGTCAAGGGCACATACGTATTATAAGTCAGGGGCATCCAGAAGATGTATATCCTGACTCTGATCGGAATCATCACCATCATCACCATCTCTTTCCAGCATGTGGCCGGCTAAGTTTAGTAAACTGGCGACATCTTCCGCCTATAATGCTTCCATTCGTCTCCTATCACTTGCACGCATTATGTTATCCGCTTCTCCCATCTCTTTCTTGGTTTCACTTTGCGGTGTTTTCCCTACTTACTTCATCTCCAACATTCTCAATGGTATTCTTTCCTTTTCCGTCCTCATTACATAACCATTCCATCTCAGCCTTACTCCAATGGTACGGTCATGTAATGAGGACGGAAAAGGAGAGAATACCAAAGAATAACGGAGATGAAGCATTAGAGGAGTGATAGTCGAAAAGAGCTTTTTTCCCCTAACAGACTCCTACTATATAATAGGATCCTGGTAAGAAAAAATACCTTTAAATAGGTCCTTCCTATTAAAATCCTACCAAGACAGCTACAATCAATTAGTTCTTCAAATCAGGGGTGGCAAAGTTTTAATTTAATTACGATACATTTGTGATTAAATTGGGGAGGGTCAGTCTGTATGTAATCTCCAAGTGCTCCAACAATCAATTATTTCATTAGTCAGGGGTGGCCATTTTGTTCTTAGTGCTGAGACTAAAGCGCTCATAATAATGTCCACAGTTCCTTGATACATTATATTCTCATTCAGGGAGTGAATTGTCATGCAAATGATGTTCTTAGTCCTGGTCCTTAGGAAGAGCTGGTTTGAACTGTATTTGTGAATTGTTCTAATTACTCAGTGAAACATTAATTGGTCAGGTATTTACGAAAGGTGTGTTTACACGTGAGAAGTGTAGAGAACAATGAACTGTATGTATGAACCTGATTCAGTGGCAGCATGAACTAAGGCGTCCCTCTCCTCTTAGACTAGACTGCCGATGATAGGGAGATCAGGGTTCAAATCTCGGTAGGGTATACTATGGTGGTTTTCCAAACTAGTATTACATTCTTCCTCCAAGCAAATGCATTTACACTTCCTCAAAATTCATTCTTCCTCATACCTAACTCATTAGCGTAATTAGTAATTATGAGTAAAACCTTCAGCATGTAGTAAGACGTAGTGCTAAAATAAAAAATAAACATATGTATGATTGGTCAAATGAGGATCAAGTGGAGGAAAAAATATAACAAGTAAAGGTTTGACAAGCTTTTTTTACCCTGGAAACATACCACGAAACGCCACTGCTTTTCACAATGGAGGGGTGAAGGGGAAGGCTAATGTGTCTCTTTTTAAAGTTAATTTGGTTTATTTAAGTTATTATTATTATTATTATTTAGCACCGCGTCTTACTACCCGTTCGGGTTATACGCTTAAGCACTAATTACGCTACTGGATTAGGAATTGGGAAGGTTGGCGTTGGAGGATGTGAACCCGCATTTGCGTGGAGGGAAAGTGGAAAACCATTTAGGAAAAACCACCACCAGTTCACCCGACCGAGATTCGAACCTCGATCTCCCCGTCCTCGGCAGTCGGGCTTAACACTACTAGTGCGTTAGCCAACTACGCCACCGAGGCGGGTAAGTTATAGAAATCAACGAGCCATAAGAAAAGAGTAAAATGAAAGAAACGGGAAAATAGAAAATATCGGCGAACGGGAAACTTTCAAACAGATAAGTGTTTTAAAAACGTGACCGAAATCGATAGGCGAAAGAAAGTAAGTAGAGTTCATGATATTCCTGACAGCGCCTATTGCATTATTATCAGCACATCGCAAACGACCTACTTCCTAGTCACACTCGGGTGAGCGCATTTACTGAATTTAGAGGGAAAAAAACTAAGCAAACTTCGGTGAACACAAGGCTCGAATCTGTAAAATGTCTTATTAAAGTGTTAACAAATAAACTACCCGCTTCGGTGGCTAAATGGTTTAAGGCAGGGGTCAGCAACTAGTAGATCTTGCGGCAATTATCAGTTGATCTCTCAAGAAAACTAAATTATATCGTCATTAAAAGCCGATCTTTTGAGTCTTCTAAACTCGACTTCTCATTGAAGCGAAATGTACTTACACTTAACTATGTGTAGGTGACCTGGTGGTCTAGGGGTAAGGTGTCAGACTTGTGTGCTGGGGGTCCGGGGTTCAATCCTCGGTCCCGGCACAGATTTATCTGATTGCCAAACCCTTCCTTCACCTCTGACAAGACGTGTATTAATCACAACTTGTGAATGTGAGGAATGCCAGGCCTCCACCGTGGTTCGGATTCCACGTTAAACTGTAGGTCCTCCATTTCATCTCACAATCACCCTACCATTGCACATTAACGTAAGTGCGTATAACCCGAACGGGTAGTAAGACGCGGTGCTAATAATAATAATAATACTTAACTATGTGCAAGCGTATAACCCGAACGGGTAGTAAGACGCGGTGCTTGAAAAACAACTATGTGCATGGTAGTTCTGAAGTTTACTGATCACTAAAACAATCCTCAATTAGCTAATATTGCTATGGATTAAATAGCAAAGCTATTAGATTTGTTAATTACAGTTATAGCCGCGGTTAATCATGTTTTATAGCACCGCGTCCTACTATCCGATCGGGTTATACGCTTAAGTACTAAATACGCTAATTGATTAGGAATTGGGAAGGTTGAATTTAGAGGAAGTGAACCCGCATTTGCGTGGAGGGAGAGTGGAAAACCATTTAGGAAAAACCACTCCCAGTTCACCCGACCGAGATTCGAACCTCGATCTCCCCGTCCTAGCCAGTCGAGCTCAGCACGACTAGCGCATTAGCTAACTACGCCACCAAGGCGGGTCGCTCATGATATTAATTGGATTATGGGTACGGAACGATTCCTGGAAATCTTTTTCTGTTTTTTATTACTAATGTATCGCCAGAAATTAGAATCCACGCAGTATAAAGTATACATTTTGATTGACTCTTGACTCGAACTTCCAATTTCTAGAGTGTTTGCGTTTTGATGTATAATCATTTAGGCTTGGGTCTTTTTTTGTCATTCTTCTGGTATTTTTTCTAGTGTTGTTTGGCTTTAAATAAAATTTTAATCTGGCAAAAATGCTATAATATAGTAACATTCTGGCTTTTCCTACCATAAACAGGGTTTTACACACACACACATATATATATGTATATATATATAAAACAAGGAGACTTTAAGTCTTTAATTCATAGTCAATGCACAGTACTTTAGTAAAGTACAAGTTTATTGTAACTTTCACTTTTTCAGAGCAAGTGTCGTGATAAGGTAAACAAATATTTAGAGATTCTCTCTCACGAATATTTAAAAAAGTTTGCTTCCATCCTTTATATCTGAGGGGAAAGGGAAAGCAAAGAAAACTTGGTTTGTTCGTTAAGTTAAGGAGACCAAAGGTTTACGACCTTTTTTTATAAAAAAAACTTGTAAAATTATATCGGTACGTTTATTTCCTTTTAACCTTTGAGTGGTTGACCAATTTGAATAATGTATATTTTTTCCTTCGTTTTAATTTGTTACACCTTTAGTTGTTGTTTTTTGACATTGTCTCCTTGTCTGAAAAGTGTTATACAGGGTGCTTCGCTCGCTCCCGGTCCATGAGTGCTTCTCATGCACTAATTAATTTGAAAGTTATAAGGGAAACTCAGGAACCAAGAACCCCCACACTCAAGGGCCAGGAGCGAGCGAAACATCCTGTAGTATATCCAATACTTGAAGGTTCACGCCAAAATAATCAAATAGAACTGCAAAGTAGTTCACTGTAGACCAATATATTATAGACAAAGAGATACATTATATTTCTGAAACAAAGTGTAAGAAAATATTGAGACAAAAAAATACAACACGTGCCAACACGTGAATTGCCCTCGCCTGTATGTATTTTAATTATTTTAATCCGCTTCGATGGCCGCGTGGTCTAAGGCGCCACTCTCGCAATATATTTGACTGTCCATGACGGGGATATCGGGGTTGGATCCCAGTCGGGTGGTTTTCCTTCAATGACTTTCCAAGAAAATGCGGGTACACTCCTCTAAATTCAATCTTCCTACACCCTAATACATTAGAGTAATTAGTACATAGGCGTATAACCCGAACGGATAGTAAGATGAGGTGCTAATAAAAAAAAGTTTTTTTTAATAAATATAACATATTTTTAGCGAAGTCTTAACCTTGTCTCGACCTATTAAATCGAGTTGGCTTTCTTTCATTACCTTGAAAAGTTTCTTTTATTTGTGTTCCACCCGGATGAGCGAGTCACTTTTATCGACTCGGCTAAGTTTTTTTAAGGGTACACTCTGAATCGATTGAGTAGCCTACATCAACACACGACTTACAAACTATCTTAAGTAAACAAAACATCCAATCTCATGGTTGTCCATTCATCTCTATGAAAGGGGAAGTTTCAATTTCAGTAATTACAATGTTTCGGCGATATCGTTAATCGGACATAGGGTCTTCAACTCAGTGTTAGGTGACGCGAGAAAAGGTAAGTGCTTTTGCAGTTTTTTTTATATCAAAACTTATTTTTGGCCAAAATAAATAAAAGATTCCTCTAGTAGAAACGTATAGTTTAATTTTCTTCACATGGTGATATCAACAGCTGTCGAATATCTGTCATGAGCATAGCAGTATTAGTTGAACAACTTTTTAAATGAAGAGATACAGTTATCACTAAATCCCAGAACACCCTTGATAGATGTTCAACAACTGTTGATATAACCATGTGAAGAAAATTAAACTCTATGTTTCTACTGGAGCAATATTTTATTTTGACTAAAAAAAGTTTTTATATAACAACAGCAAAAACACCGACCTTTTATTGCGTTCTCTACACTCCCACCTTAAACTGATGCTTCACCGACTTAGCTATAAAGGTGGACTAATTCTTTTAGTGACCGACACACTTGCAAAATTAGGTTTTAACAGGGTATTTAATTTACTCAAGTCACATTTAACTTAATTTTACGCAATAAATGTCTGTATAAGAGATTATAGTTTATTATAATTTAATTTTAAGACAAACAAAACATCCATACTTCCCCATCTTGTTAATTTACCACTTTTCGAGCATTATCAAACAACATTTTTCATTGATTAATTGTTGTAACTTGGTGATGATCAAACCAGAGAATCAGTATACATATGAGCTAAGGTGTACTTGCAGAAAAATAGTTGTCCTCACTGGGGGTCCTACATTCTAAGGTGTCGGTCTAAATATAAACTGGATTGTGGGTGATGGAGGGGAAAAGATTGACATTCGAATCCAGACCAATGTTAGGCCTACTGAAGGCGGTAAATTCTTAGTTAGGTTTCCCATTCTCCCTCCACGCAAATGCGAAGACAATTTAATTAAATTATACCTATCTCATCCCAACCCAATAAGTTAAAAATACTCGAATAGCCTTGATGGTAGCAAGACACGTTAAAAAGAGCTCTTAAAACTCTAAAAAAAAATAATTATTCGTTCAAGCTATACTTTGTATGTTCGTCCTCTTTTCTTTTTCTTTTTTCAACTTTTTTTAAACGCTCCCTCAGCTTGTGGTTTCATGAAAGAAATCTCGCGAAGAAATCGCGGCGTGCAAAGCGGTCAGTGTTTACGTCCCATACTAGCCCCCCCCCCCTCCTAGAGAGACTGTTTTCATTCATAAACCCTCCGAAATAGAGTTATGACTCGACTTTGGGACTACGCACGCTACGGTACGATACACTACGTCATTTCAAAGTCACGTACACTGGAGGCTGTATTTTTATTTTTTATTTTATCGTTTACTTTTACAAGCGGCTTGGTCTGAAAATAGAACCGCTCCTCAGAAATACTGTGGACTCGCACTTTCGCCGAAAAACCAAGAGAATAGCAGAAACGTAATCACGTGATGAACTCTAAATAAATTAGAGAGAGAGATTTTAGCCTCATTGGCGCTGTCCGCTCGGCGCAACTTGAAATAACTTCAGCTTGTCTTACTCTGCGTGACAGCATCATCTTTAGATACCAAGTCATATCTAAAAACCAATGCGCATGCGCCTTTAAAACGAGATACTAGCAGACAACTGCACCTTCTGTTGGGAAGTAATTTGAAACAACTTTTTAAATACAAAGCGCTTTTGTCGTTCTTCTTCTGTTTGGATCTGTTTCACAATTCAATGAATAATTCATAAACAGCCACTGTGATATCATCATCATAATCATTATTATTATTATTATTATTATTATTATTATTATTATTATTATTATTATTAAAGATCTCGCTATCCACTAGAAAATAAAATACGTCGTTAATTAGCTGTTTATAGTTAGTGTTGCAAAGCATCATGTGTCAACCAACATATATTTTTCTGCTCGCGTGTGAATTTCTGGGAAACTAAAGCAGAGTTTGTAATTTCGAAGAAAGTGTGAATCAAGCTTAACGCGTTTTAATGCCTGTTTTGGACCATTAGCAACGTGTACTACGTTTAGACTAAAGTCTGTTCAGCGTAGGAATTGTTTTCAGAAAGGCCTTTTTCCCTACCAGAAAGCTATTATATAATAGGATTTTGGTAGGAAAAAAAAAATTTCATAGAGTAATTCCTACCGTGAATGAAGTATAGCTTGCATATGACAGGGAGATTGGGGTTCGAGGGTGATTTTCAATGGATGATTTTCCACTCTCACTCCACGCAAATGCTTGTACACTTAATCTAAATTCAACTTTCCTAATCCCTAACTCATTAGCTTAGTACATAATATGCACCTGAACAGTTAGTAAGACGCGGTGCAAAAAAAAAATCCAATTGTACTCGAAACGAGATGTGGGGGAGTTTCTCTCTAAACTCTGTTTTGTACGCTGCGGTTTGTACGAAGTGTTGCGAATGTTTATTTTTGTCACAGTTAGTAGGAAACAAACTAACAGTTTTTTTTATTCCCAGAAATTTAACGAGGCCGCCATGTTTTATGAGGCCGCCAGTTTGTCGCCGTGGGTTTTTTTCCCCCTCCCTCTCTCTCTCTGTCTTCTCTCTCGTCTCTCCCACGCCCCCCTCCTTTCACTCTCATGATGTGCAGACATAGTCATTGGTTGGTTGGCACAGCCTCTTCCTCCCTGGAACTACTTTGCTTAAAAGAATAGTTCCAACAGAAGCGAGATGTCAAGTAGGCAGTTCTGTTTATTCTAGTTTGTACGTTGAGCAGTTCCCTAGAATTTGTCGACGGAAAATCGTGGAATTAATATTACTTTAGATGATAATCTTGACCACCTCCGTGGCCTAGTGGTCAGAGTTCCTGACTAAGGACCCAGAGGTTCCGGGTTTGATCTCCGGTGCTTCTAGAGTTTTTCTTTGAAACATTGGGTCTGGAACGGGGTCAGCTCAGCCTTGCGAGGACAAAATGAGGAACTGTTTGAATTAAAAAGTGACAGCTCCGCTCTAGAAAACTGCGATTAACGGCTGAAGGGCTCGCTGTGCTGGCCACATGACACCCTCTATCCGCAGAAGTTGGCATCATCCCAGCCAACAGCCGGTGGTCACTCGGTCAGTATGGCTCGATTATGGGCTGACGTCATGGAGTTAGATGGTAATCTTACACATGAACATTACTGGCGTCAGTGACTCGCATCGGTGAGCACGTGGACTAAATGTGAGGCTCGTCTAGTCTGGTTGATGGGGAGCTCAATGGGATCGAATCCAGCCCAGTTGTATTGAGAGTGGGTTTTCCTCGTTGGTCCTCGTTGGTCGTTCCTATTGCCACGCAAATATCGGTAAATTTTCTCTTAATAATACCCTCTTCATCTATACCCCCCTCCGCTCTCATCTCTCCCAGGTGCGGTGGCAAAAAAACAACTAGAAGTGGATACATGCACATTCAAAGATCGTGGATATGATTTATGAAGATCTGTCCTCATCCCCTTTCCCCCCCTTCTCGTCTTCTCTTTACACAACAGAAATTTAAATTACTACTAAATTTAATTAAAATTAAGAATCATCTTAGCAAGACAATTGGGGATTAGGCGTTATACCTTAGAATGAAGCTATGGTAAGTTGTAATTAGTTGGTTTAGAAATAGCGCTTTAAATATACAAAATACATTTTAAAATGTTAAATCCATCTTCTACAAATTCTTAGAAATTGGGTTCATGTATTTATCAATTTACACTAGGATTTTATTAGGAAGAACCTTTTCAGAAAATATAAACTTTTTCTTAGAGTCAGATGTCACTTGATATTCCACGTATTCATACGTCGAATCATGTTATCTTCAGCTGTCAGTTTGATAGATATTATCAATACCTATAAGCTAAAAACTAATAATATAGTAAACTGTTATTAATGTTGGCTGCAAAAAAAAAAAGTGTTTGAATTTTCTAAAAAAAATCCTCCTTGTGAAAGTCGGGCTGTAGTTGCAAGTTAGCAAGCACAATTTAAGAAGGTTGCGAACACTAGGAAGAAACACTAATAAATAAAGCGTAGGATTTGTTGTAAATAAAACTTTAGTATCGTTCTATCTTGACCGATCTGGTTAGTGTGTGTCATGATGTTCCCGCCAACCCTCGCCAGTTCTTGAACCCAGATCCGTGTGTGGTCGTGCTCACTGCAGCCGTGTCAACCGTTAAGAAGGGGAAGCTTACATTCGGACATTTGCTGTTTTCCATCCTCCACAACCCCATCACCGTCAACAAAGAATAGGGAACGAGGAAATTCTACATTTTGTCGGGGGAAAAAAAATCAATACACTTATAGTCGCGATTATCCGGCCCGGTTTTCGGTGTTAACAACTTCGTTTTAAAATTAGACAAACTGGTACATATCCACTATAAAACATTTACTGAATTTATTATGTAATCCATTAGACGCTCTATTTTCACTTGTTCCTGCTTTGGAGCCGATGTTCCATTTCCAAAATAAAGTACTATATAGTAAAGATTTAAAAAATGTATTTCTCATTTGATTTTTACTGTATTCCTATTTCTATTAAAACAAAGTTAAATGTTCTGTGAAAATTAAAAAAGTAGGCAAACCCACATTGACAATCATTTACACTCGGAATCCGTATTATCCGGATTTTCCACTACCCGGCCAGGAATGCCGCCACTATAGTCCGGATAGTTGTGATTCTAGTGTATGGAATTTATAAAACGAATAATTATTATTATCCTCAACAAACCTTACAAGTTTTTGAAGGTCAAAATTTTTTAGCACCACGTCTTACTACCTGTTGTAATTATACCCTAATGCACTAATTACGCTAATGGTTTTAGGGATGAAGAAAGTCATGTTTAGAGTAAGTGTACCCGCATTTGCGTGGAGAAATTGGAAAACCATTTTGGAAACATCACTCTCATTACACCCGACCGAGAACTGAACCTTGATCTCACCATCATTTGTAGTCTAGTCTACTGCGAGAGTGACCCCTTAGACCATATGACCACCGAAGTGGGTCGAATAAAATTGAGTAGTACCATTGTAACCAATGATTTTAACAAAAACCTCGCTATGCTAAGGTATATATCGACCCTTAGAAGAAATAATTTTATTTCAATTTTTAGTTTCTTAATTTTTCCCCCCTACGTCACTATATACAAAAGGTAGAATTTTTCAAATGTTTGTAAAAAAATCTAATATGATCACCATTATGAATTTTTTAAGGTTGATTTACTTTTTTTTATCTAATTTAGTTTTTCTCTTGTTAAACTTAGAATATTGAGTCTTTCATAGAAATAATTGTCATGAAATTAACTATGTTTTGTGCTAAAATCAATTATATATACTATTAGCCATGTAATTAAAATTGTAAACGTCTGATCGATAAAAGTTTACTATAGTTATTTTATATATATATATATATATATATATATAATAATTCTCTTAGTTTATCACATGTATACAAGACTTGGCTTTACATTGGTATATGAATCTAATCATTATTTTTATTACAAATGTACTTAACTTAGAATTAAGTACCAGGAAATTTTATAAAAATAGAACACAGAGAAAATGAAACTCGAATCTTGTCACACTGAGCACACTAACTTTTTTTTTTTTTCAAAAATCCTCATTCATGTTTCACTTTCCACATAGGTATTTGTTTTCTTTATTTTTATTTCTTTCTCTTTGATATATTCTGCGCTATTTCTGCTCTGATGTGCTATAATCATTGTCGCACATCTTTATCCATCATATGACAATGTGTAACTGCTAGGTATAGTATGCATCCTCTTTGAGCAGGCCTACCTCAGCTTCTATTTTACTTCCGCAATTGAAATGGCAAACAACATTTATTACTAGTCATCTTTGAATAAATCATTCCATTGATTGACTTATTACGGTTCTATCTCTTTCAATACAAGCATTTATTTTATAAAGTATATATAACTGTTGCAGTCATCTTTCGAATATTGGTCTTGTAGCTCAAACTACATCCAGAGGTAGGAAGGTAGCTCTGCCATATGTTTATGATTTTATAACCTACCATTAGCTTTATCTCTTCATTAGGAGTATCAGCTATCATTTGCTTTTGGACACGTTTTATATAGCGGCAAATCATCACTCGCCGATAGAGGAAAGAAAATTCCCCATATAGCCTTTGACATTCAATGCCGCTGGTGCTAGCACACAGAACAATGACTAAAATAATTTTGCATCATAGAAATCGTCGCGAGCAATGGCAAAATAATTTTAGATCTTATCGATCGTGGCACCAGGTCAGCCATTATTTTCTCTAAGAATATTTGTTTCTGACACTAAATTTCTCAGCGAAGTTCCTGATCTCTTCTGGTAATGTCTCACACATTTAATTTTGGTAATTAGTTTACCTTTTGCAAAAATAAAGGTCAGCTGCACATGTCTCTAAAAAAATTTCCATCTACAAAGAATTGAATATTTTCGAGATTACTTTTTTTTTTACTTTTATCGTTGAAATCATGCTTATAAATCATTTAATACTGCAAGGTTGAGTGCTAAAAGTACCCTTTTCCGTTTAAAAATGTGGTTTTGTTTTTATATAGTAATCATTAATCAAATGAAAATGATACATATTTTAAAAGTAGATAAAACGTACTTAAATTGAGATAAAAAAACAGAGAGGTTTAAAAAAATACTTTTAGGGTCGATATATACCTTCAAAGTAGATGTTATTCGGTAGTTTATAATCCTACTCCGTTTTTAAGTGGGTTAAGCAAGATACGTCTTGCTATGGAACTGGAATAATGTGACCGGGAACTAAGATAATATCTTCCTGTTTTGTCTCGACGGAAGACTTGCTTGGTGTTATATTTCGTGCCAGACACAATGTAATCGGACCTATTCATTTCTTCGTCGTTCGTTCATTCATTGAGCGTTCGTTCGGAAACAGATTGGTTGCTTGTTGCAGCCCTTGCGAGGTAATAACTAACATGGGATGGTGTTAATGAGCGAGCGAGCGCGTGTCAAGGTTGCCAACCGCCTGGAAAACCGAAAAAACACAGGACTTTTTTTTTTGTGTTCGAAAAAGCCCCGGGAAAACACAGGAACGTTCAAAAAATCAAATACTAAAATATTTTTGAATCTGGGATATAAAACTGCAAGCTTTAAATATTAGGACTTTGCATATAAGAAAAGGTGAACTGAAGAACAATAAGCTCGCTGATTCGAACATTTCATTAAATGAACAGATTTTATGTCCAAATTTTTGGTATCCTCTCTTAACCATTTCATGAACTAGAAATTATTTTCATATCTACTAAAAGCTTAACTGAAATTCGTTTTCAAATATGTATAATATATATTAAGAACTATACACTAACCCAACCCAACTAAACCTAACCTCCCATTCTTAAAATATTTAAGGTTTGGACCAACCTGTTCTTCCCTTGTCAATCTCACGGATCGGTCAAAAAAACTTGTCCAATTAATGAATTGGGTGGCGTCTGGAGCTGCCCAGTTTATCAACTAGCCATTCCATGAACTGAGCAGCACAATTACTACCCAATTCATGAACCGAACAAGTGAAATGGACAATCAAAAAACCCAGTTTACGGGAATGTTTCGTTAATATGCCCAATTCATGAAATTGACAGTTTCACTTTTGGGGTGTAACATAATATATATAATGTATAATAGGTCTATATCTATCGGAACGTTCTCCTTACGGCGATCCGACTATAGTACCTGGGGAATACTATTGCATGTGCGGTTCATACCTATAGTCCTATACAAAACGAAATGAACTTTTTTGACGGTTATAAAAGTTACTAAAACATTTTTCATGTAGTTATATATAAAGTAATTTGATCTGCAAGAGTCATTTATGGTAGATATAAAGTAATTTGATCTGCAACAGTCATTTATGTTAGATATTATCAATGACTATGAAATAATATTCAATATTATAAAATATTATCACTGTTGATAGCGAAAAAAAAATTGGGGTTTTCCAAAAGTTCTCTACCGCAAAATCCCAACTATACGCTGCAATGCCCAGGCTATACTATTCCTATTTGTTTGTTTTAACTTTTCTTTCTTTCTATTTTTAGTTAGGTTTAATAAATATTCAGTACCGACACAGCTCGGTCCCTCCTGCATAATGGATTATGGTACTCTCTAAGTCATGCTGGGTGTAATCAATTGTTAAGACACATATGGCGCCTTATCTCTTCTCCGATCCTTCCTCGTCTTACAAACGATCAGTCAAGGGTGAAAACTTGATTGAAATCGGTCCACAAGTTGTTTATTGGTGGTGATCGGTTTAAAACGATTTGAATCTTCAGTCGTCTACTTGTTTTGTTTGGGGATGCGGGCTGATTTCCCCAGTGCAGCTGGTAGGGCTAAAACCTTGACGTCTTGGCTCAAAGTCATAAAATCCGTGTCGTCAGCCCTGCTGGTTTTTTAACATCGTTACTTTTTTTATACATAATATTCGCAGCTTTTTGGCGCGTTTCTTGCTATACGCATACTTTAGCTACACTTATGGGATAGGGATGAGGAAGGTAATATTTTAGATTAAATGCAACCGCTTTTGTTTGAAGAAAGAATGGGAAACCATTAAGAAATAAACATCATTAGTAATTATATCCAAATGAAAGTTGATCCCCGATCTAACTGTTATCAGAAACCCAGTCCATCACGAGAGTGACGCGTTAGAGTGCATAAATGGGCAACATATTTCTCAATGGAGCCACCACAGGTGTGGCGAATGAGAAGTGAAAGTCGCCACACATTGTAAAAATTGAGAAAATATATTGCTCAAACGAACATTTAAAATAGCACACTCTGTTAGCACAAGTTTATTCAAGACATGGACCTACACTTTGACTACTCACTTACAACTGCCTAAGACGCAAATGATGACAATTGTTTTTATTGAAAATGTAAGATAATTTAGTGCAAAATTTGACAATCCTTTGACCTGAATGTAGAGAGGAAACCAAATATTGGTAAAGAGATTAGAGGGGGAGTATTGGGTGGCAGTGTTACGTCAATGACCCGTTCAAAAAGTGGAATGCCACATGTGGCGATTGGCGACAGGGCTACCCACCCCGGAGTTAAACCATGCGAGCAACGATGCGGGTAACACTATTTCTGTGGATTCACACGTTCACTGAAAAACGGGCGCAGAACAGAAACGTGGTCACATGATGAGCTCTGAGCCAATCACAAGATTTCCACCTCATCGGCAAGGGCTGTTCAGCTAAAGTTCAACTCATCTCCACTTCGTTCGCTCTACTTGAAATCTTCGGGCTTCGGCACGGGAGAACTAATCGAATCTCAAAACTAACCATCTCAAATCAGGGTGCGCGCGCATTTGAAAGCGCATGCGCTGTGGAGCTAGAAGCAAACAATCTTCTTTCATTTTTTGGGGGGAGATTTGAAATAATCCTTTGATGTAAAGCGTGTGTATCGATGTATTGGATTGTGCCACGACACATCGTTATGATTTGAAAACATCCATTGGGCGGTGATCTAAAATATGTTTATCCACTAAATAAAATATGTTGATAATTAATCAGCTGTTTTTAAGTTAGCATTGCAATACATCATAGGTCAAAAAACAGCGTGTGAATATTTCCGTCACTAAAGTATTTTCTGCTTTCTATTTACAACGAAAGTATTAATCGAGTTTACTCTTTGAAAAAAAGCTAACGCTCTAACAATTAATTGTTCATAAATATCGAAGCTTTAGAAGATGTAAATGATCTTTAATTTACGGATATAGCAGCATCAAGTATCATATTTTGAAAATTGAAAAATTACACCTGAACACGGGAATCAAAGCAGAAATATTTGTCTTATTACGCCACTACTCTACGACTGAGCTATCCAGGATTCTTCTCGTGCTAAGGGTAATTCTTCACTCATATTTTAAGGCAGAGTCTGTGATGGACGTGTGGATATCATCGGCTACTATGAGCTATCTTTGATTTTACAGCCACCGGCGAGCCTTGTCTTAAATATAAGTGATACTGATAAATAACTCTGAATCCTTGAATCCTGGATAGCCCAGTGGTAGAGTATTGACTTGTTAAACCAAGCATCCCGTGTTTAGGTGTCTTTTTTGCTTTATAAATACCGTCACTCTTGTTGGATGTATTTGTTTATGATGTTACTAGGGCCGATTATTTTTACAAAAATAATTTTATCTCTGATAAATTTATGGAAGAAAACTGTCAAGATTTTTCTAAACATATTCAATCCTACACTTCTTGAAATCTTTCTTGTGACTTTATAATTGGTTCTAGTGAAAAACCGTCAACCAAAACCCCCCATGCCGTTAATTTACACACGCTAATAATAAATCATATTCCACATAACCTACATACATGTTCGATTATGCAAGGGATCGAACCCGGGACCCTGAAGATGGTGGTGATAGGAGCTATCCAACCCGCAATGGTGGCCACGTGGTCTGAATGTTAAGCTAATCGCGTCTGGTTTGCCAGGCACAGAACGGTCTGAGTTCAAATCCTATTGACTTATTTAACAAATCGGGGACACCCGCTTCATTGGCCGAATGGTCTAAGGAGTCACTTTAGTGTTAGACTGGCTTGCTGATGACGGGGAGATCGGGACTTGAATCCCGGTCAGGTCTTTTCAGGTATTAAATGGTTTTCCACTTTCTTTCCACGCAAATGTGGGTATATTATCACTCAAATTCTTCCTATCCTATCCCCACACCCTATTAGAGTAAATGATAATATATACATATAGCCTGAACAATTAGTAAGACGCGGCGATATGAATAAATCGAGGACAAAAGCTTTATTTTGGTCAACGAATGGCCACCTCACTCAAGCTAGTCTCTGGATAAAGTGAAATCGATATTCGATTCACTTTGTGCTTTACGAGCAGTTGAGTCCTCCGTTAGTAGAAAAGTATAGTCCACACAAAGGGTCCTTTTTTGACGTCTGGGGAGGGTTGTAGGGGGTGAAACTTTATACTCTTCCAGTCCGCCTCCCTCCACCACAGGGATCTAGGAGAAGATAGAAGCGCTCTACATATGGGGGAGGGTTGGTTTTTTTATTTCCGAAATAAGTAATGTCTTATCTTTGTATTTTAATATGAGCCCTTGCATAAGAAGGATAAGGGCAGTATATATGTGCGTGTGTGCGTGGTTGGAGGGGTGGGGTGGGTGGGTGGAGGGGTTAGGGTGGGGGCCAGACTGTCGTTTGTCTTGGCTCGTGTTTTTCAGCTACCATATGGTGGGAGCGAACAGGGTGGGGCTGGTATGACCCATTGGGGATGACAGCGGTCTATGTCACCTTGGATCTAAGGGATGATCGCGAGATAAAAATGGTATTCTAAAAATTCTGTCTTTAAAAAAAAAATCCGCTGCATCTTAATTACTCGTTCGGTTTGTCTTTACGCATACATTAACTATGCTTATGGAATAGGAACGAAGAAGGTAGAATTATAGAGTAAATAATGTACCCGAATTTTTGTGTGACAAAGGACTCTGAGTGTATGTAGGCATACAAACCTTATCCAGTGGCCGAATGGTCTAAGTTGTCAATCTCGTGTTAGACTGGTCTGCTGATGACAAGGAGATCCGGATTCAAATCTCAGCCGGGTATATTAAGGGTGGTTTACCCTAAAGTGTATCCCACTCACTTTCCATACAAATGCGGGTAGATTACCTCTAAAATTCTTCCTTCCTCATCCTGACCCCATTAAAGTAATTATCATGTATGCATGTAACCTGAACAGGTAATAAGACGCAGTGATTTAAAAAAAAAGTTTCCACAAAGGTTTAACTCAGCTTTGAGAGACTGGTTCGAACCCCGGTTGGGTAGAATCTGAGCTCTTCACGGGGTGCGAGCGATATTGATCACACTAGTAAATCTTGTTTGAAGCGCATTTAAAGTAGTTACTTCATGAAAATGAATTTGTTTTGGCCAACATCCTTCCTCTCTCCATCTTGCTGTCAGTGACTGGATTGGAGGAGGAGGGGGGAGGTTGCTGTCAGGGGGTGGTAACTGCAATGTCTATCACAGACCGTGTGGATATTGATGAGTGCGCTAGGGTCGAAAGGACGAGGGAGGGCTATAGGCCGCGGGCTGGCTAAAAGAGGGCATTGAGGGGTGTCCAAACACCTAACCAACACCAACATTCCTTTTTTTTTTTTATCACCACGTTTTTTATTACCTGTTCAAGTTGTACCCATACGTGATAATTATTTTAATGGGGCAGAGATGAAAAGGGAAGCAATTTAGAGGTGATTTGCGTGGAAGGAGAGTGGGAAATACTTTAAGAAAAACCATCCTCAGTAGACATGACTAGGATTTGAACCCTGATCTTCCCATTATCGGCAGGCCAGTCTAATACGCGAGTTGACACCTTAGACCGTTCGGCCACTGAAGCGGGTATATCTAACACAAACTAGCAGTGCTCAGTCCACATACAGTCTGTTCAGCGTAGGAATTGTTTTCCGAAAGGCCTTTTTCCCTACCAGAAAGCTATTATATAGTGGGATTTTGGTAGGAAAAAAGCCTTTCAGAGAGTAATTCCTAC
>CABFWO010001173.1:185597-199664 GCA_902155825.1 Timema genevievae | reverse complement strand
GAATTCTGGACACTAATTACGGGCGCACTGGGGGCTCTAGGTGGTTCACTCAGTTTCGGAACGGTCACAAGATTGCCGCACGACAAAGTTACCAGAGAAAGAGTGGGGGTACAGTGATTTCATGAAATAGTAGTTATCTTAGAATGTTCTGTTGTGACTGTTAAATTAATTTTTTTTGTTTGAGGAAGGCTAGATCTTTGATCTCATGAGCCCCAACATTTCACGTGAAACTTCCTTGAAAATGAGTTAAAATTACCTTTTTATCTATTTATTTTAAATTACGAGACTTAAGATTTAAAATTGTATTCCATATAAGGACATGTCAATAACTTCTCACATCCTAACTAAGCTCTAACCATATTTTGAAAAATAAAATAAAATAAATAAAGTGCTTGCCTCACGACCTGATGTTCGTCCTTTAACTCTCGCTCATAGAAATTCTCGTGTGCTGTTTTAATCATTTCGGTCCAGAAAAATTAAAAATGAAATGAAATTAATAACGTGTGATTTTTGAACGCACTGCAACTCGGCCGAATCTCTGGTAGAACAGAAAGAGGTCGAGTTCTGCCATTTTTATTTTTAAACGCGGAAGATTGTAATAACAAGGAGGATTAATTTCAGCGCTTACAAAAGTTCTCTGACTGTCTCTCTCTTTGGTCGGTTCGTGCTTTCGTCACATTTTCCCGCTGAACAATGCAACAGAGCACGTGTGTATATATATATATCATGAGATAACCACCCAGATATCAATCAAACGCCTCTTGTGTGCGCGCAGGCTTTACTTCATACAAACACACGCTAGAAGGCCGAACAATAAAATAATTATCCTTATTTGAAATTCAAATTATTTCCCTCTGTGCCCCCCTTCCCCGTTCACCGCCTTGGAAATATTGTTATTGTTTTGTAGTTTTGAAGCCGAAGGGCAGGGTATGTATGGCAGAGTAAATTGTTTGCAATATAAAGCGTGACCCCTCCCACCCCTCAGCCCACCCATTACCATGATTGTAGCTGTTTTGTTTGTTAGGAAAGGGAGGAAAATTTGTCGGGTCGTATACAGTTCAATTTTTATAGTAAGAGCCTTTTAAGAAAATATAAACTTTTTTTTTTTGCTGTCAACATTGATTGCATTTTACTATATTTATGTTTCTACCACCTGCTTCAATGGCCGCATGGTCTAAGGCGTCACTCTCGTGTTGGACTAGACTGCCGATGACAGGAAGAAGATCGGAAGACGAGGTTTAAAAAAAGAAAGGTTTTTCAATATATCTCCGTGAAAATGTGGGTACACATTATCTAAATTCAAGCTTCATCATCCCTAACTCACTAGCGTAATTAGTACATATTATGTGTATAACCTAAACAGTTAGTAGAACGAGGTACTAGAAAAAAATATACATGTGTGTCTACCTGATTCTCCGAGGGCGCTTTACTGTCGGGATGGTAGTGGGGGGTAGGGGGGAAGGACAGGTGTGACTCAGATAAGTATTAAAAAAAACTGGTTTTTGAGAATTCATTGAAAACGTTCATAGATAAGAGTATATAACAAAAAGTATAGAAACGTGATTATGGTCATGTGTGTTTAAGGAGACTGTCTGATAAGCAAGAAATTGCCGCGCAGACGTTCAGCTCTAACGCAATACGTTATTTCAAAATTTGGTTCACGTCAAAATAAAGTTGAAAGATTACCACAGGGCTCTTTTTCCTTAACAACCCTATAGTTTGAGTTATATTAATAGTAAAAAGTGTGAAAATGTTAGATTCGCTCATTTTCAACGCCTTTTTATTAGCTGAGCTATGACTAGTCTTGATAAAATAGGGCTCTAGATTTAGCCTTCCTCTAATAAATAGTCATTTTTTGATATTTGAGAACTAGCAGCGAGCTTTCCTCTTTACCTTGAGATAATAAGTTTCGTAGTTTTCTTGCCTCTCTTTCTTAGTGACATTAAATGGTAGTTGTAGGTTGAAGGCAGAATAGGGAAGTAGTTCCAGAAAACGACACATACAAATGTATTTAGAACCGTGTGCCCTGACAGCGATTGATACTTTCTCGCTGACCAAGGCAGTCACCTTAAGAGAGATTGGCTGTTAGTGGGAACGTCGTGTCAGCAACCTGTACTAGAGTAAGTAGGACCTTGGTCGATACCCGGGAGGTCCGTTCGTCTCCGCTATTGCTCGTGTCCATGCCGGTGCCCTTGTACACGGTTCCTACGTGTTATTTAACTGTACTACTTAACTGGTCCTGACTCTCAAAGTAATAATTACGTACCCTAAATGAATGAGAGCTTCCCTCACTCTTTAGTGAGAGCTAGCTCATGATCAAAACTAACCATCAGCAACATGAGAACTAGCCTACATTATTAAAACAGTCCACAAATGAAATTGCATCCTAGCTTCCTCTCGCCAGATTAGTGGTATTAAACCTGGGGTACACGTACCGCTATATATATAAAGAAAGAGAGAGAGGAGAAGGTGGTATTATGGAACCCCATTTTCATTATAGTGAATTGTAAACAAGGTATCATAACTACGCCCCCATTTTTGTGCTAAAAGTACTGGTAAATATTAAACCAAATGTTCCTAATTGGATTTTTCGCTAGCATAACTATAAGTATGGTTTTTGAAGGCTTTTGTAAAAAAAGTCAAAAAGTTGTTTTTGGGAAGCTGGGTGGTAATATGGAACCCCACTGTAGGTTTTTTTTAAATAATTTAATGTATCCAAAAACAAATAGAAAAGTACAAAAAAAATTAATTAATTACAAAATCATTCACTCTAATGTATTTTATCGAAAAAATGCTTTAATAATAATAAAAAAGAGAAATGTTCAACGAGAAGCTAACTATTTACAAAAACCACAAATGTAATGCTCCTTTTCAACATCAGTTTAATCTTTGTGCCCACATAGCGCACATTAGTCATTGCTTCCACACCTCCCCATGAGGATCATCTGCAAACAACCCATCACACATCTTTAGAAGTGGGTGTCTACTCGTCAGGCAAGTCAAAAGAAGAGTCAACAGACGAGGGGATGTCAATCGAGTCATCACTTGAACCGCTGCTGATGCGTTGTCGCTTTGCCTGGGGTGTTTTGCCTCTTGTTGGCCTTTTGACACCGGAAGTTGAAGGCTGGTCTTTTTGCACAGGAAGTCGATGTTGCTCTTCTTCCACTTTCCCTGCCATGACTCGAACTTTTTCCCCTGTTTGGTGATTTTGTGTCTGTAGGTTTTGCCATAGACGCCTCCAAATTTGTCTTGCAGGGATGGCCTGTAATCAAGTTATAAGAGCTCGATTTCCTGCCTCTGTTTGATATTTTCTTTTTTGGCTGAGGAATTGGCACAATATCCCTTGGAGAAACAGATGATGCCCTTCCTGATCTTCCAGGACTTGAACTGGTGGTTGGGATTGTTGGTGTAAGGCTTGGAGTACTTTGACGTTGTGGGGTGTGTGCGGCATCATGACATCATTTGATGCATTTCAATAGCAGCATGATCTGCAGCAATGAGATCAGCATCTGTAAAAACGTGTCTGTTAAATGGCCATATGCCAGTGGCTCTGAAGCCATTCACGGCATATGGTGCACTGTAGATAAGCAATTCCTAAAAGTCCTGCAATGTCGTAAGGCGTGAGACGTTTTTCTTCATGAATCGTGTGTTGACGTATTGCCTTGCTGTCGTACGTCTTGAGTGGTCCCATAAATGTTTTATCTAGCTGTTGTAGTTTGTGTGTTGTGTGAGGCGGTAAAGAAATTATTGCAACGTTGTTATTCCTTGATAATTCAATTACATTCATATTCCTGGTGTGGGAATAATGCCCATCTAGAATGAGCAAAACGGGCGATGCTGCGGTAGGTTTCGTCTTAGCTAGGAAATGCTCGAACAATTGTGTGAACAAATTAGCCTGAACCCATCCTGAAGGATGGGCTCTACCAATGACCCCTGGTGGAGCACCTCTCATCAATTGATCGGACATATTTTTTCCCAGGAAAAATAATCATTGGAGGCAGGAAAGATCCCCCAACACTCATAGCACAAATCACTGTTACCAGTGATCCACATTCTTCCACAGTCAAAGCACCAATTTGTCGCTTCCCTTTCAACCCAATAACTTGTGGCATTTTGGACTGCACGACACTGAGCCCCATTTAATCAACATTCCAGATTCTGTCAGCCTCGTATCTGTGCTTCTCGTACTCTGATTCTAGGAGGTCAAAAATGGCAGAACCATCTATTTGGTGAAGCCTTCTGCGCGGGCGTATGACGTTCCTGTGGGTCTTCTTAGAGACAGCTTTTTTTTATTGCGGTTCAAAAAATGATCTAGCAAAGACCTTCCTGCAACCCCCTCTTTAAACTAGTTTGGAATGTTGTTATGCACAGCTAGCTGGAACGCCATTCTCCTCAAATCCAGTCTTGTGAGTCCATAAAATATGGCTTGCATCAACAATATACATTCCACCAGCTATTTTTCGATATTCTCAGGAAGAATTGGTTTTATACCTAGTGTCTTTTTCACTAGTTGCTCCGGAAAAATGTCTGCTTTCAAAGATAGAGTTCGCAAAGTAGTTTTTGGCACTTCATAAATTTTTGCAGCTTTCTTCAGCCCCATTTTCTTGTCCCTCAACATACTCACTGCCTCTGCCATTTTTTCCTGGCTCCATGTTTGTCTCTTGGGTTTTTTTTTGGCTTGTTTAGCTAGGCTCTAGGCATCTGCAAGTAAAAAAAAATGAATTTGAAAAAATACGTTTTAAAGAACACTTTTATCTATCCAGAACAGTTTTTTTAACCAAAATAACTTCATAATTTAGCTAGTGTTAGGTATCTATTTCTATTTTTTTATTTTCTTTCTTTTTTCATTCATCTATCACATACTTTTACAAAAATTATTAAATGGTTTGAATTTGTGGGTAATACGGAACTCCAGAAGAGTCGGGTTCCATATTAAAAGCACCAATGGAGTCCGTATTTCAGGCATAGCCATCTTGGATTAACTTAATTTCTATCGACACCAATCTTTAAAAACGTGAATATCAGACAGATTAACATGCACCTCTGGGCCTCTAGAACGGGACATACGCACCAGTGAACCTACAACTACATGATTTATATTTTAGAAATAATTAAATTCACTTACCATTCAAAAGTTTGGAATTGCGAAAAACACAAACTGCCTTTTTTCACTGAGCGCAGTCGCATAACTGAAGGGGGAGGCGTCCTCCCCTCGCTATGGATGGCTGTCTAGTGCAGTTCAGCCACAATTCGCTAGAGTTCACCTCTATTATAAGTCTGAAACTCCCTATATATATAAAATAGAATATGTACAATATAACTTGCAAGGGCGTGGAAAGCTAATGTTCCTACTAGAAAATTGTAGCCGACTATACATTTAGACAATTAACGTTGTTATTCCCCATACCTGGGTTAGTCAAATTCCACCTCCCCCCTGACCATGCTTTCCTACGCTCTTCATGACTTGTACTATAGACCAACAACTTTGGAAGAAAGTGAACAAAAAAGATTGAATACCACTGCTCTAGACTGTCGTATTTAATTACCGAGAGGGTCTATTATCCCTCAACGGTCTAGTACCCGACCAATCAGCAGCAATTGGGTCCTTTCGGGTCGCAATAATTAGTGTTTTGTATTACACGCTGTAACAAACTTACTCGGCAATGAACAAATTATATTAAACACACGGTGCATGTTGTTTAGAAATAGCCTACTGTTTGTTTGGAAGTAAATGTTGTTGTGGCTGACTACTGATGGTCTACTGCAATATATACATCACTGAAGAGCAAGATAGACAAGCCATCAACAAATACTACTGAGGCGGGAATATTAATGTATATTTTTAATGCGCACGCCTTACTATCCGTTCGCGTTATATGCATTTGTACTATTGATGTTAATGTGTTAGGTATAAGAAAGGTTGAATTTTGAGGAAATCTACCCGATCTTGCACGAAAGGAGGGTGTAAAACCATTTAGGAAAAACCAACCAACCGGGATTCGAACCTCGATCTACCCGTCATCGGGAGTCTCAGTCTATTGCGAGAGTGATGACATAGACCATACGGCCATATAATCAATTATAGGCTCTCTCTCTATATGTAAAAATAATTGTTATTTTAAAGGTAATGATAATAATAACTATCAATGTGACAGCTATAGATCACATGACTTTACGTATGATTACATGAAAGCAAATCTAGTAGTTTTTCTAGCGGTCAGATAAGATTATTACTATAAAAATTGGACTGTATAAAGAGTTAAAGAGGTAAATTGGGGAAGAGGCAGGAATGCTAATGTTTGCCTTTGTGAAAAATTATTTTGATTTTTTTCTTCTTTTGCGCATGCGCTAACACTAATGCGCGCATTATTCCCTCTTGTATGTGGCGGTTATGGTGGGGTTTTTTTCGAGTTTATTCCGCTTATTGAACTTACAAACAGGTCACGAGAGAGGACGTAGGGTCTTTAGTGTGGGAGTTGAAGGGGGGGAAGGAGGGAGGTTACGTCAGCTGGTATGGAACGTTATTTATTCGTTAGTTAATATCTGCCGCTGATGAGATGGGCCCGATCCTGTGTAAATGTTTACCATGAAATGTGGGAGCGTGCACAGGGCCACCCAGCGGGGGGGAGGAATGGGGCAGTTTGCCGCAGGCCCCCGTTCGGCGAGGGTCCCCGATCACCCAAACAACTTTTATTTTAGAAAAGTTAGTAAAAATGTAGGTTTTTTTCTTCCAATATTCAAATAGTATTCATAAGAAATATTATACCATGATCGTTTATGGCACACCTAATGTATCACATATCGAGCAGTTAACTTTTGTTCTCAGATATCTAATACAACGAAACATAAAATGGGTGTTTTTTGAAATATTCATCAAGGTGATAAGCTTTGACAAGAAGAAAGGAGCATATATTGCAGAACAGATCGAGAAAGTCTTAGAAGAGTGTAACTTAGAGCTAGTAGAGTGCAGAGGACAAGGTTACGATAGCACCTCTAACATGTCAGGTACATTTCAAGGTGTAAAAGAAAGAATTTTCTAAAAGAGTCCTCAAACTTATTTTTTCACCATGCAGTGCTCACACATTAAATCTTTTTGGTACACATGCTATGGAAACCAGTTTAGAGGTGAATACCTATTTTGGCAATAACCAGAAACTCTACAATGTATTTTCTGTCAGTCATGCGAAATGGAAAATTTTACATAATACTGCTAATATCTCTCTTCACTCTACATGAAAAACTAGATGGAGGGCAAGAGTAGACACTGTTGGTCCTCTGATGAGAAATCACAGAGGTGCTCTAGATTATTTGATTATGATTGAGGAGGAGCTTAGCATGCCGCCGGAGAACCAAGCAGATGTATTGGGTTGAATTGAGTGGCTGCAATCGTTTGAATTCATCCTTCACACTACAATATGGTACAAAACCTTGCAGTGCATTGATGATGGAAACAGATTCCTTAAAAGTTCTAAACTAACAATGGAAGGGGGAACACAAAATGTGAAGTGGAGGAGATTCCATTTTTGAAAGAATTCTGGCCAAGTTTGCCTACAGAATCAAAAGAACTCGCTTCAAACTTCAGAATCAAACCAGGGTTAAATGTCTCAAGAATTCGTAAAAAATAAAAATTCCATGATGAGAGAGGGGATGTTGACTACAAGTTTGACTCTCCAGAAACTAGATTCAAAGTGCAGGTGCTCATTCCTACATTAAATCTGCTCCTGTCTGAATTACATAACCTGGCTGATAGAATGGCAAAATTATCAGTATTATTCTCACCTCTTTTGAACCCAACATATGATGTGGACACCTCAGCCATAGCCACTCATGCTGAAGCTTTGAAGGCAGCATATTATCCTCAGGACCTTCAAAAAGGAGATCTCATAGAATAAATTAGGTTCTTTTACAAAATAAGGACAAAATCTAACTAGTGTGTTAGTGGAAAAGTTATCTCTGCCCTTGAACTGCTCAATTGCTTGTTTCAAAAGGGTGTGGAAACAGTTTTCGTTTAGACTTCTAACAGTATTTATTACCTGTGTCAGTATCATCGGGGGAGTACGCTTTAGTAAGTTGTCTTTGATTAAAAACAGTTTGCGTTCAGCCACCGGTAAGGATAGACTAAACTATTTGCTAAGTTTGATCATTTAACATGATCTTGTTAAGGAAATAAGTTTTGAGGATATTATTGATTAATTATTTGCAATAAAAGCTCTAAAGATTGTTCTTAAACGGTATAAGAGTGAACGTACTTCCACTGTAAGTGTGACGCCTAAGAGGAGGATAAGCAAGTGTATGTGTATTATTTTTGTGAAAGGCCCTCCCACCCCCCAAAATTACGTTTCCCCAGACCCCCTGAGCTCTCTGGGCGACCCTGAGCGTGCAGGACTGGATTGGTGTTGAGGTACATTTTCCGAATTGATTTTTTTATGCTTTTAATTGTTATTAATTGATCAAGACTTGAGAAGATCAGGTGGACAGACAGGATGGCAAATTAAGACCTAAGAAGAGTGGGTGAGAAGAGAACCATTTTGGATGTGAGTCATTGGTACAAAGCAAACTGGATCGGACACATCCTTAGGAGGAACTGTCTTCTGCATGACGTAATTGAAGGAAAGGATTAGAGAAAGAGGAGCTTAGGAATGAGAAGGATTCAAATATTGGATGATTTGAAGGAAATAAGAAAATTCTGGGAGCTGAAGGAGAAGACAGAGGACAGGGTTAATTTTTGGTCTAATTTCACTGGCAAAAGGAATAGACCTGTCGTAATAAGACAGAACACATAATAATAATAATAATAATAATAATAATTAGAGTTATGTGCCCCTTGAACCCAGGCTATTATTATATAGATATTTACAATAAAGCATTTTTCTTACGAGTAGACATATCTTAAAGCTTGAAGTCACTAGATATACTTTCACGTGTTCATACGTCAAGTCATGTAATCTGCTGCTTTCACATTTGATAGATATACATCCTATTAAATAACACTAATGATAATGTTTTCAATGCTGGCCACATATTCTAAAGGTGCGTTGTCCAAGCTGGCATCGCAGTCTTCACGCATCGGCATGCACAGTTTGAGTTTGGTCTGCGACACGAGGCGATGACGGCATTGGTGGAGTGAGTAGCGCTAGAGCAACAGCGACATTGCATATTTGTTATTGAATTTTGTGTAATACTCTATTTAAAAAATACTAGAACAATGAGAACTGGATGCGCTAATGACACACTCAGAATGTTGTGCTGTGTGAGTCAGTATCCCAACATCCATGTGTTTATGATTTAAAACATTCGAAGTACAAGATCATGCATGCACAAGACAATGTAAGGACGGGTATTAAGAAACAACGATTTTTTTGTTTTATATAGTCGGCTATTCATTTTTAACTACGCTAATGATGTAGGGATGAGAAAGGAAGAATTTAGAGGAGTGTAAAACCATGTAAGTAAAATCAGCCTTAATGCACCCGGAACATTCAATCCCCGACCTCCACTGGTTTTTCAGAAGGGCTGATTGAACTGGTTAACATTCAGTCTAAAATATTCCCCGAACTTAAAAAATATCACAGCATCCTTCCTCGCCGTGTGCCGCAAATATTTTGTTCAACTTGTGTCTTTTTATCCTGCTGTACAATAACATTAGAATTATTTCATCCTCCTCTTCTTCCTCCTTCAAGTTATCAAAAGAAGGTTCTTGTCACTTGAATCACCAATACTTTCATCCATCTCAAAATCGATTGTCGACTTTGGCCGGAGCCGCATCTTGGAAAACACTCCATGCGAATGTCGCATGCGGCTAGTGTCGCCACGGTACGTTGCGGCCGTAGCCCTGCGACTCTAGCCACAACCGCGGGTAGCCGTCACAATTTGGACAACACACAAAGAGTTGCTCCAAGTGTTCATTCGTAAGGCAATCAAGGTATGGTAGGGTGACGAATTTAGAATTTAAGAGGATATCCACCCGCACATGGGTAAAAAAAAATTAGGAAAAAATCTTTACATCTACCAGTAATTCGATCCCTCACCTTCCTGTCACTGGCAAACAAAAAAAATATGAGAATGATGCCTTTGACCATCTGGTCACCAGCGCGGTTGAAAAGTTTTTAAATGCTTGAATAAAACTTTTTTTGTTTCGATTAAAATTAAATATAGTTGAAAATCAGATATTGACTCGTGAATCGAGCCCGGAACCTTTGTCTTAGCGCGTTAGTGATCTATCACTAAGCTTTCCAGGAATCATCCCTTGCTTAGTCATACTTCCCTCGTAGCTTAAGGCAGAGTCTGTGATTGACGTGTGTGATATTTTATATAACCGGGTTTTTAAATTCCTAACAAACATCAGATATTATAAAAAAATAGCCGTGTTTCTTTTTTGAATTTCCTGTTTATTATATTTTATTATACAAACGGCTTTTGGTATCCCCTCGTTAATTTAACAATTGCCTCTCAAAAGGACTCTCTCAATAAATAACTAGTTCTTTATTACCATCGTCATAAGTTGTCTTGTCACGCGAGAGGAACTGACCAACCAAAATTAAAAAAAACAAAAAACTAATCGACCTTCTTGGGTCCATGTCAATTAACGCTTAACCTTGCTCGCTCGCGTTTAAGACCGGTCGACGTAAACCGTTTTGGCATTGGAATAATAATGAATGTTTCGTCCTTTTTTGGGGTTACGGTGGTCAAATGATGCTGATGTGAATAAAATAACTCGATTTTTTTTAGTGTTTCTTTTGACCTCTCGTTTCAAGTTACGCCTGAAATTATTCAAATTTAAAAAAAATGTTAAAAGAAATAAACATAAAATTGCGACTGCTATGGGCTGTAAAAGTTTTGTATTTTCACAGTTAGTTACAAGGAACGTTATTATCGTTGGAGTTATCAGGCGAAGAGGGAGAATTTGTTCGGAAATGAAGCGGGCGAAAGGTGATGAGAGAAACTAGATTTTAAAACCTTTGCTCTATTCACTTTTAATTTTATCGTTCTTTGTGAAATTATTAGATTATCTAATAAGATGCCACTCTCAACTCCACCTAATTGCTTAATTAGTTAATTAAAGAACACACGACAATAATTAGCTACTGTTTCACTTACTCACAAAGAAAATATTGTGATCATGGAAAATTTTCGGCTAAGATATTATGATGAATACTTACGTTTTCTGTGGCCCATAACTAAAACAAAAAATGGTACTGTGCACGGCAAAAACTTTCTCTCTTTGATCTTGATGTAGAGATATTTACTAAATAAAAACTCGTAGAATTTGTGAAAGGAAATAATTAGAGAATGGCCGCTCGAATTCTTGATTCCTTGAATCCTATGGTATTGGGAGAGATTCGAGATTCGCAAAAATCTCAAAAATATATCTCGCCTTTACTAATAATATTAATAATATTATATATATATATAATATAATTATAATAATAATAATATGTTAAGCAATTGGTAAGAGTAATTATAAAAATGTGTGTACTTGAGAGTGTAACAAACCCACACAAAAACGTACAAAACTGTATTGGTAGAAGTGTTCTGTTTGTTGTTTGTAATGACGTAATATACATGACAAACAAAATAGCATTTGTCAGCGGCATCAGGTCTTAAACACCTTTTTTAAATTATATTTTAAATATTCTCCTTTCAACTAAAATTATATCCACCTTTTTAAAGATTGGAGGAGTCGAATTGGAATTAGAGATTTGAAATAAAATTTAATGTTTAGATTAGAGATTCAGATTCGATAAATATAGGAATCGACCCATCTTTAGAAATATTAATATACATTGCTGTAGAGACATTCTAACAAAGAGCATACATCAAATAATATACAGTACTAAGCCACTTTTCAGTCTTAGGGGTTCATATTGTCAACTATTTTATAAAAATCTTGAGTTGACAATATTTCTCTCTCCGATGGGTCGAGAGAAAGTAAAAAGGTGGGTCTTGAAGTTTTGTTTTTATCCATGTCGGTTTTTCTGTATTTGTGGCTACAGCCGAAACAATCTAATGTATTTATTCAAACTTTATATTTAGATGCTATATATTCATACCTCAGGATGCTTTTTCCAAAATTCGAACAATTCTTTAAATTAGGGATAGTTTATATATAACTTATTTTTGAAATTTTGAATTGTTCACAAATGATTCTAACGGCTTTGTTTTGAAATTAATATGTAGGGAGTTTTTGACCAGAAAATTTAGCCTAACACTATACGAATTTGCTTAGGCGTA
The DNA here is from genome assembly GCA_902155825.1 of Timema genevievae. NCBI lineage: Eukaryota > Metazoa > Arthropoda > Insecta > Phasmatodea > Timematidae > Timema > Timema genevievae. The sequence goes on along the minus strand of CABFWO010001173.1, from coordinate 187,433 downwards.
GTTTACCATAACTGATTTTTAAGAACTAAAATTGATCAATAATGGATTTTGTTTGAAATATAGATCCGAGCAATTTTTGACATAACAAATAGCGCAGAATACAGTTTTTTTAATGGAAAAATTCGCTTAAGAATAATTTACTGATCGTTAATTTAAAATATCTTAAGAATGGTTTTAAATATTTGGTTCAAATTGAGTATTCGGGATTTTTTTTTAAATCGTGAATAGTGTTATGTGCTTATTTTTCTTTAAAAAAAATTCATTTAAGAGTAGTTTATTGAGGATTGATTTTTGAAAATTTGTTAATATGGGATTATTTTACATAATAAACAATAAAGTATGTAGGCCTACTATGTTGATTTTTTATTAAATAAATTAACTTAAGAATGTTTTACTTTTGAAAGGTATTAACGATAGGAACATGGAGGGAGTGAGGTATAATGGTCACAGAACTACTACCTTAAGAGTTAAATTTAAACCTTTTTCCCCACCCTATGTGGTTGAATTTTACGGTAAACGAGTCACACACAAAAAAAAGTGAGGGATATTATTTTTTTTAGTTCAAACGCGTCTTGAGTGAAGGATCTATCATCGGAAGACGCAATCAGCCGTGAATGTATCTGTTTGTTGACAAGGCTGGGGGTATATTCTTGTGAGTGGAAACATCGCGTTAACCCCTCCTTTTCACCTCAAGAGACGCCGACGATTCCTCTCTATCTCTTTCTTTTTAAAAAAAAGCACAGTAAAAAGACTAGACAAACGGGATAAACAAACTGGGGGAACGTGTCAACACAAGGTTTCGTCTGTGGAACACGCGCGCGCGATCTACAAACAAGAGTTCCAACGACAGGCGTCGGTGATTCACTCATATACCCGGCCGTACAAACGAATCCATCATTGCCTCCTTTCATTAATCTTAACTGTTACTTTTTTAGTGTGTGTGTGTGTGTGTGTGTGTGTGTGTCTGTATATCCTCCTTCGCTTTAAAACTGCGCGTTCTATCAATCAATCGTTGGTTTGAGCCCCGGATATGTAGGTAGCCTAGATATTGCCAATAAAATGTTGCATTCAGGTTAGATATCGATAAAACCTTAAACAGTCCACGAGTTTGTTGTTTACTGGAACGAACACTAAACTCTTTCTGTGACCCTATACATATATAAACTTGTAAACATAGTTTTAAAAGTTGACATTTTCCCTCTGAAAAGTACAAAAGTCCAAATATTTCCGTTGATCATTAAGAGCTTAGTGTTCGAGAAACGAAAGGTAGCTGGTATAGAAGCGTAGAATGGATCTTTTTGAATAGAATGATGTAATTTAATATAACATACATTGTATTGTCATTTGTATTTTCCTCCTCTCCTGTTTGTTCTTCTTCTGCCTGACAGCTCCACCTAGGAAAATTATAAACTCACTTGGTTACTGTCGTTTAGATTATTTCTGCTCGACTATTCTAGCACTTAAATCCCCCGCTAGTGATGTGTGTGTGTGTGCCTGCGTGTAGCTGTCCCAAGTAGCAGACGATTAAGTTGTGTTATTCGGAGCGACTTGTATCTCTACCATCGGCGAAGACCTTGATCCCCGTCGAGTGATGGACCGTCCCAAGCGTCGAGGGCTGTTTACCTTGGCTTGGGTCACACTTTCAGTAGGAAGGCGTTTGTCGTCAATTATAGTAGCGGCATCTACAAGAGTTATACCTTGGTTCCATTACCTTGGTTATTGAAACCGTTAGTAGCACATTTGTCGGATGTTCTAAAAGGTTGGGGATGTCTGGAAAACGGGTCGGTGGATATCATAAAAGGGTCGGGGATGAACGGTACTTATCCCCCCCCCGCC
>CABFWO010001173.1:142616-181719 GCA_902155825.1 Timema genevievae | reverse complement strand
CTTCTGCCACCTCTTTCTCTCCCCCCATCCATCGCCAGGTCATTTGATGATTCTTCAGACTACGATCGAGTTTATTTTATACAATCCTACCTGCCCTTTCCTTCGTCAGTCTTCCTGCTGTCCGGTAGCATTCCCCTCACCCCGTTACCCCTCACCTAGCCATCACAACGTCGGGAGTCACGGGGTTCACCGCCCTCATCTGAATACGTCCTCTCGTTGTCCTCCGGGCGAAGAATCTGCGTCCCAGATCTCTATTTTTTTTCTTGAAGAGTCCACTTGGGACGTTTGTCACGCATCCTAATCTGATGTCATTCAGATGTAGGTCGTAGGCCTCAACAGCCTGGTCTGGCGTCCTCATTCACCTGTGCGCCTGGGAGAACTGGTGCTCGCGTGGGGTTTAAGACGTCAGGCTCACGAGGATGGGGAGATCAAGGTTGGAATATCCACTTTCACCACGCAAATTTTGGTGCATTTTCTCTTAACTCCCTTCCTAATCCTCGTCCATTAAGTAAAACCCGCCTCGGTGGCGTAGTTGGCTAACGCGCTAGTCGTGTTGAGCTCGACCGCCGAGGACGGGGAGATCGAGGTTCGAATCTCGGTCGGGTGAACTGGAGGGGGTTTTTCCTAAATGGTTTTCCACTCTCCCTCCACGCAAATGCGGGTTCACTTCCTCTAACTTCAACCCTCCCAATTCCTAATCCATTAGAGTAATTAGTACTTAAGCGTATAACCCGAACGGGTAGTAAGACGCGGTGTTAAATATAATAATAATAATACATTAAGTAAAGTCGATATTAACTCATTTTTTTACCCATTTCGGTGGCCGCATGGTCTAAGGCATCACTCTCGCAATAGACTAAACTGCCGATGACGGTAAGATCAGGCTTCGAAAACCGGGGTGGGTTGTGTTGAGGGTAGTTTGTCCTAAATGTTTTTCCGTCCTCTCTCCACACAAATGCTGGTATACTTCCTCTAAAATCAAAAAATCCTCGCCCTTAACACGTTAGCGTAATTTACATATGCGTGTAACTCGAACTGGTACTATGACGCGGTGTTAAAAAACCTTTAAGTACACAGGTAATCGTAAAACAATAACGGTCTATTTATTTTATCAATATGCATCTTATTTTATTTATTTTTCAAATAAATTATTCATTACATAAATTTAAATAATTGAATGCTATAATTAATTATAATAATTACACAGCTATAGCTTGTTTATATACCCTATACGGTCAGACATATACTATTTGCAGGATTAAAAAAATATTATTAACGTTTTAAGTGGCGTTTGAAGTGACCATCATAATAAACACAGAACTTAATTTAACCCCTAATTAGTTCCATATTATAAAAATGTCTGATGCGTTGTAAGAAAAAGAGGCGGGGGGGAGGGAAGGATCCCCTCATGGAGCTATGTAAGCCAAGTTTCTATTGTTACGTCACCCAGCTCGTCCTGTGATGTCATCCAATTCACTCAAACGAATAACATTCACGTTCTCAAACTTAGGGGTTAAATACTTTTTATTATGTTTTAAAATGTTTTGATGGAGTTAAAAAACGTTTGATTTTATAATAGGGCAAGTCTTGTACAGTCAAATTTTTATAGGGCGGAGTATTTAAAAAAATAAAAAACACGCTATTTTTTCCAGAATTAATTACATTTTACCATATTATTATTGTTATTTCATAGTTATTGGTATATATCAAAAGAGATATGTGCAGCTAACATGACTTGACGTATGAAAACAAGTAAATAGATATAGTAGCTTTTATACCGACCAGATAAGCTATTTCCAATGAAAATTTGACTGGATTATTATTACACACCCAATTAACTATCGGTGTGCTCGATTCTCACTTGGTGCATTTTTTGCCGATGTCCATTAATTAAACGGGCTAAACTGTTAAGATTTCTCTCCAAACCCACACCCAAATATATAATTTTTGAAAGAGATGATCGAGATAAAATAAATGTCCATAAGATTTTGAATTGGGGAGTCAAACCAACATATTGATCGGTTCTTGTTTCTGTACTACAATCAAAAATTTTAAGATTCCGGTTGTATAAAAATAAATACTAATTTTTTTCTGTTCTTAATTAGGTTTCGATTCTTTTAAACACATCGTACCTTGACCAAAAAAAACTAGAAAAGAAAATGTTGAGTGGTTCAAAATAAAATTGATCTAAATAAATAAAATAAGGATATAAAATGCAATCATAAAAAAAATTAGACAAATTTAGAACCATTAAGGACCAATAAGAACCTACGAATATATATTGGTTATAATTCCTTTTCTGGTTCTTAAGCAAGCTATTCTTAGGGTTCTTTTTTATGGTTTTGGTTCCTTAAAAATAACAGTTTCTGCTATCGGTTCTGGTTTCAGTTCGACTCCCTGTGCATTTGTCTGCTGTACTATATATATATATATATATATATATATATATATTTTTTTTTTTTACCTTGGTGGTCTTGGGGTAAAGTGCTCGCCTCAAGATCCGATGATCATGAGCTCAAACCCAGTAGGGGCTGTTGAATTAATTTTTAAAGACAAAAATCTGTAGCACAATTTCCTTCGGAGGGAAATAAAGCCGTCGGTCCCTTGTCGATTGTGGCAGAAATGTTCTACATAAAATAAGTTTAGCAAGAAAATATACTGTTGTATAATTAAAGCTATTCCATATAGAATAATTTAAGTATAAATCATAGTTTAAAAAAATAAAAACAACTAAAGAAGCGCACATTTTTAATTTTGCCAAATATTTTATTTATTTATTTATTATTCTTATTGTTAGTAGTTGTAAGGGTATTTAACACTAACTTCCTGAATTGAGTGATTATATGAGTACATGACTTACAAACCTACTTGATTCGAGAGCAAACACAACACCCAGTTTATAATAGGTCGTCGTTAATTTATTTTTATTTGTATGAAAAGGGGTTTAAAATCTACGACCTTCTAAAAATATTGTTACCACGATAGTCGATGTGTCTTGGATTTTGAATTATTTTCAAATCTATATTGTACAAGTAATATATAGAAACCCGCATCGGTGACCATGAAGTCAAAGGTGCCACTCTTGTCTTGTACCGGTGACAAAGAGATGGCTGAGATTCGAATATCATCTGGTTAGGCAGTTTTTTTCTTTCAATCATTTCCCTACCTTTAATCCCGCAAATTACATTTTTTTCTATATTCTGTCCTCTTTTTCTTACCCCATTGGTGTATGTGTGTATGTGTTTGTATCCCGGATGGGTAGTAAGACGTAGAGCACAGAAACTGTAAATAAATGTATTCAGCGAATTGTGACGATACCAGGAGAACAGAAAACTGAATAGGTATGTGTTGTATTTTTATCCTCCAGAGCACGGTATTAAGAACATTAAGGTCATTCAACTGTTAAATTTTACTGTACAATTTTAACACTGATTTCAAATCATTACAGTTCACAAATTGTAAGAGGTCAGACTTGCTATTTTATGCTTTTCACGTGCCATTGTTAAGGTAAAGTAACTAATGTATGGGGCTGAAATTTAGTGTAACTAGACATTCATATGAGGTGTATACAATGAAATATTTATAATATGTTCAAGACAAATAAATTTTGATATATAAGCAGTATAAAAGTGGTAAAATGACAAACCATTTTAACCATAATCATATAAATACTGTACTCATTTTGTAACACACAATGTCGCTATTTCAAATTAACTTATATATATATATATATATATATAAAAACCCAATTCTATTCTTTAATTTAATTAATGTGCCCGAATTGATCATTGTCAATATAGATTTGAAATGTCTATTTCGTGGATTTTCTTGTTTTGACTGTACCGATTGTAAATACAACATTAACAGAACATAATATGCCCGGCAGAGGCAGCGGGTCACATAATCCCAACTAAAGACACATCCAGGTAAAGCGGATGCAACTTCCTTATCTGGTTTGTGTTGCTGAAATAGTCTGAAAAAATTATTCGTCCTAAATCAAATTATATAATTATTGTAGGGTTAAGTTAGTTAGAACTAGCTATGAAAAATCTCCGCAGTGGTGGCTTGCGCTCTACTGGTTAGGTGAGGAAGCTGGGATGGAAGAGGCGACACCTAAATAAATCCATTAAATTTGGGGCTGGGGGATGATTGTGGGAGGAGGAGTGGGGATAAAGTTGTTAGTAAATACTTAAGAGTCAACCTTAAAATAATTTTAAATAACTTATTGATGTTAAAAAGGAGGGGGGAAAAATCCAAGCAAGATTATATGAAAATATATCGGTTAAACTTTCAGATCGTTAAGTCCTAGGGGAAATGATATACATTCAAAAAAGTTTTACATTTATGAAATAGGAGTGTGTGAGTGGGCATTTTTCCCTTTGAATCGAGTTTGAATGAAACTATAGTGGTTTTTTTTTCAAGTTTGAGTAATATAGAACAATAATTTTACAATAAATATTTTAAGTTGAATTTCTGTAATAGCTTCATGCATAAACCATAAATAAGTACAAACATACCGTATATTATTTAGAATCAAAGTTTTTAGGGAAAACATTCCATAATCACACAAACTCAAATTTTCAAATAAATTTAATATCATGGTACAATTATTTTGTTCGCTATACCAAAAAAAAAAAAAAATTGAGAGATTTTATTTGATATGAAATTTTATCTTAAAATTAAATAAAATTAATTAAAGTAGAAATTTTCGAGAAAAAGATCGAAAATTCTGAGTACTCAGATTTTTTGTATGTTTATAAATTTCTTTGAGTTGAGTTCGAGAAATTACTAAAGCTAGACTCAGAATATAATTTTCGAGTACTCGTACATCCATAATTATAATATTGCCGATGTTAGTGACATATTCAACCACCAGGCGCTGTAGTCGATACGCGAGTATGAGAAAATAACTGGAATCTCGGTTGGTTGCTTATTAGAAGTAATTTAAATGGCTGGAAATCTGTCTTTTTTTTTAAAAAATTGAAATTTTTTAAGATGGGAAATTTTCCAAAAGGAAAAAAACTTTTCTGGAATAAAATAAGTAAACCCGCTTCGGTGGCCACGTGGTCTAAGGCGTTACTCTCGTGTGTTGGACTAGAAACCGTCAAAGACGGGGAGATCAGGGCTCGATCACGGTCGGGTGCACTGATGTTGGCTTTCCTAAATGGTTTTCCACTCTTCCTCCACGCAAATGCGGGTACACTTCCTCTAAATTAAAATCTTCCTCAACCCTTATATATTAGAGTAATTAGTACATAAGCGTATAATCCTAACGGATAGTAAGACACGATGCTAAAAAAAGTAAATATTTTCCCGTAAATTTTCCAGAACTAAAACCAAAATCTTTCTCAAATCTTGACATTTAAATTATACCATGATAGTGGCTACGAGACAAGCAAACGTGACATTCTAGGCTACGCGTGAATCACATATATTCTCATGTGAGGATATAACGTTGTTTTACCCACATAGGCCGAGCCGTGGCTAGTTAATAGACTTGCCCGCTGCCCGAAGTACCCCATTAGGGACGGTTGTAGTGTCATGTATGAGTGCATGTGTCCACACACTTAATTGACAATCAGCGGCTCTAATTACCGTTTATTTACTGGTCTCGCTGGGCCAGAGCTTCCTACACACGGACTGTGAGACCAACTAAGAAGTCAACGTCCATGCGTTACTTACTATATTCGGAGCTTTCGCTACACAGATACATGACGATGGACAGGACATGCTGCACGATGGGTGTAACTGTCTCACGATAGGGATAGGCTGTAATGAGGTGGACTGAATAGAACTAGCGCAAGATAAAGATAGGCTGTAATGAGGTGGACTGGGTAGAACTAGCTCAAGATAGGGATATGATGTAATGAGGTGGACTGGATAGAACTAGCTCAAGATAGGGATATGATGTAATGAGGTGGACTGGATAGAACTAGCTCAAGATAGGGATAGGATGTAATGAGGTGGACTGGATAGAACTATCCCAAGATAGGGATAGGATGTAATGAAGTGTACTAGGTAGAACTAGCTCAAGATAGGGATAGGATGTAGTGAGGTGGACTGGATAGAACTAGCTCAAGATAGGGATAGGGTGTAATGAGGTGGACTGAATAGAACTAGCGCAAGATAAAGATAGGGTGAAGTGAGGTGGACTGGGTAGAGCTAGCTCAAGATAGGGATAGAGCGTAATGAGGTTGACTGGGTAGAGCTAGCTCAAGATAGGGATAGAGCGTAATGAGGTTGACTGGATAGAACTAGCTCAAGATAGGGATAGGGTGTAATGAAGTGGACTGGATATAACTAGCTCATAGGGATATGGTGTAATGCGATGGACTGGATAGAACTAGCTCAAGATAGGGATAGGATGTAATGAGGTGGACTGGTAGAACTAGCTCAAGATAGAGATAGGGTGTAATGAGGTGGACTGGATAGAACTAGCTCAAGATAGAGATAGGGTGTAATTAGCTCATAGGGATACGGTGTAATGAGGTGGACTGGATAGGACCAGCTCAAGATAAGGATAGGTGAAGTACTTTTGTAAGTGCGGCAATGAACTCGAGTTTCAAAGTCCTTAGAGTAAGTAAGATACAAGACATACGCAGCTGCTAAACACATTTTAGGATAGCAAAGCGATGAATGGTACACTCCAGTTTTCATAGGGAGAACCTTATCTAATTCTAGAAAAGTTTTTTTTATCACAGGTTTGAATTTAGAGGAAGTGTACCCGAATTTGCGTGGAGGAAGAATCAAAAACCATTTAGGGTAAAACTTCCTCAACACATTCAAGCAAGATTCGAACTCCAATTCGTCAGTCATTGTCAGTCCCAGTCATTGTTGGAATAACGCCTTAGACCATTCAACCACTGAAGTGGGCTAGAAAAGTTACTTTATATACTTTCACGTATTAATACGCCAAGTCATATGATCATCAGAGATACTTTTTGATGGATATTATCAATATCTATAAAATAACAGTAATAATATATTAAAATCGTGTTGTTGACAAAAAAAATATTTTATTTTCTAGAATTCATTCCTAGAGGAATCCTACAATAATGTATTTACTCGGTTAAAAATGCATGAAACCATAAGGACAATTTTTTTAAATTGTTTCTATTACATTTCCTAATAATTATGAAACAATAATTTTTAAAAAAATATGATTTTTTAAAGTTTTTGTGATAAAGATCTTTTACTCAAAATTAAATTAAAAAAAATAAAATTCGTTTAGTAGATATATTAAGCATCATTTTCCATTTTAGTGGTTTCAGTGTTTGTATATCCTCCAAGGATATTGCTTAATTTGACAAGTGACTTTTTTCTTCATTAAAAGAGAATGGTATAATCATGTGATGCTCATGACATATATTCAAGAACTGTAATTAATAGGTGTACAAAATTAAACTAAACGCATCTACTGAAGAAATATTTGATTTATTTTAGCCCAAACATTTTTGTCATAAGAAAAATTTTACTTTAATTTCATTTCCTTCCAGTCCACATTAAGGCGCCGAATAGTGAGGAGAAATTCCTAAACGTCTGAAACCAAGAGGCTTTACCCTGGGTGGAGCTGACTGACAGTAGGAGAACAAACAGGGGAGGAGGACAATACACATGACTATACATATGTTGGTTGTGGACCCCCCACCCACCCCCAATTAAATGACAATTCTATTCACAAAGATCCATTCTACGCTCCTATACCAGTTAACTTTCGTTTCCCGGACATTAATAATCAACAGAAATATGAGGATTTTTCGTACTTTTTAGAGGGAAAATGTCAACTTTTAAATTATGTTTACAAGTCTTTATATGTATAGGATCATAGAACATAGTATAGTTGGAATAGTGGGTAACAAACTCGTGTGCTGTTGAAGGTTTTATCAATATTTAATATTAGCACAACGTCTAAATGGCAATATCCCGGCTACCTGAGCAGTTTCCTAAATTATGATTTTAATTATTATTGTTGATTTTATTTTTGCAATAAAATAAATTCTAGTAAATTCATATGATAATATAACTATCTAAGTATTAAACGATGTATCATATATTCCAAGTTTTAAAGTACCCACTTAGGTTTAATTTTCCATAAGTAAGCTAACACCAGAGATATTATCAAAAGACTTAAAATAACAGAGATTACAGTACTCTTCTCACACTCATGTATCCACCACAGCGTTCGGTGGTTGAATGTGTCACTAACGACGAGTCTGCTATAGATAATATATGCTAATAGGTACATCAATATTATAATCAGAGCTTTAACCGATGCATTCCCTTCCTCTGAGATTCAATGATTTAGAAATTTTTCCCGAAAATTTACCAGAAAAGTTTAATCTATATTAATAAAATGAATAGTTTGTCTGTCATGAGCATTGCACTATATCTATCACATGTAGAGGTCTGCAATTTTTAAAATTAGTAGCCCCTGTGAACCTTAAAGCTGAAGTTTTAAATGTTTTATTAGATTTTTTTTTAATTTGTTAAAAACAGGCTCAAGAAATAAAATAGAAGGTTTTTTTTTCTGTGTGTTTGAAGCAAAGAAAAGCGTCGCCTTATTGCGTGGTTAACCCGAGCAACACCGAATACTTCTTTTAGTTTCTAATAAAGATGTGAAAAAACACGCTTAGTGTATGAATGATAGTGTGGAAAAAAGAATGAATAAAAGGTGAATGAGCTGATATTTTCAATTTATGACAACTTACGAGAAGAGGAATACATTTCACAAAAGAGGAAAAATACTGTTTGCCGAGCTAATGGGAATAAAGGGGGAAAGGAGGGGGGGAACAATACGGATGTCCTCCCCCCCTTCACCACCAGGGTGGACAATGGTAACGGTATCCTCATGAAGGATGATTCAAGGTGACACACGCGCTGGTTGCATAATGCGGTGGGATAAACTCAACGTACCGGTGTCTGTGTGACAGCAACTTTTATACTGTGTCTTTTCGATAAATGTTTATAGATTTGTATCCTCTTTGATGGGATGTTATGAAATAAGAGTAGAATATTGATCCCCCTTCCCCTCTTTCTCTCTTTCTACTCCTCCAGGCGATATTTCCGGCGAGTGATTGATGAGTTTATGTCAGGAGGAGAATATAAATGGCAAAAAGGCAATGAAGGAAAAAGGTTCTCTTCAATAAGAGGTTCACAAGAAGTCACAGAAATGGGTAAAGGGTGCTTTTATTTATTTCAATGGTCACAAGGTGACTGCCTATGTGGCTGAGATATTGCCACTCAGATATTGCCCTTAGGCTAAAATATTGACAACACCTTTTAACAGTACACGAGTACACAGTACAAACATCCACATATTTCTGTTGATCATTAAGAGCTAAATGCCCGGGAAACGAAAGGAGCATAGAATGGATTTCTGGGAATAGAATGATGTCATTTAATACAACACACATATATTGTCATTTGTATTTTCTCATCCCCTGTTTGTTCTCCTACTGCCAGACAACCCCTCAGGTAAAGCCACTTGGTTTCTGGTGTTTAGGAATTTCTGATAGACTAATTCTAGCGCCTTAAGATCCAAGCTGGACAGCTGATCCACCGCACTTTGCGTTAGCTTGCGTAGAGTCTCCATACCATCCACAATGTCTCAGATTCGACAGACCTGCAAAATATGCAACACAGTTTTATAAGGACGTGGTAGTTTACATCATTACTCTGGTTTGTGATATGAAGATGTGTCTACAGAATGTTGTTGCTTTTTTTTTTCTAGTTTGACACTAGGACTAGAAATGAACTAATGGTTTATTATTTGAATTTTTAACACCGCGTCTTACTACCCGTTTGGGCTATACGATTTTGTACTAGCTATGGCATGTGTTATAAATTAGGAAGGTTTTATTTAGAGGAAATGCACACACATTTGCATGTAGAATAAGAAAGAGGGGAAAACTACCCTGAGTACACTAAACCGGGATTCGAACCTCAATCACCTCATCATAGTTAATATTAAGTTATTGCTTTAGATCGAGGGTTCTCAATTGGTGGCCCACGAAGTTTCTTGCTAAAATAATATACTCTAGTAAAATTTGGTGTTTTTATCCGAGAAACGGAATGTGTTGAATAGCGTGGGAATAAATACATGAAAGCTCAAATAATTTCTTCCTTACATTTGCTGTATTATATTGACTTAAAAAAGGGATATTTTGGTCGGAAAACTCGTTTAGTATGTAATTAAACATGTTTAAACTATCACTACTCATTTCATTCACAATTAAATACCTTTTCTCATTTTTGCATAGATTGACAAAAATTAGCTGATAGGTTGCGGTCCGCCACTAGACTCGGGGATTTAACTGTGACCTTCTGGCATTTTTAATTTAAAAACCACTGACAGAGATGTCCCAAGTAATTTGATTGTTTAGTTTGACACGCATAGGTTATCATGGACTTAGCCTAAGCTTCAAGCTAATCTACTTTTGTTTGCTAGTGACGGGGGAGGTCGGGATTCGATTCTTAGCTGAGTGTATTAAGGGTGGGTTTTCATAAATGGTTTCCTCCTCCCTTCATATTTAAATGAGAGTAAGTTTCCTCTAAATCTTACATTTCTCATATCAATATTATTTTGTGTAAATAAATGCGTATAGCCCAGATAGACGTGTAGTAAAAATAATGTAAAGTTTCTAATTTAGTATTTTAAATTTATAAGAGTCTTGTTAAAATATTTAAGATAATTTTTTATAATTTTTCCTTCATATTTAATTTTTATTTTTACAAAATTATTTCTTCATTAAATTAGACTATTTTTTCTAAGCTAACTATAACATTTCCATCCAGCCACAATCTGTTCTGATCATTTTGCTGAAGAAGATTTCCAAAAGTCTTTGCAGTGTCGTATTTTACTATATTCTCCACAAAAATTCAGAAATTTAAATCCATTTGGAAGAAATTAGTTATTACTCATTATTAAAGTGCCCATAAATGAATTTTTACCCGAAAAACAAGTATACAGTGTAAATTGTCATTAGATATCCATTATAAACAAAACAGTTAAAGCGACTTGCAAAAAAGAAATTGAAATTTAAACAAATCAATTTTCAGTAAATTACTCTTATTTTAAGAGCTAGCATCTTTATAAGAATCCTGAGATATAGCCATTTTAAATATCAATTTCAAGTTTGAATAAAATTCATTAAATATTTTAGGATCAATACCCAGGGACATACATTACTGTAAACGCCACATTTTTTTGTTTTGGGGCATATTAAACGCAAAGATTCGTCAAAATTTCAAGGTTGAAAATGTTCACGATTACATAAATTTAAATTATATGAGAAAGGAAAAACATTAATCTCCAATCATATATTTAAAAAAAAAGCTCTTAATAGATGTGGCCTTAATATTGCACTTATAAAATAGGTGTTTACAATGACAAAGGAATATCTGTTTACTTTAGAGTGGTTTAAAATATTTTATTTTGCTTTTCTTGCTTACATATTATATTTTGTGTTTTTTATTTGTAAATAATAGAAGTTTTTATTGTGCTTTATTCGTTCAAGTCAAGGATTTTGTTTGAAAGTCACAATTTAATTTAATATTGATGGAGTTATTGAAACAAATGTTCTTTAACGTGTGTATCATTATATTTTGGGTATTAAAATATTCATCTATTGTTTTCATTTTCCTTGTTTGATGAAATTAACAAGTTCGTTCACTTTGTATAATAATGTTAAAATATATGTAATTTCACTATTTAACACCAATATTATTCTTGCAACAAATATTCTAAAATATCTCTAAACACTTCTACATTATTATATAGTGATTTATTCAAGGCATCTGGTTGAAACCTAAAGTCTACTTGAGAGCGTGCCATAGCACCAATGCTCGCAGTAATGCGAGTCCCCCTGAGCTGACGTCATGCGCAGAAACGGACAAGTTTTAGTAGCCGGACGGTTTCACCTTATTTCCTCCCACCACGGGCCGGGTTTACGGTGGATTAGAAGGGGACGAGAGAAAAGGCCAAAGTTTTTTTCAGTTTTTATAGCAAACAATGTTTTTGGACAAAATAAATCAAATATCGCTCCAGTAAAAACATAGTTTAATATTCTACACATGTTGATATCAACAGTTGTTGAATAGCTACCATGAGCATAGTGGCATTAAATTATAAACTTTCTAAATGAAGAGAAAAAGTTGTTATTAGATTACAGGACACCCTTGATTGAAATTCAAGAAATTTTGAGATCACCATGTGAAGAAAATTAAATTCTATATTTTTACTGGATCAATATTTTATTTATTTGGCCACAAAAAGGTTTTGCCATAAAGAATGTAAAACACATGTCTTTTCTCGAGTTCCTTACAACCCCACCTTATTTGTTTTGACCCAAGCTAAGGTAGTTTGTCTCACCAAGAAAGTCTGAAATGTACCGGCTATTTTCCAGATCACCGTCAATCGGTCTCTCGTCATTATTAATACACTTCGAGCTGTGAGTGCCGATCACAAGAACATTTTATTTTACTCCAAAAAAAGCTAGATATTTCCTTTAACCTTCGCCAAAAAAGAAGAAAAAAAACCCCAACAAAACCAATTAAATTAGTTGAACTAATATTGCTTCTAAACCACAGGCAAATATATATCAGTGAAAGATGAAATTCATAAATAAGATTTCCAATGTTCTGAAACGTTACTAAAGTGAAGACGATTCAACAAGTGAGAGAGAAAACTTTATTTCTGGTGGTGACTGCATGTGAGACGAAGATTTAGTCACGGGGGAAGGCTCATTAAACTTGGAAGGGAGAGAGAAGACTTGTTGAATAGATAGACACAGAGCGAGAGAGAGAGAGAGAATCGGGAATTTAGATAAAGAGATTAGACAAAGCGAGATATTCAAATAAAGTGTGTGTGAGATAGAGAGGGGGAAAAAACGCAATGGATCGTAGAACAAGAAGAGGAAAAGGGGAGGTAATACTAGAGAGAGATGGAAATATACGGCAGAGAGACAAAAGACGAGAAAAAAGATTTACGTAAGAGCTAGGAGAGGGGAGGGGATTTAAGAGAGAGAAAAATGTATGTGGTTTTGAAGAGAGAAGAGAAGGAGAAGATGACACGGCGAGTGCAATGAACGTCCTTGGAGCGGCGCGGTCGGTGCAACTTGAATAGAGAGAGAGAGAGAGTACCGAGTGTTGTTGAGGATACAGTACAGTGGCACTGAAGAGGCAGGACTAACTACACCTATTCTTGGACCCCTCCTTGCCCCACCTTCCTCATCCTCCTTGTCGACCATCCGTCATCCGTCGCTCCCACGCTGCCCCAGTCGACCCACAAACTAACAGACCAGGCTTCCCATACCGTGACTAGGACGGTCAAAGTCATCTCTACGTACACCTTGGGTGGGGGTGAGGGCTTGTCCTCAAGTTCAATTCCGACACAGTTCGTTTATTTCACGGGGAACTTTCTTTACTTGGATTCTCTCTCTTGTATTTGAGAGCGTACATCATATGCCATCAACTTTGTGATACAGTAAAGAGCGTACCTCACAGGCCATCAACTTTGTAATACAGTAAAGAGCGTACCTCACATGCTTTGTGATACAGTCAAGAGCGTGCATCACACTCCAATTAACTCCGTGATACAGTCATCTAGAAATAGTAAATTTACATCAACACTATTGCACGTGGATCATTTCTGATTAAACATTAATGGAGATAAAGAGTTAATAAAAGTTCCAAATACTGAACATTGTTGAAATATTAAATGATATTTGGATAAAAACTGAATTGAAAAGGATGTTTTTGTCCATTTTAGAATGGCTTCACAGAAAAGCACTGTGCACAAATCTTCATTCTTTCATAATAGAGACATACTGTTGTTATTAACAAGAAACTTTGTCGCTTTGTCCCCCATCGTCACCACGGAAAATTTCAAGTAATCATTCAAATACAAATGCACTGCACACATTTCTGACATATCGTAGGTATTTCTTTTACCTTTTACTCCCATACCTCGCACGAGCCGGGAGCTGAGTATCATGAACACTCTTAAGAGTCGGCGGAAGATAAATTGTCCGTATTGAAACTACAGGTTAATCTGAAGGAAAAAATACTTCAAAAACTATAATACCAATTCACTAGCGGTTTTTTAATTTCTCTTGTTCTATATTTATAGAAATTAACAATATCGAGGGAAAAAAAATTATTGCAAGCCATCAATTAAAATTAAAATAGTAAGCTTTATGCTAAATGTTGAAATAAATTTAAAAAATCCAAACAATTGATATTATTTCTTTTAATTGATGAGATTTCAAAATTACATATATTCTACCGTTTCCACAAAAAAAAACTTTCCGGGCCTAACATAAAAAAATGACTGTAACCGGCTATTTGGTTACACGTAGTTCAGCGGTTTTCACCCAGGGCAACACTAACATAAGGGTTCCCCCACCAAAGAATGGAATGCCGCGGTCAACTAATATTTCTATTTACGATGATAGCCTTTTAATTACAACTCTTTGAGTATAAATATCCGCCTCGGTGGCCGCACGGTCTAATGTGATAGTCGGGGAGATCGGGGTACGATCCCGGTCGGGTGCACTGTGGGTGGTTTTTCCTAGATAAGAAAAGATAACTTTTTTTATTGGAAAATGCTCTTCTTGTTGATAGCAAGTAGATTATTATTTTTATAGTGTTATAAATACAGTCAACTCTTGATATCTCGCACTTAGGATTATTAGGAACAAATAGAAGAAGAAATTATCGTTTGTTTGGCTTATGGACACCAATCACCATTAGGAATAAGAATAGAGAGAATTGAAAGGAATTACCAATTCTGGAACAAAGAAATGTTTTCAAAATTAGAAAGATTCTACAAACATTGCCTACTACCGGAACTGGTCGATCCAAGACTTTCAAGATCCATGCCAATCAGGAATTCTGATTGTATTATGGAAGCGTAGAAGAAAAGATTGAACACTTAAATTATGGTCATACTATCTAAGAACATTTGGATATATATTTTATCATTGATAATGATCCACAACTATCATAGTTTTAGGGAGGTGCGTGTTTGTTTGCTGTCGGTCATTTTCGGCTGCTTTCGCCTCAGGACCCGCAGTCGCTGACGAGCAGTTCCGTGTTATTAGAAGTTGATTAAAAAGAAACCTAAAGTTCGGCTATTTTATATATCTATGTCTAATTATTGGATTTAGAGAATTGTTAGTTTATCAGTTCATAATTCACTCAATATGTCTGCAACTGTGCTTAAATATACGAAACCTTTTAAAAACATACTGCTTTTTATTGATAAATGTTCCTCTTGTTCCTGACAAGTAAATAATTATTTTAATCCTGTTTTTTATATAAATATTAATTTAAGTTTGATTTAGGATATTTATATCACTTTTATAATATAATGTATTATGTGACAATACTCGGATTATAGGACACACAATCATGTTAGGCCTTCTCTCTTTTTTAACTCAAAAGGGAACAGGACTTTCACTCATGATTATATTTGAATTTTGTTAAAGAAATTAAATAATATATTAGAGCATACTTTTAAAGGAACAACGATAACTTTCTGGTTGTTGTTTATAAGAGTAATGATAAAGGTATTTTGATAGTACACTTTCTAAATGAAATTAGAGAAACCTGGAGAAAGAGTAGCTTTTGGCTCTGATACCACACAGCACAAAATTAACTATTCATGCTTATCAGGAAAAACTGGATCATCATGACCAAAACTATATCTCAGTTCCTTTAATAAATTGTAATGAAAGATTTTAAAAAAAGATGACTGTTATGGACACCATGAATAAGATTAATTTAATTAATGTTTAATTTTGAATTTATTTTATATTGATTTGATTTGTTTTAGTTATTTTTTATTTTTGTTGTACCTCTGAATGTAAAAAGGTTAAGAATATAAATATGTTTATTGTCATACGATATCAATATTTGTGACTTTCTAGTTATTTTATTAATATTATTTCTTTGTCACCTTGATTCACCTGTTCGAGCTATACTCATAATATGTCATAATTACCCTAATGTGTTAAGGATGAGGTAGGTTGTAATTTAGAGAAAGTGTACCCACCTTTGTGTGGAAGTTAGTGGAAAACAATATATGATAAACAATCATCAGTAGAATCAACTGGGATTAAAACCCCAATCTTCCCATCATCAGCAGGCCAATTCATTGAGGAAGGGACGCCAAAGACTTTAGAGTATTCGACTACCGATTATGTGGATTTTTTTAGCACCACATCTTACTACCTGTTCAGGTTATAAGCCTATACTCCATTCACGGCAGGAATTACTCTCTGAAAGGTCTTTTTTCCTACCAAAATCCTACTATATAATAGCTTTCTGGTAGGGAAAAAGGCATTTCAGAAAACAATTCCTACGCTGAACAAACTTACTAATATTACGCTAATGGGTTAGGGATGAGGTAGGTGTAATTTATAGGAAGTGCACCCGCATTTGCGTATTTGACCTCCGATCTCCCAGTCCTCGGCATTATAGTCTAACACGAAACAGCGCGTTAGACCGTGCGGCCACCGAGGCTGGTATGTGGATTATTCCAAGTTGGAATGGTTGTTTTACGATTTTGGGGTTTTGACTATACACTAAGCTGCTTCATATAGTGTCAATGTTAAAGCATTGTTTTTTGTTTTCTCGCTACGACCCGCCTCGGTGGCGTAGTTGGCTAACGCGCTAGTCGTGTTGAGCTCGACCGCCGAGGACGGGGAGATCGAGGTTCGAATCTCGGTCGGGTGAACTGGGGGTGGTTTTTCCTAAATGGTTTTCCACTCTCCCTCCACGCAAATGCGGGTTCACTTCCTCTAAATTCAACCCTCCCAATTCCTAATCCATTAGCGTAATTAGTACTTAAGCGTATAACCCGAACGGGTAGTAAGACGCGGTGCTAAATATTATTATTATTATTATTTCTCGCTACGTTATACTACCAGGAAATTTATATTTTGGGGTGGATATATAAAAGGTAGGATTCTTGAGGACGTGTACCGGCATTTGCATGGAGAAAACTTGGGAAGTAATTTGAACTAAAGTAAGAGAACCGTGTGCAAACCCAAGAGGAACTTGAGCCCCGACATCTTAGTCACCATAAAACTAGGATAGACTAAACTAACGCCTTTTCCCGCGTGCTCACCTGTGTGGGTAGCGTGGTATAAACTACACACATCATTAAAAAGTACTCTAATATATAGTTAAATAAATATACATATAAATATATATTATAATTATATAAATAAAACACTATCGGTGGGCACGCGGACTTAATGTCAGGTTCATAATTATGTTTTTCCGGGTATAGGTAATCTTGGCAGCAGGAACTGAGACATATTTCCAAAAAGGTTTCTCCATCTCCCTTCACATAAATGCGTGTACATTTCACTAACCATAATTAGTGCATGTTATGTGTATAGCCTGAATGTGTAGTAAGACGCGAAAAGCTTAAGACTGTTGCGTTTTGCAAAATATATAATCTGAAAAAAAAAAGTTAGAAAACACAAATTAAACAAAACAATGTTAAACAAGCATGGGTTTGTAGAGAAATGTGTTAGGGTAGCTCCTGTTAGGTTCAGATAAATAACTAGCTCTCTGGTCTTAAGGTGGGATGCAGAGAACGTAAGAAAAGGTCAGTGTCTTTGCAGTTTTTATATAAAATCATTTCTTTGGACAAAATAAATTAATATATTGCTTTATTAAAAATATATAGTTTAGTTTTCTTCACATGGTGATATCAACAGTTGTTGAATATCTGTCCTGAGCATAGCGGCATTAGATGAGAAACTTTTTAAATTAAGAGAAAAAGTTGTCATTAAGTTCCAGGATACCTTTAACAGGTATTTAACAACTGTTGAGGTAATCATTTGAAGAAAATTAACTTTCTTATTTGGACCAAGAGAGCTTTGATATAAAAACTGTAGAAACACTTACCTTTTCTCGCTTTCCCAGAATCTCCCCTGTTAACCCTATCCTGAGACACTTCCATCTAATCCCTAACCTGAATCCCAACCTCCACCAATTACATTTTCCCATCATCCTCCCATCGACTTCTCGTTCTACCAAGGGTTCTTGTATCTTAAGATTTCCCAACTAATGTTGTGTACACACACGCTCCGCCCACATAGCCTCAGCCTTGTTTAGGGATGCATACACACCATTATGTAACGTTCTCAATTTTCCTGTTCATTCTTTTCGGTCCACCTTAATTTAAATGCCACCTTAACTTATGACAAAACTGGGCCGATTGACACGTAGACTAGGGGATAAATCTTGTCTGGTCTTGTATTCCGGTGACGGCGAGGTCTAGGCTAGAATATCGGCTGATTGTACCGAGGCGGTTTTACACTAAGTAGTTTACCACCTACCCCTCACGTGGATATCGATGTATAAGCTAGAAAACTCTGTATTTATCATTCTTATCCCTTCAGTGTAAATATAAGGATGTTTCGGACAGGTAGTAATACGTGGAGTAGGAAGGGGGAAATGCATACAGTGTGTTCGGAAACTCATGACCCAAACTGCTCATATAGCTTTTTTGAACCAAAATTAATACAAAATCCCTACACACTTACATCCGGAAATATATTCTTATACCAATAAATTATGTCCAAAGTCTCTCCGCACAGCGCTGGGATAGTAAAGCTGTTCAAGCATGCGTGTACAACAGGTTGCATAGGAGTTAGGCACGTGGCACTACACACCTCGACATCTTGGAGCACGGCAACAGAACATAACACAATTAATAGTAAACAACACACCAGTCCATCTAGAAATGCAAATAAGTTCTAAGGGTCGTCATTAACAGTCCTACATCACAGAAAGTGCTTGCCATTATTACATGTGCAGTGCCACGCGCCTAACTCCTATGCAACCTGTTGTACACGCATGCTTGCGCAGCTTTGCTCTTCCGACGCTTTGCACCAAAACTTTGAAAACAATTTAATGGTATCAGTATAATTTTCCGGATGTAATTGTACAGGTATTTTGTATTACTTTTGGTTCAAGCAAGCTATATGTATGTACAGTTAGGACTATGAGTTTATCAAGACCCTGTATATATAACAAAAAATATGTTTAACACATTATTTTGAGTCCTTGATGGAAGATAAGAATAACTAGCCGACCGGTTGGATTAATAAAAATTAAAAAATACAGTGAACTGGTTTCCTCCATATCCGCGGCAGAACAGTTTGTGTGTATAGGAGTTAATTGATGTTAATTTCCTCTTCATCTTCTACCCAACATATGTATGAGACGTGTGTGTGTTTGTGTGTTTGGATGCGAGTATGTGTGCTTGGGAAATGTAATCTACACAACAATGATGTCTGGTTTGGAAAATAATGCCCTGAATATGTTTATATTATGGAATAAAAAAAGAAACGAAGCATATTAATTTAGTTTAACTTCGTTATTATTATTATTATTATTATTATTATTATTATTATTATTATTATTAATGAAGAAGCTTAGTGAGATCCTGTTTTAACTTGAGCATTTGTCATTTCGTCTCATTGTCTGTCTAAACGTGGACAGATTTTAACGAAATTTGGCAGAGGAATTGTTTGAGCCTCAGTTGAACGACTTATATACACACCCATTTGACTTGAAATGTAGTAATCTTACCTTAATGGATGAGACTATGGCCCTAGTTTATAATTCATACCAAAGTGAAATAATGAAAATAATGAAAGGTAAGGGTAAACGAAGGATACAGTTTTACAATCTAGTTATCTGGTTCAACATGGCGACCGCTCAAAAATTATTATTTTTTGTTTAATAGCGCCTCTAAAGTGATTTAAATTTAAAATTCTTAGCAGGCATTCGAATACCTATGATGTATTTTTTTTAAATTGTTGGGATATATTGCAAGAATAATGTCTAAAATCTCTTGAACAACGGATATTTTTTATTAATATAATGCATTATTGAATGTAGTATTAATTTGTTTTCTGTCCGACTGGATCCCATAGAAAAAATATTGACTTCAAATCCAAGAAGAAATTATGGGAGATATTTCAACTTAAAATCTAAATCTAAATTTTAAAACTGTAGTAAGTAATATAACAAGGAGGTAGCGAGGCCTACTGTTCACAGAACTACTAGTAAGACTGTATTAACGATAATAATATGGAGGTAGCGAGGTCTACTGTTCACAGAACTACTGGTAAGACTGTAATAACGATAATAACATGGAGGTAGTGAGGTCTACTGTTCACAGAACTACTAGTAAGACTGTAGTAACGATAATAACATGGAGGGAGGTCTACTGTTCACAGAACTACTAGTAAGACTGTAGTAACAATAATAACATAGAGGGAGGTCTACTGTTCACAGAATTACTAGTTTTATATGTGTTGATCCATCAACTGCAGATCACATGAAAATTCAAACGTAATTTTATATCTGATTACCTGATTAAGCTGTATTAATATGTGCTCTTAAAAGGTTTTTGGGACATATTAACGCATTTTTTCACAATAACTCTTAAATACATTTTTTTAAAGTTCACCCACCCATTTCTGAAACAATTTTATTGAAACAATCAAATTAGTTTTAACTTTTTTGTTGAATTAAAATTAGAGCCCACTTAAGTGGCTGAATGGTTTAAGGCTTGGGATTTGAATTCCAGTTGGGTCTACTGAGGGTGGTTTTCCCTAAATGGTTTCCTACTGCAAATGCGGGTGAATTACCTTTAAAATGCCTCCTTCCTCATCCCTAACCTATTAGATTAATTATATATGCGTATAAACTGAACAGGTAGTATAACGTGGTGATAAACAAATTTTAAAAAAATATTTCAGCGGACGCAATTGGCCTAATCCCCGCGCAAGAGTGTAACAAGCTATGACCCCATCGGTCACAAGTCATGACCACATCGGTCACGACAAAAAACTTACTTATTCAAGACACGGACAGGTCCGTTTCGCTGCGACGGCCGCACGACAAATTTTAGGCCCTTTCAGTTCTCGACGTAAACAAGTGAAGTAATTGCGACGTTTGACACAATTTATTTGCTTTTGTATCACGATATATCTTCACTCCCTCTCCCCACCGCCTCTTTCTCTGCCCTCCTCGTGAACTGTGACATTGTATAGTACAGTTTTCATAAGAAAGGACCTTTTAGAAAATACTAACATATATAATACATTTGTAACCAAAGTTGATAATATTTTACTATTTTACTGACAGAGCGGAACGAGGTCCTGTTTTAACTCGAACGTTTGGCATTTCGTATGTCAGTTTGTTCTGTGATTTCTATCAATTGCGTGGACATTCTTTGAACCTAGTCCGAACTTCCCGCCAATGATTTAGCAATGTGGCTATGCGTTTTAATTTGGCCGTCAATCAAAAAGGTTTTGGGTTTTAAAACCCCATTCCAAGTAATTTCAATTTAATATTCTAAGCAATCCATTAAGGAATTCTTGGCGAACTTAGAAAAACACACATCTCCTGTGAGACTGACGTCTTGATCTGGGTGAACATTGGCTATTATCTAGGAAATATATTGTCAAATAAAACTAATAATAATCTAATTATCTTTTATTGACTGCAAAAAAAGTTTGCATTTTCTAAAAAGTGATTTTCTATGAAAATTAAACAATAGTCCACGTGTCCATTCTATGTCTGAGGAGCACAGCGTCTCGATTGTTCTCCGTCACGGCCGAGGTCACTCACATAATCGCCTCACTCGGGATTATAGTCTATCCAACGTAGGAGTGGTGGTGGTAACTGACAGCAGAAGCTACCTTGATCTACTCTCATGTATCCATCCGCCAAACCATATGATCTGCACTAACCATATGTTTAGCTGCTATCACTTTTGGTGATCAAAACTTTCACAAAAAGATTTGTTTTTATTATTATTATTTTACTTTTAACCGTTTGTACATTATTGAAACGTGAGATTTAAAAAATAACCACTTGGATGTTGTTGTTTTTTTGTGAAAGTGACAACTGTGGTTAACTTAAAAAAAATTTACCAGTGAACTTCTAAAGCGCTGCGTTCTATTCACAAATTAAGATGGCGAACCAAGCGAAACAAAGCTCATTGATGACATCATACAAATGGTGTTCGGTTGTATTTATACTCATCTGTCTACAAAATTAAATATGTTTTATTTTAAAACTAATATTTTGTATGGATCTTTCTCTAAATTACAGAAACACATTTAATTATTTTAGAGGCCAGTTGTAAGATATAAGTGTGAATATAATAATTTTTAATTTATTATTTAACGTACTATAATATCTCTTGTTGACACAACCGTGAAGCAAAACAACATAATAATTCTATTAATATTTTATGTTTTTTCAATAGGTTAAAAAACGAAATAGAGAGTAATTACTAAAGACGTATTATTAGAAGCGTTTGATAACATCATATTAAATAAGAAAAAACTCCATGGTGTCAGCCCGCAAGTGAGCTATACTTACTGAGAGACAGCCGCACGTTGGCGAAGATAGTGCCAACATTTGCGGATAGAGGGTGTCATGTGGTCAGCGCAACGATCTCTCCAGCAGTAGTATTTTTTTTAGAAAATAATAGCTAATTATTTACACACAAGTTGATATTAGTGTCCTTGTGCTAGCTGTCAGTTACTAACACTCCTACGCTGTATCGACTGTAGCACACAAAGAGTGAGCCGTAGTTTTGGTGACGCGAGGGTTTAATAGATTCAAGCGGGCGAGTTCTAGAAATGTGTCCGTTTTGTCAGCGCTCTCCATGATAGATATTCCCCGGCACGGAGTGTGCTTGTGATCCCCCCCCCCTCTCTGCCTCCTCCCCCACTCATCCTCGACCGGTAACGAAGACAACGCACGTACTGACCCCGGACAGAAATGTGGGAACACGGGCAAGAATACTTTTACATTCCAATTTTCATAGGAATTGCCTTATCTAAAAGATAGTAGAGCTACTAGATATACTTTCACGTATTCATACGTCAAGACATGTGATCTTCATCTGCCACTTTTGATATATATTATCAATACGTATAAAATAACATTAATAATACAGTAAAATGTTATCAATGCTGGCCACACAAAGAGATAAATGTTTGTATTTTATAAAAGGACCTTTTCATGAAAACACTACTATAGGTGTTATCTTAGGGGTGAGACGGGCACGCAACTAATATGAGAACTAAACGCTTCGGTGGCCGCATGGTCTGAGATGTCACAATCACAATAGACTAGACTTCCAATGAAAGTAAGATCCGGGCTCGAATCTCGGTTGGGTCAATTGAAGGAGGTTGTTTCTAAATGGTTTTACACTTTCCCTCAACGCAAATGTGGGTACACTTCCTCTAAATTTAACGTTTCTCATCCCTTAGACACTAGCGTAATGAATACATATGCGTACAACCTGAGCATATACTAAGATATGATGCTAAAAAAATTAAAATGTTAAATATTATTTTTTATTATAGATACTATCAGAGGAGAGCACTATTTTCGAAATATTTTATAGTCAAATTATGCTATACACTTAAATGAATAATAAGTTGGGGATGATTTTTATCAGTGGACAAGCTGACAAGGACGTTAGTTTTAGTCTGATTTGTTGGTAACTGTAATGTCTAGGTTCAAATCCCAGCCGAAGAAAATAAGGTTTTTTTTCCCCTAACAATTTTTAGCACTTTTCCTTCCCATAGGAGAGGGTGCATTTCCTTCCGCCTCATCCTTACTATGCAAATATGCAGATAGCCCGGACGATTGATAAGACCTTGAACCTGAAAAGAAAAGAAAAACAAGTTAGAACTTATGTACCTTTACCTTAACCTGAAAGGTAGGAATCTTACCTTGCTTGTTTCCGCTATGGTGTAGTTTATACGAAAGCACCATAGTGTAATCAATCAAGGTAAGTCGGCTACCTCTCAGGATAAACGGGATGTACAATAGTTTTTCAAAGATTTGGCGTTTTAAAATTTAATGAATTAATATTATACCAATTTACAAGGGTCTTAATCAGGGCTCACCAAATGGCGGTCCGCTGTGGACCTCGACAAGATAGCGATCAACAGAAGAAATTATGATCTTTCGGTGGGTGGGCGGTAGACCCTCGCCCAACCCAGTAAAAATCCATTATTTTTACTTCCAATCTAGTAGCAGTCCATGCATCTGACGGTTAGACTAGTTGCGTGCTGTTGTTTTGTTAGTTCATTGATGTGTGTGCGTTTGTAGTTTAGTGTTGTACTTGGTTATCACTTATCACAATGGATAAGAAAAAAAAAAAAGAAAGGTGGAATCTGAAAATAAACCGTTATTATTGAGACTGAAGAAAACCTGGTGACCATGGCGTTTTTGACGGACATATTTAAACACATCAATTACTTTAACTTCAAACTACAAAGCAAAGGAAAGCTTGTGTGTGTGAGCTACTGTTAGAAGTTAGAAGTTTTTCTAGCAAAATGTACCTTCTGTCCGATGATGATGACGATGAACGCTCGCACTTTCTTAACCTAAAGGTAGTTTGTGGTAGCAATGAGGGTATTGACGTCAGCCAGTTCACCAATTTCATGAGAGAGTCCGAGTTTGAAGCAAGATTTACTGAATTTAAAAACAAAATGAGAATATTGTGCAGATTTTAAACAACAGAATTTCTTTGCAGCCTAATGGGGAATGGAATAGTGAAGGGGAAGATGTTTTCAACTGTAATAAAGCTGCTCTGCAGATGGAAATAATTGAGTTCCAGGAAGACATAGTTTTAAAGGATAGCTATACTCAATTTCCAAATACTCTTCAATGCAAACAATTCTGGGTTAAATATGTATGCATTATAGTAAATACCCATAAATAAAAACCTTGACCACAAAACTGTGTATAACGTTTGCTCAACATATATGTGTGAAGCAGCATTCTTGAAGCTGAACTTCATAAAGAGTAAGTTCAGATATCAACTCACAGATGTACACTTTCGAAACTTAATGAGCATCAGTTGCACACACTTCACTTCAAATTTCAGGCAGGTCATTCAAAATAAAAAATGTAATTTATCACATTGAACAAGAACAGAAATAAAATTTCTCAAAATTATATTATGCTTTGATTTGTAATCTATGCTTTTTCATATTACTTGTAAATTGGGAAAGTAAAATGAAAAGGTTTGTATGAATAGTTTCATGTTTTACTTACCAGTAATACATTGTTTTATCTTTGTTGGTAAAAAGAGTAAAATAACTAAATCAAAGAAAATTATGTTTTTGAATTAGTGTAGGTGTGTAGGACTTGACCTTGAGTCAATGTTAAAGTTTACCAGACCATGGTAGCCTGAGAAGATTTTAAAACGGATCTCCATCAAAAATAATTGAGGACCCCTGGTTTAGGCTCTAGAGTTTCCTCTTATTAGTATGTTTGATAACAATAATAAAATGCCATTTTAGGGCACCAATTTACAATGTAATTATTTTAGTTGGGCCTTCCTCCACTCCCCAACCCCTCCATCCTTCGTTAAAAATATGCTCTACAAGACATCCCTTGCGGCAATGTTCCAAAAGTAAAAGGTTTTATGATATTCGGAAATTAGTGGGTTGATTGAAATATAACACACACACACACACACACACAAAAAAAAATTGTTTGCGTGTTTAGATTTTGGTCTCCTCCAGACCTACCCTGGGGACATTGCTTGAGGGCAGGTAATCGATTATTGTCATGATCAACCACGAAAGGAGCAAATGATACGTCTGGAAAACACAATTAAGTGTCCGGATAATTATTTTCCTTGTCCTTGATTTCAGATAAACGTCAAAAAATGATCAACTAAATACAATCACTGAATACTTTACCATTTTGGATCCAGTAAAATTTTGGTATTCATATAATTATAGAAATTCATGCAATTTAAGGAATCTGTTTCAGAATCAAGTATTACTGAATTCTGTGCCCCCCTACCGTGATCAATTTGGTTAACTATAGCCTCCAGTGAAAATAAAACTGTTAAGGCATTAGAATAGTCAATCAGAAATTCCTAAACTCCAGAAACCAAGTGGGCTCATAGCATCCGGCAGTAGGAGAACAAACAGGAAAGGAGGAAAATACAAAGGACAATACAATGTGTTGTGACCCCCCTATTAAATGACATCATTCTATTCACAAAGATCCATTCTACGCTCCCAAACCAGTTACCTTTCGTTTCCCGGGCATTTAGCTAATGATCAAAGGAAATATGTGGATTTTTGTACTTTTCAGAGTGTCAAATATTAACGTCTAAACTATGTTTACAATTCTATATATGTATAGGGTCATAGAAAATAGTTTTTTTTTCATTCCAGTAAACAACAAACTCGTGTATTGTTAAAGGTTCTGTCAATATTTAACCTAAGCGCAGAATCTGATTGGCCATATCTCGACTACCTAGGTGACCCCATTAGATTATTTTAGTTTTAGTCTCTTTTTATGGATTAGATTACCGGTGATGGTGAGCTTGATGTTCGAATCTCGGTCTGATGTAATTATGATAGTTTTACCATCCTCTCTCCATTATAATGCAGTTACATTTCCTCTATATTGTATTCCAAATACTTAGTCCTCAGAGTAAGTACTTAATAATATTGGCGTTGAATGAACTAATTGTATTAAAAAGTAATTATATCCCTATCTGTCGTTGGAGTGAGAAAAGGGTCTGACACAGAACAATTCTGCGTTTTACTATCAATCCGGGATGCACGCATTTAATTAAACTCATTGAATAGGGATGAGGAAGTTAGAATTTAGAGGAAATGTCTCCTCATATTCGTGGAGGGAGAGGAATAAACTACTAAGGGGGAAAAAACCTCGGTATTTGGGCCACGACCCTTCCAAATCAGACTAGATGAGCTTTAACTTAAAAAACGACAACACGTAGCTATCAGTGCAAGTAACTGATTTACGAAAGCTACCCGTTTAAGTAAGAATAATGTTCTTGATTCATGATAAGTAGTTATTTAATTTCGTTCAACCCATTGTGATGAATAACAACAAAATTATTTGGCGCACAAGCGTCGCTAGCTTTGTTAAAGGGGATAGAACGAATAGGTATACTTTTACTTCAAATTAGAAAATATAAATTATTTCTTACCAAATTAGCAACACGAATAATATGATAATTGAATTAATTATCTAAGTTGTAGACAAAATTTACCTCAATTTATGTATAGCATTTAACGTGGATTTTCATTTTTATCGATATAGCAAGTCACTGTTTCATTTACGGTCCTAAACGTGCCCATTTTTTTTAGTGAATTATTGGGGGAGAGGGTTTTATTTCCTGCCCTCCTCCCGCTGACGTCAAACCACTTTCCGAGAAACCGAACATAATGTTCCCTAAGGCCTTCTTCATTCCTTACCTCTGGCGACAGCTCGAAACAACCTACATCGGCTACCAACCGCTAGCTACCAGTTGCGCGAGCGTCTGCTAAAGAAAAAAGAAAGAAAAAAGTATAAAGTCAATGTCAGAGGAGGATTGTTGCCAATCTGAGTCTCTATGGAGATAATTCCCTAAATGTCAGATTCTGGGTACAATGGCGACGCCGTGGAAGAAAGCGTCACATCCAAATTAGAAGGTTGATCTTTTCTAAGTAGAAAATTAATATGGGATGGAAAATTTCTCGCAGAACTTTCCTACTATCTAAATTAAACAAATCCAATCTAGATCCCAAGTTTTAAGGTTCACACTTCAGTTGAAATTTCTTCCAAGGAAGCTAACACCAGAAACATTATCAAATTAGTTGCAATAAAGCAAAAACAGTGATTCATATTCTATTATCACGCTCTCGTATTGATTACAGCGCTTGGTGGTTGAATATGTCACTAACGTCGGGTCTGTTGTAGGCGGGGTATGTTAATACTTTAATATTGTATTCAAAACCTTTAAGAATATGTATCCTGGGATTCAATCACATTTTTTCAGTAAAATATTCATCTCTAGCTCTAGTAGTTTTCTAATACCGTTCTTCCTACCAAAATCAGGGTGCACGTACAGTAGCTTACTTTGTATTATTCCACTATGATCTAGCTTTTAAGATAGGCTCATAGTTTAATCCATCAAGGTAAGACCCTACCTTTCAGGGTTGAAGTAGTGTAAAAATGAGCTTGTGTGATATTCAATCATCTTGGTCACTTGGGTTCGAAACACAGAGCTCTATACTTAAAATTTAAGTGGACTTCATCTCCAGTTTTACGTCTACTAATCACCGGAAAATTAAGACTACATTCCCTTCTTCACTTTCGGGAATCTTGGTGACAATTTTAGGCATGGAATTGGAATTAAAATCAGCTGTCTGAGATTTAGTTATACAATTTATTCTAGATCTTGAACATCAGCAGCTTAGATCATTTTTAAAAGTTTTTTTTTTTAACGTTGAGTGGTGAATGTCCTCCGATGGTAGCACAAACAAGCCTTCCGGGAGAGACTTGCTTCACACATGCGATGTTCGCCGAGGGTGCTCTTTGAGGAGAAACCAGGTGGAGTGATAGTTCTAGGAATAAAAGGACATAACTCTATAGCCGTAGCTTATAAATAAATGACTCATATATATATATACATATATATATATATGTGGGTTTTTATAGCTGTGTTCTTTGGTTGACTAAAACTATTGGGAAAGCTTGATGAGTGTGTAGTATAACATTTGCTCAGATGTTAAGCAAACGTATACACCTTAATGATTTTACCTACGTGGTGAATCGGAAGCTCTTTAGCTTAAGAGTGTTAGATCTTAGCTTGACGAACTTAAACATCACACCTAGGCGCTAATATACATCAGATAAAGAGTGAAAAGAAAATAAGTTCACCCTACGAGGCCTCTTGTTCATCTGTTAACACTTCCACTCTTCCACTGACGAGTATAAACACTTGCTTTACTATTGGCGCATGAACAGCAACGACTTGCATACATTACAATATTTTTTTGTTTCACATTCTATATATACATATGCTTCTGTGGACTTTTTTAATCTGCAACCTGGCATAAAGGTTCCTACTGGCCATTTCTGTGAATAACAACTTAAAAAATGCTTTTTTATTTCAATATTAGGTATATATTTGGCAGCCGCTGAATAAAACGTAAATTAACTGACACGGTAAATTCTAATTTGACTTGCCGCTAAGTCACAGATGAATAAAGTCGTTAATCTTCTATATTCTTAAGATTTTGGCTTATGCCCCGTTGTTTCACTAAACAAATACGACAATATTATTAAGTGTAAAATTCATAGTATTTTAATTCAGATCCTAGAATTCAAAAGCATAACGGT
Organism: Timema genevievae; assembly: GCA_902155825.1. NCBI lineage: Eukaryota > Metazoa > Arthropoda > Insecta > Phasmatodea > Timematidae > Timema > Timema genevievae. Next base: position 152,493 of record CABFWO010001173.1, on the reverse strand, counting down.
TCCTAGTTTTTATTGTAAAACACGATAAGTTTCATCAATTATGATAATGGGTGGCGTTACGGAATTTTAACTTCAGGCCAGACCACCTTTTTTTTAATAAGCCTTGAAGGTTAGCGTTTGGATCTCGTAATCAATCTACAAATAAGCTATTAAAAAGTTGTAAAATTATGTTATCTACTGTGCAAACAAGGATTGTACGTTACTTTTATTAAAGAGGTGAGAATTTATCAAAATATACACAAGCATACAAACACCTTTAACTATTATTTGTAAGACATTATTCTTTCTGCGATGTTACATAAGAAATGTGTATCACGTTTCTAAGCTTCTGATTTTCTGTCGTTTTAAAATGAAAAATACTGTAAAATATAATTTATATAGCTACCAAACTTTTCAATATAACTGATTAATATTGACACCTAGTTAATATATATATATATATATATATATTGACACCTAGTTCATATACATATATTGTGATATTTGTAGATTAAATTCTACTTTCCTTATGATATAGTATAGGCCTACAATTAGCTTGTTTTTATTTTTTGTTTTTTAAAGTTGATGCATCACGTGTCAGTTAATTTCTAAGACATCAACACCAAACCATATTACAGTCTCTTTTTATTACTAATATCCATTTGGAAGGCCTTTTTTTCCTACCAGAATTCTACTATATCATCGTTAATTGGTCATCAATCTTGCTATTGGTTAGCTGCAACTCTCCAATGTTGTCCATCCTGGGCCAAGTTTTTTACATCTTTGTACTTTCTTCTGCCAACATTGTCCGCTATCTGATTCGTGTATTCTGGTTTTGTTGTCCCTATTGAATTTATACCTTCCACATCTCCTTCTATAGTTATCTTCGTCAAACTATCTTGTCTCAATATCTGGCCTACCATGTCAAATCTTCTTCGCTGTGTACCTTTTAATTGTTTTATTCCCTCTGTGCCGATGGTCTATGTTTCACATCCATAAAGCGCAAATGTTCCAAACATCTGCTGTAAGGAACCTTTTACTTATTTCCAAATTTATGCTAGTCAAGGTTGGTAATGTCTTCTTGCTATGCTAGGAAAAGCTTTCTTCGCCTGCGCTATTCTATTTATAATATGTCTTGCTTCTGTGATCTTTGATTATTTTACTTTCTAGGTAGCATAACTCCATTACTTGTTATAGCTTCACTTATTCTAGTTCTATTATGTAGGAGGATTCTGGAAGTAAAAACGCCTTTAAAAAGACTATTAGCAAGAAAATCTGGCTATATCTATCTGTCCGACCAGTCTTCAAAGGGACATTCTAAGAGTATCGTTGTAGTAATCGTATCTGTTAGTTCTATGATAAAATGGTTGGGAGTAGGTCCTATCCTATCTTGGGTAAATCATTTGACATGACATGACCATGAATAATTTTGGTTGATTGTGTGATTATTAGATATATAGTAATATGTAAATTATTGCTCCATCTATAGCCACAGTAACAAAATCCCTTCTGATTAAAATGTAATAAGATTTACAGCCATTAAGTGTTCATTCTTGGAATATTTTTATCAACATAATATAATTTTTTTTAATGTTTGAATAAAAAAGTGTTTTTATAAACTTCAGTATTTCCATTCCGACTCATTTAAACACCCCACCTCCCTAGATTCTCCTCCCCTCTAAAATTAGAGCATCTTATGAATTATTTACAAAATTAAAAATTGAACTTGATTACTGAATTAGTATATAATTTTTATTAATTTGTTTCTCTATGGTGCTAAGTTCTTTTTTTTGTGTGTTTAAAAATTGTCATAATTTAAATTAAATAATCTAATAATTATTTCTAAATAAAGGAATACATCTAATAGTATATTACTAATTATATTATTATTAATAATATATAACATACTAATAATATATTTAAAATATAGATTGATTAGCATCATAATTACTTTAAGGTTTTATACCATTTATGGTCGCTTTGTCGGCAAATAACTTAGCAATTTAATTACAATCTTCCGAAAATATTAAATATAAAAAGAATAGCAGAAGGGACAATATTTTTTGCAAACGTGCACATTGATTAAGGGGTACAGGGGAGGGGGTAGCCACTTAATTTTGATTTATCTAATCTATTTTTAATTATTTTTAACTCCCCCCCCCCTTATATTTTGGCACATTAGGGTCTATCATTATTATTTTGCGTCACGTTAAGGGTGGGGGGAGAGGGAGGGATTATTTATACTATAAAGAATACAACTGGGGAGCTACCCACTTTGGTGGCCACATGGTCTAAGGCGTCACTCTCATGTTAGACTATAAATTAACGATGACGGGAAGATCTTGGTTCGATCCCTGTCCGGTGCACTGAAGGTAGTTTTTCCTAAATAGTTTCCCACTCTCCACGCAAATGCGGGTACACTTTCTTTAAGATTTAACCTTCCTAAACCTTAAACCATTAGAGTAGTTAGTACTTAGGAGTAAAACCCGAACGAGTAGTAAGAGGCGGTGCTAAAAAAAACTGGGGTGTTTTTAAGTCTCGCTGCGGGTACATGAAACCCTTTACTGTGTCCCTGTTAAGACCATCCATCGCTTCAGGAATGTACTGGACAGTGAAGTAGCAACTGAATGTGGTATCTAAGAGACTCGACAACCATCAGGCATGAAACCCTTACTGTGTCCCTGTCAAGACCATCCATCACTTCAGGAATATACTGGACAGTGAAGTAGCAACTGAATGTGGTATCTAAGAGACTCGACAACCATCAGGTATGAAACCCTTACTGTGGCCCTGTCAAGACCATCCATCGCTTCAGGAATGTACTGGATTTCAGGAATGTACTGGACGGTGAAGTAGTAACTGAATGTGGTATCTAAGAGACTCGACAACCATCAGGTATGAAACCCTTACTGTGGCTCTGTCAAGACCATCCATCGCTTCAGGAATGTACTGGACAGCGAAGTAGCAACTGAATGTTGTATCTAAGAGACTCGACAACCATCAGGTATGAAACCCTTACTGTGGCCCTTTCAAGACCATCCATCGCTTCAGGAATGTACTGGACAGTGAAGTAGCAACTGAATGTTGTATCTAAGAGACTCGACAACCATCAGGTATGAAACCCTTACTGTGGCCCTGTCAAGACCATCCATCGCTTCAGGAATGTACTGGACGGTGAAGTAGTAACTGAATGTTGTATCTAAGAGACTCGACAACCATCAGGCTTTTAAAAGCTGGTATTACTGGATGAAGTCAATCAATTTTTAAATTATTAACACTATTCTGAATGAATGTGCCGTTAAATGTTATTCTTTTGAATTTTATTGGGAAATTTTACTCCTTAGTTGTACAAACTACTAACCCGAAGAATTATTTTTTTAGGACCAACTTTGGGGGCCACGTGGTCTAACGCGCTACTCTCGTATTATACTAGAGTGTTGAAGATCAGGGTTCGAACACGGTCGGGTGCACTGAGGGTGTTTTTTCCCCTAAATGGTTTTCCACTCTCCTTCCATTCAAAAGCGGGTACACTCCCTCTAAATTAAAACCTTCCTAAACCCAGACATATTAGAGTAATTATTACATAATCATATGACCCGAACGGGTAGTAAGACGCGGTGCTAAATAAATAATATTTTTATAGGGTAGAATAGGTGGCATTGGGGATGATTTTATGGAACCGATTGGGGGTGGGGGAGGGGAGGGCGCAAAGAGTTTGGAAACCACTGGTGTATATCATTGCCTCATATCACTTCACACTGGTACGGAAAAAAAAAATATCATGATTTGGTATTTACCACCATTTTACCCCTATTTTCATACAACAAAATGTAAGAAATGAGTCCTATCAGATGCGATTCGGACGTATGTGCGCCAACACTTTAGATGTATTTATGAGGCATTCACATTGTAATCGTTCCAACTTTGTATATATGTGTGTGTGTGTGCGTGTGTGCCTGTGTGTGAACGGAAAAACGAAGTAAAAATTGTGGTGGGTGGATTGTTACCGAAGGAAGCGAGTGACCTTGAAAAATGTTTTGCTCTGCTAGTACTGTGTCTCATTTCCGCCCTCTCGGTTCGGTTAACGGGGTAGCACGGCTCTCCTTACTACTGATGGTGCAGACTGTTATGGGCACCTTCTGCAGCGCTTGCCACTAAAGATGGAAAGTTTCCAAAACAAATTTCAATATCATTGAATCCTAATGGAAGGGGGTGGGGTTTATGTACAGTAGATTTTCAGTGAGCCGAAGTGGATGCGACCAAGACAACCTCGGATAATCGAAAATTCGGATCATTTGGAGTAGCATGATAATAAATATCAGATAAGGATAGTTGAAAGTATCTGGCCTCGTGGTGTAGTGTTCTTGACTACGAACATAGGGGTCTAGAGTTCGATTCCCGGCTGGTACCTTGGGTATTTTTCTCTTATGGGAAATTATCCAAACGGTCGCCAAGGGTTGTTACATTAGGCCTAAGCTAGTTTTAAAGACTCCCACTGGCTCACACCTCCATATTCACTATCATGACGTCATCTCATTGCGGGTATGACGTGTAGACAGTTTCCATAAATATATTCTGGACATCATCAGGTGACCGAACCTGGATGTCATGTCTCTCCCGGTCATATATGCCTTACGCTTAAAAAAAAGTTACTTAAATAAAGTCACTATACAATAAACAAAACATAATTTACAAAAAACTAGTGACCACCCGCGGTATGACTGTATAACAGAAACGGACTCGGTAAATAAAGCATTTCCCAAACAACTCACGAAATATAAATTGTGTCATCACCTCGGATAATACGGAGCCTCGAATAGTAGGAACTTCGGATAGTAGAAACTGATTATTTTTCTGGTTCCACGTATGTATGTAAAAGTATAGTGTGTTAGGGATGAGGAAGGTTACATTTAAAGGAAGTGTACCAAAATTTGCGTGAAAGGTAATTATTAACCCATTTAAGGAAAAGGACCATAGTACCACCGACTGGTATTTGAACCCCGATCATCCCGTCTTTGGCAGTCCAGTCAATACAGAGGGCAATGCATTAGAGTAGACTATTTGACCGTTGGAGCGGGTAGATAGACATATTGCTCTCGTTAACGACGTTGTCCACTTTGTGAATTCAAAGCCAATTTGTGAAATGGGTTGCATCTTAGCTTAAAGCTTCTAAGAACTATAAGTACCATGATGCCAATGCACGAAATAGAAAGAGAAGAAGTAAAATAAATAATTCAATTTATGAGCCTCTAGGCTACCTGCTGATAAAACTTCCCCTCTTCCGCTGATGAGTATACACACTCACTCTACTCTTTCCATATGTTTCCATAGACTAGCAGGAAGATTCCTAATGGCCAATTTCCTATCTTGACTTACCGTGACGTCACAGGGAGCAAACGTCCTTAAGTGTACTAAATTAGTACACTTTGAAACCTTGGTCGATGACCTGTGTCTCAGTACAAATAGCACCTTCAGTAACAAATCCATTTCGTCCCTGAGGTTCTGTTCCTCTTGACGAGTGTGGGAACTCTACCTGGCAGAGAAGGGAACACGGTGGGCCAGGTGTGCGTACAAGGTCCGTGGCTTTGTCCGGACAATGGACACGGTCATCCGACTTGAAGAGCAGACTCTTTCAATGGCTGGTAGAGAATAAAACTGGCTCTTTGACAGGTACTCCACCATCCATCAGCACTGCTCACTCTGGCAGTATCCATATAGACACGAGTGGACTGGTCTTTAAACTCTAGAAATACGAGTTTTCTCAAGGATCTAGAAATATGAGCTGTCTCGAGATTTTAGAAATATGAGTGGTCTCGGGAGTTTAGAAGGATGATTGTTCTCGAGGCTCTAAAAATATAAGTTGTCTCGAGATTTTAGAAATATGAGTGGTCTCGAGAGTTTAGAAGGATGATTGTTCTCGAGGCTCTAAAAATATAAGTTGTCTCGATATTTTAGAAATATGAGTGGTCTCGGGAGTTTAGAAGGATGATTGTTCTCGAGGCTCTAAAAATATAAGTTGTCTCGAGATTTTATAAATATGAGTGGTCTCGAAGCTCTAGAAATATGAGCTGTTTCGAGACTTTAAGGAGGATGAGTGGTCTCAAAACTCCAGAATTATGAGTGGTCTAGGAACTTTAGGGTCGAGTGTTCTCGATGCTGTAGAAATATGAATGGCCTATGACAGTGGTACCCAACCTGGGGGACGTAAAGCACTTCCAGAGGGGGGGAGGGGGGGACAATTAGAAAATAACGTTTGAATAATATACAAGTTGAATTTTTTTAAATTTAAATCACCTTTCCAAAGAAGTTAGTTATTTCTTGCAATAATGGCAACGCTGCTTAACAGTAGCAATAAATTCAGTGACCAGCAAAAAGTGTGCACGCATGCGCTTATTTTCAAGCTCACAAGTCGCGAATTCATCCCTCATTTCTCCTCTCTACAATCCCTCTAAGCCAGAGGTTCCCAAACATTTTGAACAAAAGGAGACCTTGCCCCAGAAAGAAATTATGTAGGAGCCCTCATAAAATTTTTTTTACACTAGTATTTTAACCATTCAAAAATGACAGTTTTGGCATATGGCCTTTATTCAGATTTGAAAAAATTGTCAATCCCAGTTACTGATGCTATTCTTTATTGTGAAAAACAAATCAAACATATTATAAAATTTCTTCGTGGAGCTTGAGATAACTATGGCGGACCACAGTTTGAAAATCGTTGCTCTTAGCTACCATTTCGGTCACTTGCAACACCACTGAATTGTCAGCTCTGACTCTGATAAAAACTGAACAGCGTTGTTGACTTGAAGTGGAAAGCGATTTGCAATGTGCTCTGTCAAGCATCAAACCCAATATTTAAAAACTGATGAGAACAAAACAGTGAAAACCATCATGACAATCTTCAATCATTTTTTTTCTACCAATATCCTGCCAGTGATGCATTGATTTTTGTATGAAACAAAGAAATTACTAGAATGCATTTACATTTTTTTAAGTATCCCAAAAAATTGAGAGGTGGAATTTGATTATCTACCAAGGGGGGTGCCAGTTGAAAAAGATTGGCATTCACAGGTCTAGAAATACACCCGCCTTGGCAATGTGTTAATTTGGAAAACTTTAATTACTGAAACGTTTGGAGTGAGGATTATTAACAGTTACGTTTAGAGAGGATAGTGCCGAGGGGAAGCGGAAAGAGGAATTGTTGACAGCGATTACTAAGGCCCATAATGTAAACACATTTGCATTTTGTCAAAATTATGTTTCATATTCTATAATTTTTTTTCTCCACACTTTCACAGACAGCAATTCTAAATGCTGTGTATGAAATGTAGTGATAGATAAAAGGGAAGTGATCAGAAAGGGTGCATGAAGGCAGTGAACTAGTCTACGGACAGTTAGAGACAAAAGTTAAGAACAAAATCAGAATGAATTAGAAATAATCGTCACTGGTTATGATCATGTGCACTGTTGCCATAGTTCCGGGGTTTGATTCCTGAAATGGTCGGTAAAATCATCATGGGTGAAATGTGGGTTTCCTATTTCACAGTGATAAATTAACGATTGGTGGTTGGATGTTGTGTGTGTTCTAGATTTAAGCTAGCTTATAGGTCATGCGCTTGTATAATAATTTGGTTTATAAAGTGCACGCTAGTTTTTATTTTTATTTTTAGTGCCACGTCCTACTACCCATTTGGATTATGCTTTTGTCTACTAACTAAGCTCATGGGCTGGGGATGAGGAAGGATGAATTTAGGCGAGGTGTACTCGCATTTACGCGGAGGGAGAGTGGGAAACCATTTAGCAGAATCACTCTCAGTACACCCGATTGGAATCAAACTATGATATCTCTGTCATCGGAGGTATAATATATTGTGAGGGCAGCGCCTTGGACCATGCAGCCAACGAAGCGTGTTGCTCGTTAAATATCTTTAGTAAATAAACATGTATTTATTTATCAAATCCGGGATGAAGCAGTCCAAGAAAATAAAGTCTCACATCAGGGACTGTCCCTGAAAATCCCCAGGGACGAATGGTCTCCCTACTCCATGCCTAACGTTGGACTGTGTGTTTCCATCGCACAAACGTTTGGACGCACATTAAATGCTACGAAACATCTGAGGTCATGCCCGCAACACACATATTTTATTTAACACATTTAAGGTCCAGCGCGCAATACAAAAGGTAAAGTGTCTTTGAACTGGAAAATAATTCCTCAGATGCTTTTATCATGAGAGCCTCGAGGTTCCCCACCTTGGGGGCCGGAAGCCGCGTGAGGCCCATAACAAGTTCTTGCGACTGTCTATATTTTCTAATAGTTTATTTATAGTTTTAAACTCTTTGAGTTCCCTTGAATTACCCTTATAGCATCCTATTCTAGTGCTAGATGTAAAAAAGAATTGATGAGGTAAGGGCATGTCCTTGTTTTTATTCATTATGCAATTCGAAAGCATCTGATAGGTGAAATCCAACACTTACCCTGCCAGGAGCATCTCTTGAACACACCCCAATTTGCTTGACATTTCCCTTCACGTAGGTGGTGTCCTTAATGTGGGGATGTACGGGTTGCGAGGAAGGCTCAAGTATATTTGCAGTTTTTAAAGCAAAACTTTTTTTGTCAAAGTAAATCAAATACTTTTGCAGTTGAAACATATGGTTTAGTTTTCTTCACTTAGTGATATCAACAGTTGTTGAATATCTGTCAAGAGCATAACGGCATTAGACGACAATCTTTTTAAACGAAGAGAAAAAGTTGTCATTAAATTCCAGGACGCCTTTAGTAGATATTTAACAACTGTTGAAATTATCAGGTGGAGAACATTAAACTCTATGTTTATGCTTGAAAAATATTTGATTCATTTTGGCCAAAAAAAGTTTTGATCCAAAAACTGTAAAACCACCTTTTCTCGCGTACCCTACACTCCCACCTTAAGGTACAATGCGATGGTGATCAGACTATGTATGTTCCTAAAATATATTATAGCTAATTTTACTGTACAATTTGACGTCTTTGTGTTTGGCAGTTAGGTCAGTCCTGGCCAATATAATACCAAGGAGCCCTTTTGAATAGAACATAACACAAGTTAAAGGGAGAGGGGAGGGGGTTAACAGGGGCTGCAGTGAACGCTCAATTTTTTAACCCCGTGTATCGCCTGATCGAATATTCCACCGACGATGGCATGGAAAGGAAACAAAAAAATAAAGGGAAAAACGAGGGAGGCTTTGGAAAGGCTTTGAATTCTCCCATTTTAAGAGAAAAGCATACTTAATGCAAGCGCAGGGGATTGTAGAGGGGAAAGCAAGCCCCACTGTATTTGAAACACAAATCGTTGTGGCATTGGAGTAGTGTAGGGGAGGAGGGTTCTTTACATGCGAGGTATTTCCGATTGTTCTTCTTCACCCCTTCACATCCCCCCTTTTCTCCCAATCTCTCTCTCTCTCTAACTTTCTCAAAACTTAACGAGCTTTTACGGGCTTTTGCCCTTTTACTCGCACCCGGGAACAATACGATGCGGTGTTTTGTTAAGGCTGAGGTGTTATGTTAATGTTGTAAATTGATTCTGTTATATTATGTAGTAACACGTGTTGTTTCTAAGGGAAGGTGTTTCCCTTCGTTCTCCGCGGTGCAGAAAGCGCTAATGTCCCTGAGTGCTGAAGGATATTTAGAAAGTCTGATAAGAGGGCTAGATTTGTTACTACAGAAGAGCTTTTTATTAAAAACTTATTTAAGAGACCGACACACCCTGACTATAACACCTTTCTTGGGTAGGTAATACAGCTCGAACCAGACGTCACATCATGGCACGTTTTTATGTATCCATACTCCAGAAAACAGCGGACTATTGAATCGGTTTTACTATACTTTATGGAAAAAACTTAATCGAAATTGAAAAAAAAAAAAAAA